>JAVJAQ010000445.1:0-253149 GCA_032362365.1 Zygogramma bicolorata | reverse complement strand
TTGCAACCCTCATTTTTCTGACAGATATCGATCTCACTCAGAGGTTCTTCGATAAAAGAAACGGATAATGTTTCGTTTCTCCATCTTTCGTGCTATCCGGTCTTGTTTGGAGGTATACAGCGATCTGGCTGTGAATTTGATGAAAGAGGTACAAATCAATTGAAATTCAAAGTATACGCTTCAGTTAACTGCCTTGAACAGTCGACAATTCCTTTAGAAAGTGCAGAGCTGCTCCTGACAAGTGAAGACATAATATCCCTTCACTGTTCGTCCATGTTTCATTCTCGTGTCGATTTTCTATCACAATATCCCCTGAAATGAGATTCTTTTCATATCGTAAAGCTTTCTCAGAAATCTTCGTGATAATACGGATCCTGAACATAATAATCGAACACTGAAGCGTCAGTTGGCATTCCTCACAAGGACACACTTACAATATACACTTCATTTTTCACGTGACCAGTTTGAGCTTACGTTATTGAGTTTTTACGCTCCACTTGATGGAAATAATGGGTAGTAAATGCTGGATATCGAAAATTCCCATTGTGATGCTCGAACAATATTATATAAAACATCAAACAGCATGGTCCAGTGCATGAATGGATCAAGAAGTTGATTTTTGTGATAATTCATTCTTATAATATTGTTCGAATGATCAACACAAATGGCATATTCATATACATATCGTGTCCAAACCGCAATTTTCTTGTATTTACTTCATAGGTATGTATCTACATAATATTCATCAATACCTAAACTTGCAGCTTGAAGTGGAAAGTTTAAGCTGGTAACTCGAACTGATTGCTTCAAGCACAGATCGCAGGAAAAAGTTCAGAAACAGCATACTTTTATATGCCAAAATGTCTCTGTAGTGTCTGCTGTCTACAACTATATATGTATGGATCACAGGAATCTGTAAGAATTGCAAAACTTCTTCATGCTTAGATGCGCCACCAGAATTAAAACTCATATTTAGGGCGAGGAAAAAACATTTCCTATATGATGAGGAGGACTTACATAATAGTTGTTCCGTCTGTCGAAATCCGGGTGGGGCATGTATTGATTAATTGATGTCATCCCGAACAACATCTTTGTTCATAAAACATGGATTCCAGCGGTTCAAAGCACACGGAATCTTTCAATATTGGAGATGGTTTAGGTTAATCAATTATTAGAGATGATTGACTGTCCAAGTCGGGGTCCGATTAATAGAGACTTATCTTCTGAACTTCATCTGATAAATAAATGGTATCAAGGCACTTATATGATTTTATTCGATTTTACTACAAAAACCGTTACGATGATGCTTATAGAACCAGCAAATTCGTTTTTAGAGGGGATTTCGATTTTTCTAGCTATAGACGGGTCACTTGGGATGAATCGGAAGCATCATGGCTCACTGAAATGAAAAATTGTGCAGATTTTGAGAAATGAAATAATATACAGGGTGTTACATTCAAAAATCGAAAGTTGGAATCACTTCCGGCGAAAACGGAAGTGCAATAAAAATCATTTGTATGCCAAAACGTGCCGCTCATTATGTATATGGGATATAACGAATTTCAATCAATTACCTTCAAAACCAACAGATATGGGACATGTACCATGATTCTGTTACACCCGATATACTTTTTTCGAGACAGTTTCAGACTGCAAATCGTACCAATTTTTTTGAAAGAGAAAAATACAATAATTTGGAATGCTCATGAAAAGATTTCATCATAACTGATCCACCAAAACTCCAATTTTAGAACAACAATTTTAGAACAAAATGATTCATGGATTGATGTGATTCGGTCATTTCATACATTGGATATCGGATATTGCATCAGATTCGGTAGTTCGGATTCTTTTGGGTTCTTCTAGCGTCAAACGTAACATTGTCATGAAATACATGATTCTAGTATTTCTTGAAATTTGACTATTATGATTCTGAAAGACTAGTTTCACAAAACTTTTTTCGTGTAATACATTTATTGCTTCGCTTTTTTTCACCTACTCTGATCTCAGGAAAAAATTGAGGAACATAAATGATCATTTACATTTCCATTGTGAAACATTTAAGAGGAATAATACACTCCGTTGTGATTCGATCAGAAACATATCAACATGAGCTTTTATGTCTTGAATCTTCCAGTATATAATGTTTCAAGTTTTCATAGTCTGACAGGACAGGAGAAATCCGGGGTTCGTTTTTCATTTTATATCATTTACAGATGAGAGAGTCATTTGGTTCTGAGCATAACATCAGAGCTCTTCACGATTATTCACAGCATCCTTTCGATACCCAACTGCTATGATGAAATGTTTTTTATTTTCGTTATCCAGCTAATGCCCGCCTTCGAACTTCAACCCTCAAAAATGCAGTAATGGAGAATCGAGGCTTTGTTGTTGGGAATCAAACCCCGATTTTCGGCATGACCGGCGAGATTGCTGGCACTCTCAAAATCATATTGTTTTTCCCACGGCTGAAAATTTCTTGCATCTCAAGGAATTTTTTGGTGATTGCTAACGAGGAATTTTTTTTGTTTTCGTTTAATTCATTGTTAACCTATCTTCTTGCAAAGTTTTTGAAAAAATGGAAAACACCCCACGCCGAATTCTCTGAGAATGCACTGAACAGCGTTTGAATTCTCAAAATCTATTTGTAATGGCGTTCTTTCAAACAGTTCAGGAAGTACTCAGAGCGTTCACGAATGTGTTGAGAAGTTCGATTAAAGTCAAACACGGCAATGAGCAAAAACTCGTTGAATACATCCTTTATTATCGTATATAGAAGCGGAAGCCCATCCAGAACACGATCTGATAACGTTGATGAGGTCTGATTTGATATGAACTCGGAAATGGGAAAACTCAGCACGCCTCCATTGATACGAACGTCGACAATTCGTCAGCGCGAAAAATTTATAATTATCATTTATTAATACAGAAAACATCAGGGCGAAGGAGAAAAAGCCTTTCAACTGATTAAAATGTGAAAGGCAGCAACGAATTTCACATTAAGCGTCTCCTGGGTTGATGAATAAAAGTTGGGCACGAAATAAATGAATTAGATTGCGTGGAGTCCCGCCTTATATCATATTCTGGATTGGAATATGCCATTGTCGACTACTGCCAACGAATGTAAACACTGTTGAAACATTATTCATGGTAGAAATTTGTTACTCGACTACTTCTTTTCATCAACCGAGACATCGATCAACTTAAAGTAATTTGCATCATGGCGTATTGGATTTTATAATCAAATGTTCTACTTTGTAAAATTAAAAAACGTGATAATAGCCTAAGAGCTCGTGATCAAAAAATAACAGAGTCCTGTGTTGGCTCTTTTGTCGAATCTGCTGCTGATCATTGCTTAGTGATTGATCCTTCAGAATATGATTGTATTCACGTCTTGAAATGATAATAGTATTGTTAGAGGAATTGATTAGCTCCAGGAAGCAAGAAACCTTGGTGTTTCACTAGATCTCCTTTTATCCTCAGTTGAATTTACGCTGTGTGAGACACTTGTTTTATCATTGTTCAAGTATGCGGACATCCGGTTCGGTCCTGATTTAACAAACACGTTCAAGAACACAAAAATTACAAAATTCGTGACCCAGACTCATTTATGGAATTCGTAAAGAGAAAGGTCTCTCTCATGAACTTTGCGAAGCATGCTGGTTGAACATTGGAATAAGGAGTTCTCCACAGTGCTCCCCATATCATAAGATTCTAGCAACGATGGTTACTCTCTCACTTGCATCGCGAGGTCATACACAAAGCTGATGTCCATAACTTGAACATAAGATACAAGGGAACTCTCAGACCACCCTCTTTCAGAACTCAATCATTTAGCCGATCTTTCAGCCATAAGCCTACTTGGTTCCAGCAAATCAGAAGGAGCAGTAACATATATTCTTCAAAATGCCAAATGAGATGACGAAACGTCGAAACCCATCTACGCCATTTTTTTAAGTACAAATTCACATGAAAGGGAAACCCTGTGATCCTATTACCCCCCCTTTATTTTCTATTCAATCTCATTTTCTCGTCATAAGAAGCCGTTTAGCAAATTCTTTGGAAGACGCAATTTCGTTCGCTATATACCTATAGCTGAACGATTGCGTGCAGTGTATCTTACAGCGTATGACTTTATATGTGTATGAAGTATCATGATCTTTTAATTCCCTACTTCTTCCTGCATGAAATAACAATGAGATTTCGAAGCACAGTTTCGAATGTCTAGGTTGAGGTTACTTTATATCTGATTATATCATTCTCAAACATAATTCTGTTGTTTTGAGTAATGTACGGCTCAATGATATAGATTTTGACTATAGCTAAAGGTGAATTGGTATGGTGATTTTGGAATTGTCTAGATGATTTCCCACTCCTTTACAGATCACGTTCAAGACCCAAGTTGAGTAGATAAAGAACAGTCGCTTAGGGAATATATATATATATATATATATATATATATATATATATATATATATATATATATATATATATATATATATATATATATATATATATATATATATATATATATATATATATATGTTAGCATGAAGATTCTCACGGACGAAGTATGATGAGTTGTTTTTTCGGGTTTCATTCCGTGTTTTGTGGTTTTGATCCCCTGAAGGATAATTGTCACAACGTTTCGGCAAAGTCTCATTTGCCATCTTCTAGGTGATGATTGAGTTTCGTCCTCCGAACTCGACTAACTGACTAACAGTTAGTCGAGTTCGGAGGACGAAACGGAGGTTCAAACGGATTAGTTCTCAAGTCGGAGTAAATAGAAGTATGTCGGACCAAAAGTGGTTTCCAGGTATTGGGGAGTCTTTGAGAATCGTCGCGTTTATTGAGACAGTTGGGACGTTTTTCGATATCAATGGCTTCACGGGTAACTCTGGTTTGGAGGGTTTTGGCTGTGTGCAACGGTTTTGGTGTTTTTGAAATCTATTTTGTGGCCTGTTCCTGAATGATGTTGAAATAATGCTGAGTTTGTGTCAGAATTACGGACTGCTAGTTCGTGTTCATATGCTCTACAGGAAACTCGTCGGTTGGTCTGGCCGATGTATGTTCTGGGACAGTTAGAGCATGGTATTTCATATATTCCTTTGGTGTCATTGGGGATTGTGTCTTTGGGTGTTCGAAAGTAGGTGGATCATCATCATAATTCAATTGAGAACCTTTGAAAGGTACAATTTGGTACTAAGACCATATGATATTGAATGTGTCTCCTTCCTATCTAACACCTCCGTCAGTCGAAAACCGCCGAAGGTTCTCGATTGAATAATAACAACTAACAATAGAATTTGATATGAATGACTTCCGAAATTTGCGATGGAAAACTCAGGGTCTTCGATAGCTCAATGGTAGAGCATCCGCCTAGAGAACGGAAGGTCGTGGGTTCGAATCCCGCTCGAGGAAGTTTATTTTTCTCAAATTCCGATGATTTGTCTGAATGCCGTTATAATTTCATTCAATTGTTAATCATACAGACACTAATACATCTATCGTTTATATATTATTTATAGTTGATGATTTGTTAGTTTTCAACAGTTTATGGTTCTGAAACCCAGGTGATTGAATATGCAAAAATAATCCATTTCCTGCCTACTAATCTAGATGTGTGAATAAAGTTGTATTATGGAAAAATATAATTTTGGATTGAGATATACATCGGATTTGGAATGACAGTTCTGTTGGTTTCGAGTGACATCTCAGATTCGCCAAAACGGATCCACCACTCCCCTGAATAATCCGGTAACAGATCTAATCGTCATATATAAGGTATTTGAAAAATGCGGTTGTGAAAAAATGATTCCATCTTTAATAAATTTGAGATCATATCGAAACAACGACATGGATAATTTTTTCAGATATGTATATAATTCATTACACTGAAAACACGTTGGAGGTTTCATTCGACTTGACGAAAGCGTTTGATGTCATCAACTCATTAATAATAGGAATCAAATTGAATTCTTTGTGATTCAGAAAAAAATTCCCATCTTGGTTGATATCCTATATGCATGAGAGAAAAATGTCTGTGAAAGTCGAAGACACTCGTTCTGATCATTATGATATGCACCTGGGAGTTCCCCAGGGGTCGATCCTACCCAAGTAGCACAAACATATCAGACCAATATTGGTTCAATATTACGTGAATATCAACCCCATATTGTAGATATCATATTGGCCACAAAAAAATGTGAACATTCGGCGATATTAGATCAACATTCGATAGCAATATAAGGATATATCGTTTCAACTATATTGGTACAATATTGTTAATGATATATCGACGAAAAAGGTATATTCGATTGATGTCACTAATTATTTTTTTATAATATTCGGGTTTATACATATCTATTTTATCGAATAGTCAACTGGAATATTTCACTCATCCACATCAACTAACCGAATACTAACCTGGAAAAAGCTCTGACTGCTGCGGGGCTTGAACTCACTACCTTCAGAATGAGAAATATTGTTGTCGACCACTATACACTCTACGGCACGGAAAGACTTGTTGGTAAGAAGGAGTTGGGTGGTATAGATGTGGTGACTTCAAGCTAGTTATGTTCGAGACAACATTAAAATGTCAGAAACTTAAGTAACAATGAAATATATTCGAAAAAACACTGAAGGATCACTGTCTTATGTGATGGCGATTTGGAATATCAAACTTGCTGTGCCAAATGTTCTGGACGTAATTTTCTGGTATTGAAATCCACCAAATGACGATATTTCAATTTTTCCAAATTTTGTTAGGAATAATTCGTGATGAATATTGCTTATCCGATATCGATATATGTTTGAATACATTGAGTGATCACTTTCAAAACTCGGATACCCCTTTTCAGGCTGTGATTCTAAAATGACTATTTGAATATTTTCATTTTTGTGTTGAAACAATATTCAAGCAATATCAGAATTCGCATATCTATATTGCAGCATTATGCCGATATGGTACCTAATGTGATAATACAATATTTTAATCTACGCTCCCAAACAATGTCGAATGTACATTAGATTTCGATGTTGAAAATTGAGTATATACAAAATATGCAGACAATATTGAAATATCTATGTTGTTAAACTGATATTATTCATTATCACCTGATATGGTAATTCAGATATTGGTAATAAGTTATCAAACCCACATATTACCAATATTGAACCTTACAAAATGCAGTTGAAATTTATTGTCAATATTGAGGCAATATTCATAATGAGATATCGTTTTCTCAATATTGATAAATATTAGTTCAACATCAATTTTTCACTTACGATGTATCTATATTGGACCAATCTGAACTCGGGGTTCAGCCAATATTATGTGTTACTTGGGTAGGATCACTAGTTTCTTTACTTTTCATCCATTACCTTCCTGTTCTTATGAGTATAGAGTATGTAGCTCTTTATGCCGATGACACAACCTTGGCAACTGACGAGAGCAACCCTGAGAAATTGCGAGATGATTTGAATAAGTTAGCAGTAGAATTCACGGATTGGTGCAAGAGAAAGTCCCTGATTGTTAACTACGAAAAAATAATTTGCATGCATATCAAATGCAAAAAAATCCAGGTGGAAGTGTTGAATAATACAGTTGATCTTCGATAAAGATCAAAATTCCTTGGACATTTCTAGATGCAGATATGAGTCAGAGAAAAATTATGAATGCTGTTTGTGAAAAGATAAACAGTATTTATTATGTTATTCTACAACTTGAAAACTGTTTCAACAAAACAAAACTTTTCAATATATTATGATTTTTAACTCCCACATTTCCTTTAATATGAGCATATTATGGAGAAGTTCTAGTAATGCCAATAGAATATTAAAAAAAAAAATAATCATAAGACTCATCCTCAATCTTGGAATAAAAGACTCATGCAGAGAATACTTTAGGAGGTACAAAATTTCAACTCTTCCATGTATGAAGATTTTCAAATGTGTGATATTTTTTGTATTCAGTTAACGATGTTTTTATGCTCCTTTTTGTGGTTACGATATTGACAGAGCCACAACTGCACGGTATTCGGTACAATCCCGGAGTGGATAATGGATCTCTTGGGCCTTTTGCAGATCTGAGGCTTTCCTGAATTTTTTTTGTAGGCTCAAAAATTGCTCTCACCCCATGTTTTTCCAGCAGTCTTCCAACCGTTACACCGTTAATATAGGGCAGGAAAGTCCGTCCATTAACGGCTGGTTCAGAGTAATTCATTGAACAACCGTGTCTGCGGTACCCTAAACCTGAAAAGGCGTTTTCTAAATGACGCATGTCTTCTCGAAATGTTCTTGCTCAGGAATGCGTCTCGCTCTTTCTACTAGTGTTTTTATTACTCCTCTCTTCTGCCACGGTTAATAGTTGAAATTCCTGTTGTGGTACCGATCTGTGTGGGCGGGCTTCCGATACACCCCATGCCCCAGTTTCCATTCTCCTGCCTTTCTAACCATGCGTCCAGAAACGCTATTCTTCTATCCTTCTCCGTCGCCACGGTCAACTGAATTTTTGGATTCGAGGAATGCAGATGATCTAGAAATTTCTTCAGCTCCTCTCCTCCGTGACCCGAGAACATAAAAAAAGGGGTGAGCTCGGTCTTGAGTAGTAGTGAGTTGACTATCAGTATTATCACTGACAGAGGATATATTTTCAAGTTCAAGACTTCCTGTGTGAAACGATAGATGTGATAACGTGATGGCCCTGTTCTTCATGGTCTGGATGGAGTTGATTTTCATTTCCGGTGGATGATATGAATGGAAGTTCAGAAATCTGTTGCTGGCATAACGTTTTCTGTACCATTTTGTGTGAATGCAATTGCGGTTTTATCTCATAACTGAAGTGAACAGGAACATACTTCCTTCTGGATATGAGATGAAATCACACGAAGACTTTCATGTTGAAGTAATTTTCAAGAACTATTACTCGCTACGAAATGAGCAACCAACGCAATGAAACAGAATTGATAAATTCTTCTCTCAATATTTGCCCGACCCTAAACTTTTTCCCGAGACATTTGGTCCTATATTATTGATTGATTATATCACTTAGCGCTCTCTGGAATATCTAACAGTACCTATCCTTAATCTCTTTCTGTTGATATTTACTGAATTTATTCTTATTGCGTATATGTTTCCGCTACACATTGAATCCGAAAAATTAAATGATTTATTCCGAAACACTGCTCAATTAATGTGTTTTGGACCTCTGATACAGTCAAATCAAATCATTTATTCAGTGTGTCGAACAGAATTTCGTTACACGCGTCAAGAGCAACTTGAAATATGTTGAAAACATATAAGCTTATCATCAATACAATCACACTTTACATAATAAAAGAGACAAAATTCACATTACAAAAAAAATATATTAAAAAGAGACTAAAATGTACCTTGAACTAATAAGTTGATAGATTGAACATTGAAGAGAAACACTCACAAAAAATAAAAGATGGAGTCATCCACTCCTGTTTTGAGCGAAAATTTTTAATATTGCATTTTAATGCGGATGGCAGGCAGGCTCTTGATGAAAAGTTTCTCTTGAAGTGACAGCATAGTATTCATCAATGGAATATATACTGTGCTTGAGCATACATTGTTTGAGCAGTTTCTTGAACTTCAATGAGTTTAACAATTTTAAATAATTTGGGACATTATTGTATAGATTATCATCCAGTGTAATTTTCTGTGAAATTGCAAGACGAAATTTGGGAGCCGTCAACATGTTGTAACGTATTGTTGTTACACAGCACCGGTGCTCTTCGTCTGGGAGCTTTGAGGTCGTGAGTTGGAGGAAACTTCTTGTTATTATTTTTTATGTTGAAAGAAAAGTGAAAATATTGAGCGCCACCTGATTTTTAAATTACCCAAATTATCCAAACCAAGGAAATTATAATTCGGAGTCAAAATTTGCCTTATTGACCAAGAAAAAAGAAAATGTAAAAAAAATATATTTAATGAAAAGTTGAGTAGAAATAACAGGTTGAGTAGATTGGTAGTTAAGTATTTGAGATGGTACGTTTGTGAAACAAATATATCGATGCCTATAAAATTTGATGGTAAAGATTTTTTTTTTAATCAGGTTTCAGGCTCGTGATTCAAATTAGCTTTCG
Organism: Zygogramma bicolorata; assembly: GCA_032362365.1. NCBI lineage: Eukaryota > Metazoa > Arthropoda > Insecta > Coleoptera > Chrysomelidae > Zygogramma > Zygogramma bicolorata. The sequence continues at coordinate 243,037 of JAVJAQ010000445.1, read as the reverse complement.
CATAGTACTATGTTTGGCCTTACAAAAAGGATGTTATGTCTGCTTCATTTGCAGTTTTGTTTCGATGAAACTACCATGTGAAAAATCAAAATTATCAATATACATATATAGGTAGGCAGGAACTGCAACTTTAAATAAGTGTACAAGAGTGACGTAGGAAAGATAACGTCAAAAAAAAAAGATAAAGTTAACCAAATAATTTCAGAAAATAATAAAAAAATGGCTCTGGCCTTATTTTCCAGCGAAGGTTGATTTCTTGGAGTCCTCAACGACAAAACGGCTTGTTTCTTCGATGCGGTAGAAGAATTGTTGGATTTCCAAACCCAGTATTCGAAGGATACCAAAGTGAAGGGAATCAGGCAGGTTAAATTCGCCAACGATTTGTTCAAAATATTAGCCCCTTATTCCGTGAAGGTATACAAAACAGAAGCTTTGATTATGCTCCAATAGAACCTACGAGAAAAATTGGATAAAAAATAGGAATATTAACTCCCATATTGAAAAACAAAAGAAAGAAATTCTTACCCCTTTCCCAGGAGTTCAATCAATGGCACACACAATTGGGTAGGTGTTAAACCAATTGAAATATTAGAAGTGATTGACAAAGCTTAGTTTATTAGCAATGAACAGATCCAATTAAGGTATTGCGTAAAAGCAGTTTGCTAATAACTCGAAAAGGCGTTTGCCAAGACGGAATATCACATCACTTCCAAAAGACTGGAGAATATCGAAGTGTATTTTTATAAGGTGAACACTTTTTTTGTTTCCTTGGAATTTGAAGAGAAATTTAAATATGAAGAACATACCTACAGTGCCCTCTTGTAGAGAATAGGTGAAAGTAGTTTACTGATGGTAAAGGATACTTTATCGAGTATAATATGAGGAATTGTTAGAATGATAAATATCTACAGGGTTTTCGCGCACTAATAAGCTGATCATGAACCAAAAATAGCCACTATTTAAATGACGCTGTGGTAGAAAATGTGAGAATATTCAATTATCGTATCCCAAAAAAAAAAATGCTACACCACCCCCCTTCGAAATTAAATCATCTAGCAAGCTAGATTATTTCATGTGATTAATCGACACATTTATGTTTTGGTTCGGTATCTTCGCGTACCACTCGTCCTAAAAGGAGTCATAATCGGTAAGGTCAAAATAGGGAATGTCATGTATCGGGATTGTCTACCAAAACTTATATACAAAAAACTATACAACACAAATTATTGCTAGGTTTTCATACCAAACAAGCATAATAAAAAAATATTTCAAATCAAACATACAAGTATATACCCCATCACTACTCAGTGTGGTGCTGCAGTCACCTTCTTTCACATTATAGTGTGGAAAAAAATATCTGAAATAATATTTATGTTACAACGAAACTAGTAGCACAAAACTACGGAGTAAACAACTAGAAAATAACTAGAAATCTAACCAACGGAAACGTCCGAGTTGGATCCAAAATATTGTTTGAGATCCTTTATATGCCATTCCCCTATATCAATACCTTCAGCGTTTTCTAATCGATATACTAAGCGAGAAATTTTTCTTTTTACGGTACATAATGAATATTTGGGGGCTAATTTGGATGAAAATTTATTTCCGGCGTCTGACAAAATTTTATTCCTTCGCCACACCCGATCTCCTTCTTGAAAACAATATTCTCTTTTTCGTAAATTATATTTTTTAGCATTGCGTAAATATGATGAATGTAACCTCGATCTAACTTCATCAAAAACATTATTGAGACACTTCATTTCAGAAGCGTACGAATCGCGATCGCCTGGAGAAATTTCAAGATCTTCAGTAGATTCAATTGAACCATAAAATTTTCCACTTAATGGGACATGTCTTCCGAAATTTAAATAGGTTGGAGAGTAACCTGTAACTTCGTGCTTAGCAGTGTTAATAGCATGTTGGATTTGGTGAAGATTTTTATCCCAGTTGGTGTGTTTATCAACATAACACCTAATGGCTGTACCTATTGTTTTGTTGTTCCTTTCTACAAAGTTACAGTGTGGTGAATACTTTGGTGTGAACCAGATTTTTTGCACTTGATAACTATCAATTAATTTTTTAAATATGGAGCCAGCAAACTGGGAGCCATTATCACACAAAATAAACTGTGGCACTCCAAAAACTAAAAACACGTTGTTCTCAATGAAGTTAACTACATTCAGTGCAGTAGCTTTCCTTAAAGGACATAAGAGTGTGTATTTGGTCAACCAATCACCAACAACCAACAAATGGGTATGGCCTTTGGAAGATCTTGGGAATGGACCCATCAAATCTACTGAAATAATTTGCCATGGGTATTGAACATTTTTTTCGCCACCCATGAAACCCATACGAGAAGAATTTGAATCTTTCTGAGACCCACACACCTCGCATTTCCGTACGTACTTCAAGACATCTTGTGACATCTTTGGCCAGTAGTACAATTCTTGCACTCTAGCTAAAGTTTTCCGAAAACCGAAGTGACCGGAAGTTACTGGATTATGACAGGACTCGATAGCCTTAGTTCGGAATTTTCTAGGTACTAAAACTTTCCAATCTGGAAAATTCGTTTTGACTGGAAGATTAGGAGGTATGAATTTATAAATTATATCTTTTTCGATTTTCCATTGAGGATAGAGGTCAGGAGATTCGCGGATTTTTTTACGTAGTGTTTTACACCAATGATCTGAATCGTACGAGGAAATTTCTATTGAGGATACTGAAGCCGAAGAAGGAATCCTCGAGAGAGCATCTGGAACGACGTTTAGAGATCCTTTACGATGAACTAAGTCAAAAGTATGCTGACGTAAGCGGACAGCCCATCTTGCCAATTTTCCTGTGGGGTTCTTGATATTATTGAGCCACAGAAGTGAATAGTGGTCACTGATAACGACAAACCTCGTTCCTTCAATATATGGGCGGAACTTGTCGATACAGAATATCACAGCCAAACACTCTCGTTCCGTAACGGAGTAATTTCTTTCAGCTTGACTTAGGGCACGACTGGCATAAGCAATAACTTTTTCCTCTCCATCGAGAATTTGTGTGAGAACACCTCCAATTCCAGTGTCCGAAGCGTCACTCTGGATGGTAAAAGTTTCACGAAAATCCGGTTGAGAGAGAATAGGTGCTGAAACTAAAGCTTGCTTGATTGATAAAAAAGCTGATTCTGCCTCAGGTGTCCAACAAATAGACTGCTTTTTCTTCTTCCCTTTCAGTAGAGCATTCAAAGGACTCACAAGAGTAGAAAATCCGTTGATGAAACGACGGTACCAGGAACACATACCTATGAACCTTTTTATGTCCGTTGAAGTTGAGGGCCTGGGGTAGTTCAGCATAGCAGCAACCTTGTCAGGATCCGTATGTAAACCATCTGAACCGACTACGAAACCTAAGAATTTCAATGACGTCTTGAAAAATTGGCATTTTTTTAGATTTATGTTCAAGTTAGCTTCTTTAAGGATATTTCTTACTTCAGAAAGAAGATTTAAATGATCTTGGAAAGAAGAGCTGGTGATGATAATATCATCTAAGTAGGTGAAGATGTTTGGTTCGTATTTGGGCCCGAACAATGCGTCCACTAATCTCTGCTGAGTTTGCGCAGAATTGCATAACCCGAACGGAACAACCGTGAAGTGAAACAGGCCTCGTCCTGAAACACTAAAGGCCGTTTTCTCCTTGGATTCTTCATCCAGCGGGATCTGCCAGAAGGCCTTTCTGAGGTCGATAGATGAAATGAACTTTGCATCCCTCAGCATATTGAGTATACGATCTATATGAGGAAGGGGATATGAATCATATTTTGTCACCTCGTTCAGGGCACGACCGTCGAAGCAGAAACGATAATCACCAGACCGTTTTTTCACTAGAAGAACCGGAGATGACCATGAACTCTTAGAAGGTTCGACAACACCAAGACTAATCATTTCATCTAACTCGGAATTAAGAATTTTGAGCATGTACGGCGATAATAGGTATTGCTTTTTACGAAAAGGCTTCGCGTCACCAGTGTCGATGTGCATTTTTATTTTATTCGTTCTACCCAAAGTATTTTCATCAGAGATGTCTTGAAACGATTTTATTACTTTATCAGCCTCGAGAATTTGTGCCGGAGTTAAACTATCTAAAGACATACATTGATTATAGACACATTTACTGTTATCAGAATCATAGATCAAGGTCAAATCCTTGTCGCTACATTTATTTTGAATATGCCAAGCATTGTTCTTAAAGTCAACAAGAAGCTCGAATTGTTTCGCAAAATCACTACCCACTATGAATGGATGTTGCAGAGTAGGAACGACTAAAAATTTAACAACTTTACAAACATCACCCAAATAAACGGGCATATCTACTACACCTTGTACAAATTGTTCCGTTCCATCCGCAGTAGAGATATTTTCTATGAGCGAACGATTTATCTTTAATTTGCAATGGTTCAGAAATGTTACTCCCCCTCTTCCTAAAATAGAAGTAGTTGAACCTGAATCCAGTAAAACAGGTATATTTCGATCAAAAATTCTAATATTGATATAAGGTCTATTATCAAAATTATTTTTTACAAAAAGTGGAGACACTTGATAAACATCATTAGTGATAATCGGATTCATAGGAGATGAATTATCAGGAATATTATTTGCAGCGGAATTTTCATCTTTGGCCTTTGTTTGAGAATGGATACGGCGGCCATCGTAGCGCATCCTCTCTAATCGTTTTTTGAACAAACACAATCTTTACAATTCACCCCTGGATTGCCACAACGAAAACAAAATAATTTTCTTTTTGAAAGACAGGTAGAAAAAACATGGTTTTTCTCACCACAATTCCAACAAACTATTGTTTTGGACAAATTAGAATTACCTTCAGAAGTACTAGGCTGATTATCAACCGCATGATTATCAACAGCGAAATTACTAGGAGGGTTTCTTTTATTTCGAAAGTATTTAGACTTTTTTTGAAATTTACCTTGTTTAGGACCTGAATATGACTTACCACTAACTGTAGCAACTTCTTTTGTGTGAAATTTTTTATTGGTATCATCTTTAATTTTAATTATATTTGCATCTTCCAATTTCCTAACTGAATCCTGAAGTTGAGAAACGGTATTGATTTCGACCAGCACTAAATGACTCACGTATTCTGGAAGCAAATTTTGCCGAATATATTTCACTCTTGTAGCTTCGTTTGGAGGTCTACTCAATCTACTGAACAAGTTTTCCATATGAGCTATAAATATTGTGACTCGATCATGTTTCTTTTGTTTATAAGATTTAATTTGATCCCATAAATTATCATCCATGTCAGGAGGAAGAAAGTCTTTCTTCAATTGAAAAAGCAAACCGTCCCAGTCTTTCACTTTATTTTGAACACCCCTGTACCATATGAATGCATCTCCAACGAATAGTTCGACAGCCGATTCAAAAAGATTTTTCTTTTCAACTTTCCTAGATTTTGCTAACTCGCTAACGTGTTCAATAAATGAATATACTTCTCTGGGGTCTCCGTTGAATTTTACACCCCATTCTGAGAGAGATAAAGTTTTAGAAGAACAGGATACTATAGGAGCAGGTATATTCAAGACAGGACTTATGGTACTATTCAAAACATCATTATTAACAGGGTCAAGATTTCTCACTTTTTCTACCAAGTCGTCTTCCAAAACTAAGCAAGAAGCGAATGCTTCATCGATATACGATTTTGCTTCAGCAATAGCAGATGCATCAGTTGGCAAAGGCATGCGTTTTATTCGACCACTTACATGATTTAGTCTAGATTTGATTCTCAAATATAACGAATCAGTGCTATTTCCATCAAAATCACTCATCAACACTTGAAGAGATGACAAAGTATTTTCAACAGAAACCTTTTCTGTTTTGAAATCACTAGAATAAGAATCCATGTCAATAAGTTTCCCCGGATTATTCTTTTCTTTGTCTAATAATCTAGCCAACATTTTTCTTTTATCGTTTTGAGTCTTATTCGAGCATACACCCCTAATTTTTAGTTCATAATCGAGCTCATCGACCAGCAAATGATTAATTTTGTAACCGTCTTCCATTATAAAAGATTCAAGATTACACTCAATCAAAAGTAAATAGTGAAACAATGGTAACAAAATCAAGAAATACCACGCGTTACGGCTTTCACCCTGTAAGGTTAGAACATATTCATTTCGAGAAAACAAACATTCAGAATTTCCTTGACGAACAGCAACTCCAGTAAAACAACCTGCGGAAATAAAACCCAAAAATGCGAAGAATGCGAAAGATACCGCGATAATATTTCTACGCATAAAATCACGTTCAAGGATTTCGATACTCTGAAATGAAAATGGTAATATAAAAACTGTACACTTTTTTGTCGCAACTACCAGCAATTTACCAACGAATATTTCGTGAAATATTTACGATTGAAAAATAAAATTTGCAATATATCCTAGAAAGAATGAATATTACTCAAATTTGATTATGAATATTACTTGAAATTATGAGTTATGTTTCCTCACGCCCTAAGCGTTGGGCGCTATTAAATATGTAACGTATTTTTGTTACACAGCACCGGTGCTCTTCGTCTGGGAGCTTTGAGGTCGTGAGTTGGAGGAAACTTCTTGTTATTATTTTTTATGTTGAAAGAAAAGTGAAAATATTGAGCGCCACCTGATTTTTAAATTACCCAAATTATCCAAACCAAGGAAATTATAATTCGGAGTCAAAATTTGCCTTATTGACCAAGAAAAAAGAAAATGTAAAAAAAATATATTTAATGAAAAGTTGAGTAGAAATAACAGGTTGAGTAGATTGGTAGTTAAGTATTTGAGATGGTACGTTTGTGAAACAAATATATCGATGCCTATAAAATTTGATGGTAAAGATTTTTTTTTTAATCAGGTTTCAGGCTCGTGATTCAAATTAGCTTTCGCATAGTACTATGTTTGGCCTTACAAAAAGGATGTTATGTCTGCTTCATTTGCAGTTTTGTTTCGATGAAACTACCATGTGAAAAATCAAAATTATCAATATACATATATAGGTAGGCAGGAACTGCAACTTTAAATAAGTGTACAAGAGTGACGTAGGAAAGATAACGTCAAAAAAAAAAGATAAAGTTAACCAAATAATTTCAGAAAATAATAAAAAAATGGCTCTGGCCTTATTTTCCAGCGAAGGTTGATTTCTTGGAGTCCTCAACGACAAAACGGCTTGTTTCTTCGATGCGGTAGAAGAATTGTTGGATTTCCAAACCCAGTATTCGAAGGATACCAAAGTGAAGGGAATCAGGCAGGTTAAATTCGCCAACGATTTGTTCAAAATATTAGCCCCTTATTCCGTGAAGGTATACAAAACAGAAGCTTTGATTATGCTCCAATAGAACCTACGAGAAAAATAGGATAAAAATAGGAATATTAACTCCCATATTGAAAAACAAAAGAAAGAAATTCTTACCCCTTTCCCAGGAGTTCAATCAATGGCACACACAATTGGATAGGTGTTAAACCAATTGAAATATTAGAAGTGATTGACAAAGCTTAGTTTATTAGCAATGAACAGATCCAATTAAGGTATTGCGTAAAAGCAGTTTGCTAATAACTCGAAAAGGCGTTTGCCAAGACGGAATATCACATCACTTCCAAAAGACTGGAGAATATCGAAGTGTATTTTTATAAGGTGAACACTTTTTTTGTTTCCTTGGAATTTGAAGAGAAATTTAAATATGAAGAACATACCTACAGTGCCCTCTTGTAGAGAATAGGTGAAAGTAGTTTACTGATGGTAAAGGATACTTTATCGAGTATAATATGAGGAATTGTTAGAATGATAAATATCTACAGGGTTTTCGCGCACTAATAAGCTGATCATGAACCAAAAATAGCCACTATTTAAATGACGCTGTGGTAGAAAATGTGAGAATATTCAATTATCGTATCCCAAAAAAAAAAAATGCTACAATGTTACTATTCCGTGTATGATATTTATGAATATCCTTATGTTTGCTATAAGAGTCCAGATTGTTATGTATTTCTATCAGAGAATGATTTATAAAAAAGGTTGGTAAAGTCATCATATCGAGCTCAATAAAAATACTCCTGCATGATTCACTTGGACCTGCACCTACAATAATTCTGACAGCTTTTTTTTGCATGATAAAGATTTTTTTTGCATGCGGCGAATCACCCCAGCAATTTGACTATGTTATTTCCATAACAATTTGTATTAGCAAGAACAGAATTTGTGGTGAAGAGAATTTTTAGAGATTTGTCTGGGTTGTCCACTAGTTTATTTGATATTAGCCATTCCTTGGCCTTGCACAGGGTGGCTTCGTCCCTCCCAAGTAGTTTACTAATTTTGGTATCTGAGTTATAAAAAGTTATATCATCTGCAAAGAGAATGCACTGTGAAGGCAAAAGAGCCTGGAATATATCATTTACATATATGATGAATAACAATGGACCCAGGACTGATCCTTGAGGTACACCGATTTGCAAAGGTTTGTTCTCAGAAAAAACTTCATTGAAATAGACATATTGATTACGATCACTCAGGTACGATTTGAAAAGGGCGTATGGTATCCCTCTTACTCCATATCTCCCAAGTTTATACAGAAGCAACGAGTGATCGACGCAGTCAAACGCCTTGCTGAGGTCACACAATGTTACCGATGTGAACTCACTATACTGCGCCGGTCACTAGCTCTCTAACAGCCTTCACTGTGGAACGATTCTTCCTGAAACCATACTGGTTTTCGTGTAACAAAAGGTTATTTTTAAAGAAGCTCAGTAGTCTTTTTTTAATAAGAATTTCAAAAATTTTACCCAAAATCGGAATAATTGAGATTGGGCGATGATTACTTGTGGAATCAATATCGCCTTTCTTGAATATTGGAATTATCTTAGTAATTTTGAATATATTAGGAAATATTCCCTCAATGAAACATGTATTGTATAGATTAGAAAGAGGTAGTGCAATTGAATGTTTGATGCATTTGATCATTGAACTATTTACACAGTGATCATATAACAAAGTTGATTTATGTTGGAGCATCTACTGTCACAAAAGGTTTTGAAGAAATATATAAATAGAAAATCATCCGTATGAAAACATACAACGAGGGAAGCAGGAACTCCACTGCCTATTTACAATTTCCGATGTAAATTGCTTGAGTAAATCAGTAACGAAAGTGTGCGTAGCTCCGCCACCCAAATCCATCTAAAGTTTCTAACAGATCTGCTTCCCAATCAACACAATTTTTTCTTAGAGGTCCAAGTTCACGTCTCATATCACAGTATAATTTGATATAACTTCCATCATAATCTCATTAAATGCTATTCGAAATACTTCTGGTCATTTTGCCCTCCGTATTCTGAGGTCAATGTCGTGTATAATAAAAATGTAAATTGGAATCCAACGTCTGGTATGTTCAAAGGTCCTAAGCATTCGCTAAAAAATATTCGTATATTTTTTCTGTTACCCAAATGAGACCTAATGATTCGTTGAGTCAACTTGATGAAATCCACCTCGATTCAAATTCATCTCAGGGGTGTATTCGCTAATTTCCACCATTGTCCACCGCTCGTTCTCTGCAGCCGCTCCCCAAACAATGAATCAACGGTAGAAATCTCAATAGGATTAAACAGTGGCCGGCTTCCACTGGACAGAAAAATTGGAATAATTTCATTTGGTGTCGGGATGGGATATGTCTGAATATGGAAATTGCCACCAGCGTAGATTAGGCAAATGACCGAACTTGTAGTAAATACCGATGCATCGCGAGCGAAGGTAATTTGCATCGATTCTCGAACCATTGTATGGAAGCCAGGGCGCTTTTTCGATAATTCGAAATTGATCCCTGTTGTTAGTGAAACAGACGGAAAGCATGCATTTCAACGATTCGAAGCAGATTCAAGACTGCGAGCCAGAAATGCAGGATTTGTGCATTGAGTCAACACAATTGCGGTGGAGTCCATTGTTTCGGGGGATATTTTTTTCGAAGAAGGAAGAAGTAACAGGAGTGATTGATTTATTGAAAAAACTGGAGACGTACTTGGAGCTGAATGAGATCTAGCGATAATACTGCTTTCAAAATTTTTCAAACAACGCGATATTGTCCACAAACAATTTGTCGGCTGTTTTGCCAATTGAAAATCAGAATATGATTAGTCATTCCAGGAAGAAATCGAATCGAAAGACGAAGAAGAAGTTGAGAGATTGATAATACCACATGACTATGATTTTTTATATATGCAGATTCTTGCGGAAGTGGTGCCCTATAATGTTCTAAGGACAGAAGATACGAATTAACATTCACTTTGAAATTTTCAAGTTTGTAAGCCTCAGACTTCTCTCGGCAAGGAGTTTCTTCAAAGCTCAACTTTTCTATTGAAAAAGATCCCCAAGCAAGAGAAGTTTGACAGGTCTTGCTCACAACAAGGGGGAGAGAATTATGTACTCGACGGGTCATCCGTATAGATACTGCCAAGGGTGGAACGATTGATTCAGAAGAGCACCGACCGTGAAAACATCTATAGGAGAGAGACAAGTCTCCGACCCTTCTACAATGATCCAACGAAGTGAGCGAGTCTGTGAGCAAAGAATGACCAACAAGACGGATTGAGTTCCTCTGAAAGATTCAAGAACTGAATATTAGATAATGGTAGATCAGCTTTCTTTGGGCTTCCCACCATTAAATTCCACTCAGTTCATAATACCCCATTCTATTACTTTTTCTATAAATTTTTGTTTCTCGTGCTGGTTTGGGGAATTTGGAAGAGAAACCAGTATGAAGAGTACTGGCATCCGCAAAACCAGACACTGTACAAGATGTTTTCTCTAGCAATTGAGTGATATGAATCAGAAACAAAGTGGGCGCCAGAATTGAACCCCGTGGAACAACTGCATTCATTTGGAGAATATAAGACGATACTCTATCAACAACCACATACAGAGACCTATCAGACAATAAACTCTTCAACACAACTGAGGAAGCAAATCATAAGACAGCAGCTGAGAAAAGAGACTGGATGAAACACTTCCGAAATGTCGAGTGCAACATCTGTTAATTAATAATAACAGAATTCATTAACAAGAACTGTGAAGACAGAAATAAACAGGAATAGATACGATGAAGTATTCTTGAAGTAGAAATCTAGAGAACAAACCTTTGGAAATTGTACGATGCAGCTGACATTGGCATATTCCACAAATATTGATTATTAACAAGGTGCATTATAGGTGCAATGCCGCTCAATCAGTCAACCTTTTGAATAAAGTCGAGTAGTATTATACTGTTAGCATACTTTCGTGTACTCAGCATCACCAAGGAATAGGTGAATCAGAGGTTCCATCAAATTGTATGGGGAGGCTATTCATATGAGAAAGAGAGCGCGCTTCCGATTAGAACAGACATCAACAATGCTTATCTGAAAGTAGTAGTGATTCAAAAGTATATTCGAATATAAGGCAATCATAGTCTCTTTAGTTTTCAAAAAAATCCTAAACTTATGAGAAAACGAATTTACTTACTTACTTATGTAAAAGAACCAAAATCATGAAAACACATTCCACAGTTCACTATAGTTTCTGAAATGTACATACGATGTGGTGAATACGTGAGCTGTGAGCTATCTGGACAATGTTTCAGCTATTTACTTCGGGAAAATGAAAAATTCGAGTTGAAGAAGTATTTCGACGAAGTAGTGCTCATGGCAAAATGTCATATGTTGTTTATATTTCAAGTTTCACATCAACGAATCCACAAACTTTCCAGAAAAGAAATGTATTGGACGCTAAATGCATATAACAAAAATTACCCAACCCTCAATTGTGGTTTCTTAATGACGAAATAATTTGCTGTCATATGACACAAAAACATCAAAACTTTCAAATTTCTGATTGCGACAAATGCTTTTCGTTCAAGAAAACTGGGGATGAAATCAAATGAGCACATACGCTTCTGAATCAACACTTAACAACATAAAACTTTTTCTCACGAATTTCATATCTGATTTTCCAAACCCTCGAACACCTCGTATTTTGCTATTGTTTTGTTCAAAGAAACCCACCAACTCTCGGTCGGCTTTGTCGACTTAATGGCAATCGTGACCTTCACTTTGACACGGCAACGCACTCGGAAATCTTAATGCAGACTCACTTGGAGGGTGTGGTTTCTCGGGGGTAGTGTTTGCGATTTTTTACCGAGATTTTTATTCAAAGGGTTGTCAGTTTGTTAATGGGTCTTAAAGTGGTGTTTGAGCAACAGAAACGGTTTCTCGACAACGGTTTCGAGTTACGGTTGAGCACTTTGTGCCGCTCCGCGGTTTATTCTATCGTTATTTCTGTATCAGAAAAAAACTGCTTTGTTCGAAAAAAGATTATGAGAGGTTCATTTCACTCCGCAGCTCTTGCGGAGTAACCAAGGAAACTAGAAGTTCCAGTGGACAATAGACTTTGATTTCGGTTGAGTTCCATATCATTCGCAAATTACATCAGAATTTCTTTCAGTAATAGAAATAGGCGCATTTTTTCGAAAGCGTGGAAGGCCATGTTTAACCCTACAGAAGGCGTGTGAAAATTTAGAACATTGGGAGGCTCGTCGATTCAAGAGACCGATAAAGAAATTGACGCATACACATACACTAATAAATTTTAATTCTGTTCGACTTGATTACACCATTTTTTATTAAATATCAAAACAAATAGTGCAGAAATACTATTTTCATTATTGAAATATTAACGTACAGAATAGGCAGTATGTGGCGTCCGTGGATGGAAAGTAATAGTGCCTCTTCCAGTGGTTCATTAAAGAAGAATCACTTATCTTGTGACGCGAAAATCATTATAAAAAATGTGTATAGGCCCTTATTTCAGCAAGGATATAACGCGGGTGCTGCAGCAGAAGTAACCAGTGATTTGACGAAGGTGCCTCTTACTTCAGTTAGACGAATTGTTGAAAATTCCATGGAATCAAGAAAAAAGCGTAAAGATTCCGGTGTCACAAAAAGTCTAGACGACTGGGAAAAAGATTTGATAAGGCGAAAAATCTACACTATGTACGATGAGCAGCGTGTCCCTACAATCAAAAGTCTGAAACAGCGGCTCGTTAATGACGAAACTCACATCAACTGTGGCCTCACTACTCTTTGGCGAGCTCTGTCTGCAATGGGCTTTAAATATCGCAAAATTGACAAGAGACAAGTAATAATGGAATCCACACGTTTAATAAACTGGCGTTCTGAATATATAACGTCAATAAGAAAATACCGGTCTGAAAATCGGCCAATACTCTACCTCGACGAGACGTGGTTTGACACGCATGACACCCCTTCCAAAGGATGGTCTGGTTCCTCTGATAAGTGTAAAACAAAAGCACCATCAAATAAAGGGAAGAAAATCACAATATTACACGCAGGATCAGAAAATGGTTGGATCCCAAACGCTATGTGGCATTCTGCCAAAAATATTAAAGACTCTTGTGTTGATTATCACGAAGATACGACAGCAGAGCTTTTTGAAGATTGGTTTAGAAATTGTCTGTTACCCAACATTCCGCCAAACAGCGTTATAGTAATGGACAACGCAAGCTATCATAGTCGACAATTGCAAAAAATTCCTGGCTCAAAGAATACGAAATTGGAGATTCAAAACTTCATGGCTGCAAATGACATATATTTTGAGGAAAATTATACAAAAAAAGAACTTTTACAAGTGCTGCAGTAATTTTCTTAAAAAAAAACGTATGTTTGTGATACAATTGCAGAAGAATTGGGACATACAGTGTTACGACTACCTCACTACTACTGCGTGTTCAATCCCATAGAGCTTATGTGGCACCAACTTATATCGAGCGTGCGCGGAAAAAATACTTCTCCGACTTTAAGTGGTAGTGTGGTAGAATTAATTAGGAACTGTATGAATGACATTCCTACCGAGAGTTGGAAAAATTCTGTTAGTCATGTTATAAATGTTGAAAACTCGTACCTTTCTGTAAAATCAATTGCGCCAATTATAATTAATTTAGATGAGGATAGCGATAGCGACACTGAACTAAATATAGAATAGAATTGTAACATTTGAATAAATTACTTGTTTATCTCCTACATTATGCAAAATTCAAATTTCTTAAGTTCGACCCTGTAGCACATTTGCATCTTTTACCAGATGATTTTCTACACAATGGGATTGAATCGGGTAGTTTATTGCAGTTAATAAGCCAATACCATTTACTGTGAAAAATACTATACAACATTTTGATGGTACGTCAGCAGGGTTCATTGACCCTAGAACAAATCTCCACTGCTGTTTCGATGTGTTTTAATATTTTCTCAACTCTATTGCGAACAAAAACTATCCACTGTAGATGATTTTCATCGGGCCATGCTGGGACTGTCGTTGAATCAGTCCAATAGAAGTATTCAACAGAGAAATTAAAGAAACCGCTTATTGTTTCAGCCATAAGAGTTACAGTCACAATTTTTGTAGGTAGTACTATCGACTTTGCCTGTTTCAACTGAAGTATGGTGGAACATTCGATTTATATTCTGAAAAAACTAACAGCAGCATACAAAAGTGAGATGCATTAAAAAAAAGTATGAATTTGAACCTCAATCCAATCACTCATACACCTATACATCCTTACGAATGATATCTGGGCATTTTAATCGCTTTCAAGAACGATTTGAAAAATTCATCCCTCATTTCCTCAGTTAACTCATCATCCCAATTCAAATTTCCTTCTCGAGTTTGTTCTGAAAGAAGCTTTGGATATAAGGTCGCGGAACAAATAAAACCTATCGGGTCAAAAACTCTGAAAGCAATGGACAGAATAGTTCGTCTTGTGACTTCATCCAACGAAATATCACTTCAATTTGAATAATTTTCAGTTGAAAAGTCATCCTTCCTATATCATTATTCACCAAGAACACTGGATAATTATCACATGATTGAACATCGTTGAACGTCCACATTCTCAAATCAAACATTGCATGATTCATTACTTCTTTGGCTTTTCCAGTGAAACTTCGACTTATCATTTTGTGAGTACTTTGAATTTACCATAAGTATCCCTCTACTGATATTTCGAGTAATTACGATAGAAAATATTCAGTTCTGTAGGAAAGGTTTTCGAATATCAGATACCACACCTATTTTCTTCATTCTGAATCTGAATAAAACCGAAGGAATCTGTTTTATCGAATACAAAAATTTTTCTAAACATGCATATTAACAGATGCCTCATGCACAGAAGCATCTGAAACATATCTGATTGGTGTGGTTTCAATATATGCCTATGAGGTAGATAATGACCATTTATATCAAACTCCTCATGAGGGATTTCCTCAATTAAACTACTGGACTCCCAATCTATGTAAACATGATTATAACGAGATTTCAGTTTTCGAATTGTGGAATCTGATATACGGAGAGCCGCACTGAAATTGGTGGGAAATGGAGAATGAACGATGAATTTCCATGGAATCCAGAATGAGTGTGTTCCTAAAATGTTCTGAATACGCTCTTTGAGATGGATTTCTAGATGCTGTTCCGAAAGGATTTTTGATACATAACAAATACAGTTTCCATAGATCTTAAATTTCGATTTCATCAAAGAACAAAGATGTTGTATAGTATTATCCACCTGGCCAAGATTAAGATAAGAAAAAATCCTTATAACGGTTCCGTCGATCTCTTATATTTTCGGAGATATAGGTCCTGTTTTTTATTGACTTTCATGATTTTTCAGAACGACTTTCTGTTGTTTGAACACACAAAATTCGTCCTCCTTCTGATCAAACACCACACACTCTCTTATTTACTCGTCTTCAACATTCTTGACCAGGAAAAACCATTATTGTTTCAAAAAATGCATCTTTTTTCGAACCATAACCAATTTGTTGTGATTTCATAGTGAGATAACAGTCGAAAGTGATGTATTTGCAGTGTTGCCGCTCTCATTCTTATTGTTGAGAGCTGAATGTATTAATGATGGTTTTTAAAGAAAGTTGGATTTTTGAAAAAAGAATGATTTTTCTGCTTAAGGATGTTCAAAACGAGTAGAAGGAATTTTGTGTGTTCAAACAACAGAAATTTGATGTGAAAAATTGTGAAGTTCCACAACAAAATGGACCTTTATCTCCGAAAATATACGAGACCGCCGAAAATGTTATTGGGCTTTTTTGTAAAAGAGATCGAATTGAGTAAGTCCCACAATAAATCAAAAGAAGGTGCTCATAGCGACCGAAGTATTACCAAATCTTCACACCCTGTAGCAAGAACTTGAAGTGCCAGAAACAACCAAATCTCCCAGCAGTATTTCAAACGCGAAACTTCACGAAAATGTCACTCGAAAACTGAATTGACAAATCGAAATGTCAAAAGATAAATTTTTAAGTTACGCCTCAACGGCGTTAGAATTGACCAAAATGGTCCTGACAATAACTGCGAACACTGCTGTGAAATTGGTCGGCGAAGGCAAGAAAGAAATAGTCAAACAATACACGGAATACAATCAAAAGGCCAGCCAACAAAAACTGCAAGCCGCATCGGTCAAAAAGCTTGGGGATAGTGAAAGCAAATCTGGAAAAAAGTGAAGAAATGATGACCGTATTTTTTAAATTTAGTTTCACTATGGAATAGCCGTTTTTACTTCTTCCAAGATAACTTTCATTATCGAAATGTCCATAGCAGTGTTTAGTAAATACGAAAGTTGATACAGTGTTGTTATTCCTCCACAGTTGAAACATCCATGAATGAAGTGGATAGGGTAAGATAGGAGATTTCATACTTCTATATTGATACGAAATGGTTGATATCAGTCGTACCTAATTTGTCGATTCTCATTCAAACTATTGAAGTAGCAGCATGTTTTCTTCCGTTCGTTTTGAGGATCACAGAGAAAAGCGATTCGTATCAATGAACATTCTTTCCATATGATATAAAATTCATAGCTCCCGAACTCAAGACTTCCACGTTATGCTGTATTGAGCTAGACAGTTATAATCAATTATCAGTACTGTAGAGTTCCTGATTTTATCGTTATCCTTGGAATTGAGATCAATATAGAGGAATCACCACCACCCTCTAGGCCCATTAAGTTATCATTTGGGTGTTTTATTCATTAAGTTATTATCGTTTTCATTCATTTCATTCAATTACAAGAAACATACTTGAAAATAAATGGAAGAATAAATAATCTACCAAAAGGCAGAGTAAGCTCTAGTTCACACCTATCAAAGGATGGAACAAGTGCTTTCTTCCACTGAACCTTCTTTGTTCTTTACCAATTGACCTAGGACTGCTAAAAAGCGTTGAATATCAAAATTTATGTTTTTTCTGAAACGGAAAAATATGTATTGCGATACGTACTCGAATTCCACATAAAAAATTATTCTGAAATATATAGCAATAATCCTCAGAGTCATGTCCGAAAACAGATCAAGTTAACAGTTACGAATTCAAACAAAAACTCGCTGAAAAAGGCCAATTTCTCATGATGGTGTTTTCGAGCTGTAATTCAACTAATAGAATCTGTTTGAAAATGACGCTTTAATACTCGACATTTTCAGTTAATCTTCAGTTTGCTTCTTTAGTAATCTGTTTGCTTCCTCTCATCCAGACCTATTCATTAGTGACTCAATCAAATGTGCAGGATATGTTTTTAATTGTCGGTCAGAGGAACAGAATAATCCCAGCACAAGCATACCTCTTGCTTAGGTGAATTCTGAGCCGCTGGCAGACAATAAATATCTCAAACAATGTATTAGATCACTGTAAATATCCATTTTGTGTTGTTGTTGAATAAACTTTGTTTCAATACTAGGTAAATCGAAAAAGTTTTTTTTTAATTTTTTCCAAATGAAACAACCTCTACAGCATTTCATGGGTGGATAGATGAAAAAAATAAGGTTGATGTTGATTCTTATTTCCTCTTCCTTGATTCACGCGGTGTTCTTTGAACATTAGATGGCGTCCCTTTCGTGTGAATCTGTATATAGAATAAAATGTCCAACGACATCCATATTATCAGAATTAGTCCAGTCTATGACCATTTTCCCGTGTATTTATCCCATACAGCACCGATTCGCATGAAAATTTGGATTCAGAATCTACATACCCTCTATTTCAAAATCTACCCTGTGCCTAGGGTTGCTTTCTCCCTGTGGATTGATGCCACCCCTTCTTGGGGGTGAAAAAATTTTTATTGGAAATAAGTGCGGAAATCAATAGGTTGATTAATTCTAAGCACTTTTTGTTCAATGAAGTTTTTTCTGGAAAGCAATACTTTTCGACTTATTCACGAGTGAAATTGTCGGTTTTCAGGCAAAAAAAACACGTTTACAAATCGTTTTTCGCGAATAACTGGAAAAATATGCATCTAATCGAAAAATCTGCAGAGAGCAAATTTATAGCTTTTGAAAAAACAAATGCGATCGTTTATTTGTGATGTATGCAAACCCACTACAAACTGAATAGTTGCTTGTTGAAAGTTGATTGGTATTTTCAAATGCCAAAATGGAAAGTTTCTACGTACAATAATCAAAAACCAGTGCATTGTTCGGGAAAAACTCATTGGACCTTTTTTGAAGTCCTTCATGAATCCTTTATTTTTGTTATTTATAAAATTTTCTAGCATCAAAACTGGCCGAGGTATGAAGGAAATAATGTTGAATCCTATTATTTCGTTGAAAAAAAAATGTGAATAACTCATCCTCTCTTCCCCACCCTTTCAAAAAAATCGTTGTTACTCCATAATTCACTTCATTCGTGTTCTTATAATGAGTTCTGAGATTTTCATCGATTGAAAGTACGTAGTTTTGGAAAAAATTTAAATTGAAGAGAAAAAATCATATACGTAATTCAGCGAAAAATCACCATTTCTTCGAAATAACTCGAAAAGTATTGATCACATGCAAAATTGTCTACAGTACAAAATTGAAGGGTATTCTTCTCCGAGAATTCTGGTGTTTCATTTTTTCTGCAGGATGAAAATAGGGTAAGATATGGCCAGTTAAATATTGTAAGGGTTCGCGCAAAGTACCTTTTTTGATCCCTTTCAGCATGAACCTTTTCAAAAATATGATCTAAAACAAAAAATCATGTGAATGAGCTAATAGCTCTTGTAAAAAGCTACAAAATACTTTTTTGGTTGATTGCTTAAAGACTAAGCGAGTTATGGGAAAAAAACCATAAACAATTTTTGTAGAAATTAGAGTATGTACATTGGAAGAAATGGTGATTTTTCGCTGAAATACGTATATGATTTTTTCTCTTCAATCTCAATTCTTTCCAAAACTACGTACTTTCAATTGATGAAAAACTCAGAACTCATTATAATAACATGAATGAAGTGAATTATGGAGTAACAACGATTTTTTTTGAAGGGGGTGGAAGAGAGGAAGAGTTATTCACCATTTTTTTCCAACGAAAAAATAGGATTCAACATTATTCCCTTCATAACGCGGTCAATTTTGATGCTAGAAACTTTTGTGAATAACAAAAATGAAGGATTTTTGAAGGACTTCAAAAAAGGTCCCATGAGTTTTTCCCGAACAATGCATTGGTTTTTGATTATTGCACGTAGAAACTTTCCATATTGGCGTTTGAAAATACCAATCAACTTTCAACAAGCCATTATTCAGTTTGTAATGGGTTTTGCATACATCAAAAATAAACAATCGCATTTGTTTTTTCAAAATCTATGATTTTGCTCTCTGCAGGTTTTTCGATTAGATGCATATTGTTCCAGTTATTCGCGAAAAAGTATCTGAAAACGTGTTTTTTTTGCCTGAAAACCGACAATTCCACTCGCGAATGAGTTGAAAAGTATTGCTTTTCAGAAAAAAGTTCATTGAACATAAAGTACTTAGAATTAGTCAATCTATTGATTTCCGCACTCATTTCCAATAAAAATTTTTTCACCCCCAAGAAGGGGTGGCATCCATCCCCAGGGAGAAAGCAACCCT
The DNA here is from genome assembly GCA_032362365.1 of Zygogramma bicolorata. Taxonomy (NCBI): domain Eukaryota; kingdom Metazoa; phylum Arthropoda; class Insecta; order Coleoptera; family Chrysomelidae; genus Zygogramma; species Zygogramma bicolorata. The sequence goes on along the minus strand of JAVJAQ010000445.1, from coordinate 223,086 downwards.
CGGCACTGGGTAGATTTTGAAATAGAGGGTAAGTAGTACCTATATCCAAATTTTCATACGAATCGGTGCTGTATGGAATAAATACACAGTTTACACTTTTTTTACCGTCATAGACTGGAGTAAATGTACTCTATGAGGATAGTCTATATATTGTTGGGAAGGAAGGTAGGAATTTGGTCCTCCCTAGGGGTTGAATTAGCTCAGATGGTCTTTTGTGATAACCAGGTATGAAATCAGTTGTTCGAAAAGACAAATAGACACTTTATTGAATTTCACATTCACTCAAAAAAACGACAATCTTTCAATAGAACTTATACTTACAAAATAAACACCCAACAACACTGAATTTACTTGCCCTATTAGGCAGAATAGTTTTACTGACTACATCTGACAATTTCTCAATCAATCAGAGGCTCGTTTTCAATTCCCCGATCGAAGGTTTATTTATCAATCTTCGAATCAGAACCACGACACTTCTTTTATAACACATTTGATTTACTGAGTGTGATGTTTGCCAAAACAATTAGACGTGCATCAGTCCAATGTCAACGAATGCGTATATGTGAGTCAATGTCGCGACATGACTCCGAAAAAGGTTTTTCATTAAGGCCTTTTTTACGACAATATGGATTGGCAAATGAAGTAAAACTTTTTCCAGAAATCAAGTACCCCAACACCAAACTTAGAAAATTGTTATTGAATCTGGATCAAATATCAATTTTTTTTTCCTGAAGATGCTAAGCTTGCTAGCGAAACGCGCGTCGAGTGCAAAAATATCAGTTTGGTGTTAGCTTAATGGATCTAATATCAATTTTCTTTTCCTGAAGATGCTAAGCTTGCTAGCGAAACGCGTGTCGAGTGCAAAAATATCAGTTTGATGTTAGGGTAATTGATCTGCCGGAAAAGTTTCAACTTTTACACCAAAGGTTCCAATCTCATCGTTTATACAAATAAAGTAAACAACATATTCGAAGAAATTCGTGACGAAATGGACTCTTGTTGATTAGGTCTGCTTCCATCCTCATTTTGAATCGTTCGATATGTACCCATACAACTTTGTATTTTCTGAGCAATATTTTAACGTGAATTCCAAATGGGACATGCTATCAATCATTAAGGCTTATATCGTTGATTGATCTGAAAAGGCTGAGTGCAATGATCTGGAACTTTTATATGAATTTTTCATCGATAACTGTACCCCAGAGTTTAAATGGAGATCTAATGTAATATTAGATCATAACAGAGTCAATAATGATAGCTACTATTCTCGAGGGATTTTTACGAACCGAGTCGCATCAGCGACGATGAAGAGATATTAATATATATTAATATATATATATATATATATATATATATATATATATATATATATATACCGTGTGACACAGACTCATGGTACACCCCCGTTTTCTCCTTTGTTTTTCTAGCTATATTTTTGAAATTCGGAACATTGAATATGCCCACTGAACAGCATTTCTCGACATATCTGAAAGAAAACAACAACTTCCAATTTTTCCGGAAATGACATCAACTTTCGATTCTTGAATGGGACACCCTGTATATTGTTACATGATCGATTAGGGATGATCATGAGGAATCCAACGATATCAGGTTTTATGGTGTTATCTCCGATGACTACGGAGATATCGCCATTTATTTTATTCATAAGCTCAATGAGTGGGAGAGAGAATTGGATTGACCCGCCAGAAAAAGTTTCTCTCTCCTACTCGTTGAGCTTATGGATAATATAAATGGCGATATCTCCGCAGTCATTGGAGATAACATCATCAAACCTGGTATCGTTGGATTCCTCATGATCATCCCTAGCCGATCATGTAACAATATACAGGGTGTCTCATTCAAGAATCGAAAGTTGATGTCATTTCCGGAAAAATTGGAATTTGTTTTTTTCTTTCAGATATGTCGAGAAATGCTGTTCAGTGAGCATATTCAATGTTCTGAATTTCAAAAATATAGCTAGAAAAACAAAGGAGAAAACGGGGGTGTACCATGAGTCTGTGTCACACGGTATATATATATATATATATATATATATATATATATATATATATATTATTGTAATGATAAGAGATTAATAGTCATTATTGCAAGTAGTATACTTTACTTTATTTACGACTAATTTATTTACCCTGAATGAATGATTCCTCAGTTTCATTCATCTCAATACAAATACACAAACACTATCTACCCGTTTGACACTGACACTTTGAAGTTTGGTTATATCGTTGCCATGGTAATATTCGATTTGATAAATTTTGTGGTAGGACTACAAGAGGGAATAAAGACTACTATCAATCCCTCGCCATTTTTCCCTAAGGCCTTACGGCCTAAGGAAATAATATATGGCATTATACTGCAAGAACCATAAGTATAATACTAACTTTATGTATAAGTCGCAAATAAAAGACATTAAGTCGACATGAGTCGAGATTGTTTTCATCAATATTCCATCAAAATCTGAACCACGCCGTATATCGTTCGAATGGAAACACCCTTCATCCCCATCAATCCCAACACAGTGTACCCATCAGAATACCAACTCATCCATTTACAGGATATTCCCTAGCATTTGGAAATCCACCGAACTCGTTGCAGCCTCTCGAATGACATTCACCAGAAGGCAACCCACGTTAACAGAGGTTTATTCATGAATTAGAACCGATTCATCAGTTCGAACACATCGCTTTCTGTCCGAATGGATTTAATTATTTCGTCACCTGAATGTCAACTCATGCGATCTAATTCTAATTGGTTTTGGTCCCACCTAGACACGAACTTACGGATCGAGAACATTGGATGACCTACATGAGGCTAAACGGTTGGAATCCTGCGGAGAGTGGAATGTTCAATTCGAGACTGTGAGAACTCTATCAATGTATGGTCGAACATTTGTATGAGCTACAATTTCAATCTATACCGGGTTACAAATGACGGTGTCATTCAGTTGTTCGTGGGTCGGCAATCTGAATTCCGAATTGAGCGAATCAAGTCGAAATTACGACATTTATAAAGTCCGCAACATATGAAAGTTCACTTCATTGATATATTCATTCGAAATTTGATACTGGAGTTTTCGCGTGAAAAATTTGGTATCTGAGAAAAGTTAGAAGAATTGGGTTTTCACGTGGAAACAACGATTACCTTTCTACCGATTTGAACAAAACAAGCTCTAAACTCCGTAATATTTATGGATACGAGAATCATTCTCCAAGCAGAAACTAACTGCAGAATATATCTATCAAATAAAAACTTCCGTATGGTGTAGGCTTTATGTGTACTATTGAACTTGAAATTCCAGCATATTATCAATTGTAAAACTGCATAAAGTTTACTCAAATTGACTTACACCACATAAAACTGACAGGAAATAATGAAATTTTCATGTGTTGCTCTTGACATGTATTTCAATCATTGTTTATATAGATATAGTTAGTCAACCATATGGAAATGTCATTTGAAGGGATGGATATTAAGGGTGGAGGGTACTAGTGATTTCTTTTTCAAGTCATGTCTTTTCTTTCGCTTTTCTTACGGACGTTGTAACCTGAATAAATTTTTTTGATTACTCATATATCTTATACTAAAAAATGGCAATCAGTTCAGGAAGATAATTTGAATTTCTGGTCAATGTCGTGGATCGTTAATTTTTTGAAGATTATTTTAATGCCTAAACTTTCATTTCCTTATAAACTTCTGTCGTCATCTCTATTTTTGAGCTTCATAATCTTTCTTTCAACATTTCAGTCAAACTGACAGACAGAACTCTGCACCTACTTTTTCCCTCAGAGTAGGAAACTTTGTCGTGCATTTTCAAGTAAACAGAAATACCGACGTATACTCTAGATGGCGTAACAAAAACGCTTCAAATTCCTTTTTGCATAATAGGCATTGACCAAATATATCTCTATAAACAATGATTTGTAGTTGTCTTCGATGTACTAAGAGCAAGTTTCCATGCGATCAAAAACTACTAGAACTCAGTAAACGCATGGAAGAAAAGGCAATACAAAGCTCACAGAATCAATCATGGCTAATACTACGTTTAGATAGCTTTCCATATACCAAGTTTGAATTTCTTGGTTTTATATATATATATATATATATATATATATATATATATATATATATATATATATCTCACACAGAGACCCGAGTAGAGTTCCTTGGTTTGCAAGGCTTGGCGATCTTGGTTGATTCTCTGGCAAGGCCGTATTTCTTCTGCTTTCATCGGGAGTCAATCTCAGTTAATAATGAACACAACGAAGAAAAGGCAACTTTTTCCCAAAGTGACGAATTCAATTGATATTAGGGGACTTCAAACGACATTCGTAAAATTCTTGTTGATCAACCTAATGAGGGAGTGTGGTTCCGGGATGGAAATTTTGTGTAATTCAATTTTGCACTTATTGATTCAGATATAATATTTCGTTTGGGAATGCAATAGTTTCTCAAACAAAACATGGTGATGATTCTTTTTTCTACAACAGAAGACGTTGGTGATTCGCAATGGCATGAGCCAGCTTCAAAATATTTCATTTTCATTGCACCATATAGTATCTAAAGAGATTATTCTGGGAAAGGACAGTGTTGGACTGATATTTTTGGAAGGATGAATGGCTTTAAAATTAATTCGAGCGTATGAGTTCAAAGCAAAGTTCATCGAGACTTGAGTCTAGATGTCTGGCTGGTCTTCGAAAAATTTCGAATCGGCAAGCCCCCCTCTGCCAGTGATCATTGGCCGAGAAGTAAAGCCTTTTTAACCCTCACATAAGGGTAAAAACAAAGTGGAGCAGCTCGGCCTGTGGCGCCATTCGTCGCGTATATTGCCATGCATACTTGCCCCTGTGAAACATAGTGAAATAATTCATCACGACCTTGTGGAATCATCGGATCAGAGCAGTACTGAAAACATTCGATAACTTATGAAGTACTGCTGGCTATTGCGAACAGTATACATGCGGTATCGAAATGAAGAGAGTAGGAAGACGTGTGACCACAGGAGAACCAATCGCGGCGCTAGTTTCAGAAATCAGCACACCCAAAATCAAATAATTTTGTTTTTTGAATGACGGCAAGTTGCCCGAAAAGGTGCTTGGCAAGCTGAACGACTCCAATATGTTTGTCATTATGTTTTTTTATGGCATTGTTTCTTCCAGCAAGTGGCACAGCGAGTTAATCTGCTCCACCATGTTTTTACTCTGAGAAAACGAATTCGCTTCAGATTCTGCCGAGATGATACATAATGAGAAAAATTGGGACACATATCCTTTGAATTGTTCTGAAATAGAATCAGAGGAGGCGTTTGCGTACATTGGGTACCCAGCTATGCCCTCATAAAACTTCATTTAGCAGGGAATATTGCAATTCCTTCCTCCTGAAAGGTAACTATCCCATATTCACGTGCCTCCTGCTGCTTGGTAATGCAGGGATTAGCTCGACTGGCCAGTTAAGGAACGAAGAAACAAGATTGTCGGGTATTGCAGTTGTTAATAAAAGAATTTTTTTTCAGTTCAAGATTACGAGAATTCATTTTAACTTCATAAGGGACACTAATATAAGAGAAATTGAATATCAACGTAAGTTGAAAAATGAAACAATAATACTTACGAAATGTGAGGTTGTGAAACAAGCTGGCAACATTCACATCAACAGTATTTCTTATGAAATGGAACATATTGAAACAGGAAATAACATTGAGGATAATTCACGTCATTGGATAAAAATTTATATGAGTTGATACTCTTATATTTAATAAGCACACATGTTTTATGAAAATATGCATACTGAAGATGCCAAATTTGAAGATTTTTTTCAAATGTAAATAGAAGGATATTAAAGGACTCATGTCATGTATACTTATCTCTAACGTTTGAACAAACATTACAAACTCCTTTCAGACATTATTCAGTAATGATCCCCAATTTCAGAAAGTTTTTTTTGTTTTCGGTACGAATTCAATTGTTTCATGATTACATTCGACAATAGCTGAAATTCTCACCACAAAAATATGCCAAAAGTCACAATTGGCAAGTTTCAGTATGGTCGAATTGGCATTGTCATTTTCAGCATGTATGTGTTCATCAGAAATGTGTTAACTATAAGAGTTTCAACTAATATCAATTTTCGTCAAATGACATAAATCATCATCCCAAAAATGTTGATTCCTGTGTCAATATGTGGTATTTTATGAGAAATAGTACAACAAACGGTAATAGTTAATTTCTTTTATATCAGTGTTCCTGATGAAGAGAAAATGAAAATTCTGGAGGTTCCAAGCACAGAACACAGATATAAATTAAGAAATGTAACAGCCGCCCTCCTTCGGAAAATATGAAAGTTTAGGTTACAACCACCAAAGGCGCTGATGGCGGTTATTTTGTTCGAGTTGTGAGTGAAGATAGTGGATCGCTAACTTCTTATGATGGTGTCAATTGACTTTCACTTCCATCTGATATGTAATGCGTTTTCGAAATTCTGAATACTATGAAGCATAACATTCAAGGTTATCTCAACGAAATAGTTTTTTGTGAGATATAAGCTGTTTTCTTTAAAATCGTAGATTAGAACCATGTTTTCTAAAGAATACCAGGAAAGGTTACCGTTTATTCGAGGGATAACCCAGTGATTTTCTATACTTGGATCGAGGGAGTCAAACCAACTATCAAAATCTTTTTAGAAACAAATTTTCGATTCATATTTTGTGTTCGAAGTACAAAATTCTTTGAAATTCACGCTGGCACTATTGGAGAAGACTTACATAATGCTCGCATTTCTCTTAACATTTCAGGTAAGTTACAGAAAATAATGTATTCTCTTGAATTGGTTCATAATGTAAGTCTTAGGCCCTAAGATGTGAAGCCATTTATTCCGAAGAAAACTCCCACAGGAATGTGTTGTGATTTGGTGAGTGATATAAGTCTCAATCAGCGCAAAATATGCAGAAATTGAAAGGGAATATTTCATTTCTGAGGAGATAATAATTATGGATCTTGAAAGTTTCCACATACTCTGAATCAATTTAAAAAAGTAACGGTTTGGATGCATGATTTTGAAATTATAGAGTGGAATCTTATATGTAAATGGATTTAGTGAGAGTATATGTCATTGATAACGAAAAAATGATAACGGCATCACTTCATAGAAGTCTGCCTCATTTTTTTTACGAAAACTGATGATCCTCCAAATTATCAACTTATCAACTTGTCGATTTAATGTTGTTATATTATGCAATAACCTCAAATTTTTCCGTTGCAAAATTGAAAGATGTTCGAATAAGAAATACGAAATAACAATTGGCGGACAGAAAAACTGCCGCAATCAATGAGCCTACTGACTGAAACTCATCGATTTCACGCGGTTATGTTTCGTGATCACCACATGAATAATATTCACGTAATCAGTCAGTATGCAATCAACCAATCAATTGGTTATATCGGCGAACAGAATAACTGCTGCGTTTTTCCTGATGGACATCCTGAACATGTCGATTCTACGATGTATGGTCATGCGACTACCACATTCTCGATTGCTATCATCCACCGTTTTTTATCAAATGTAGAAGGTATTAAACCGTGTGGCGGACAAAATTTCCTCTGCAAAGTAATGAAAAGTCGCAAAAACGTTTCATTTTGAATGACATAAATGATTTTTGTTGGAGGAGTTCAACAAGATTTCTCGAAGACGCAATGGATATTCAAAATAAATTTTCGAATTTATTTTTTACAAAATCTATTCCAAAATCGTTTTCAATCCCAATGGAACCTATTTCGTTCAATATTTTTTAATGATGAAGAGTCGATTTTGCAAATCTTTGTGAGGATCAGTTGTATTAATTATTTGCTTACCATTCTGACGCATTTAACGTCGTCAGTTACTGCATTTAGTTATGAAAAATTTCGCTTCCTGTGATCATTGAGAAGTTCAAAAGGAATTTTTTTTTATGTGAATCATCGTATAATAATTCTGAACCCTCAGCAAAAAGATCCAAGATCTTGTTGATATGGAAATTCACTTTAAAAACGTTTCAATTTGTATGTTCTTTTTTTCGATCAGACGTTGGCTGTCGTCTGAAGAAATACGCCTTCAATGTATGTGTGGGCGGAAGGGTATATTACTTCCATACAATATGGAAACGTATTTTTTTTTATTTCATTGATATTTTGTTTGGTTAAAACACTCTTACGAGTACGCCCAGGAGGAATAGCCTTGTGCGGGCAAGGGTCGACTACTTAATTATCTTGGGATTATTAACCCCTAGAAAGTAATAAGAGTGAGTGAGTCTATTTGATTCAATTTTCAAATGCTTGGTATACAAATTGAGCAAAAAAAAGTGATTTCTATGTAACCTAGTGCCCGTCACGCCATATAGACAAAGGAGTCGATGTTTTAGACGTACATTTTCTTCCTTTTTGTGAATTATTCAAACGTTTCCGAATGATATACCCGTACTTATAAACAGAGTGTTTTTTTATATGCAGATTCACACGAAAGGGGAGCCCTGTAATGTTCAAAGAACACCGCGTGAATCAAGGAATAGGAGATACGAATTAACATTCATTTTGAATTCCTGAGGTTTGTAAGCCTCGGGAAAAACCTCTTTGGCAAGGGGTCCCAAAGCTCAGCTGTTCTATTGGAAAAAGATCCCTGAGCAAGAGAGGTTCGACAGGTTTCCAAATTCACAACAAAGGGGTGGGAATTCTGCACTCGTCGAGTCATCCGTGTATATTGCCAAGGGGGAACGATTGATAACAATTCGGAAGAGCATCGACCGTGAAAGTATCTATATAAGAGAGACAAGTCTCCGACCCTTCTACGATGTTCCAATGAAGTGAGCGAGTCTGTGAGCGAAGAATCACCAACAAGACGAATTGCCTTTCTCTGAATAGAATCGAGGAGCCTCGATGAATGTTTTTTTATTTTTATATTTTTATTCGGATAAGAAAAAAGACAAAGAAGAGTTTATCAAACTTCATTCTCTCCACAAAAATGGACAAGTTTTTATCAAAGGTTATACCACGAGTACTTCAAATTTAATCGATAAATTTTCATTTTCCACAAAAACTTTTTTATTTGGCAAAAGTATGAAAACAAACCGATTGATAAAATCACGAGTCCGTAGGACGAGTGATTTTATCTAATTCGGTTTGTTTGAATGCTTTTGCCTCAAAATAAAGAAGCTTGAGTGTTTCAAAAATGAAAATTTATCTTATTGAATTTGAAGAACGAGTTGTATTTGGAGAGATTATTTTTTGAACAAATAGAAGGAAGAACAATTTAATTGATCAGTATTTCATTTAAATAAGAAGGAAGGGAGAATAGGTGAAAATTTTACGAATTTGAAATGTCAAACAACGATGTATGCCCACTATGATCCAGAAGAGATATGATGCTTACGCAGTGAATATGATTATGCTTGCCGACGATACCAAGAGATGGCGTCACATCTCTCATTGTACAAGTTTGATAATTGAAAATTTCTTATGAAATGAGAATCGCGCCAGAAGGAACATAAAATCATTTGTTATGTCGTTGTATCAAAATCTTCATACAACGGTTTCTTCTCATACAACAAAAAATGAATTGTATTTAATAAAAACTAATTGTACGCCATCTTCATTTGAGTAGAGGAAACCTCAAATATTTGAATCGGTCGTTCGCTATATCTGTCATAAATTTGGGGTTATGAGCTATTTACGTGTTTCAGTGTTCATTGAGATGTGCAATGTTATTGTTATGCTGAAAAAGTTAAAAGTAAATGACTATTAATATTAAGGTAACTCTTCATTCATGATAATTTATATAAATATGAGCCAGTTCAATAGAATCGACGCGGTAAACCTTATAGTTTTGACAGTTCAAAGGTAAACAACGTTTTATCGAAAGGACCAGGCAGTTTTATCGGTATAATACCCAATGATTGGCTAGAATAACCATAGAATAACCCGCTACTATTGGTTGAAATGCCAAGAACGTCACATTTTGAGAAGTGAAAAAAATAATCAAGAATAAACTAGTGCAATACCTGCTCAGGGTCATATTCATGACAACTACTTTACATTTGCGTAACATTATAAGAGCCAGCGCCATATGGTGGTGACATGACTGGACATTAGAATAGGCCGATACTACGGTACTGGCAATACGGCGCAATATTTTTGTCCGCCAATGCTAAATTTTGTCATGAGAGACATTAAATAATGCTCATAACTCGTGGCGGAAATGTGGTAATCGCATAACCTCCAATCGTAAAATCGACTTGATCAGGTTGTCCGACTAAAAAAACGTAGCAGTTATTTCGTCCGTCGATATGACCAATTGATTATTTGATTGTATGTTGAGTGATTCTGTGACACTGATTCAAGTGGTAATCACGAAACATAACCTTGTTAAACCGACGTGTCGGCTCATTGATTGAAGCAGTTTTTCTATCCACCAAGTGTTATAACGTAGTACTTATTTGATTATCTTTCAAAGCTGCGAAAAAAATATGCATTCTATAAAATCATTAAATGGACACGTTGATAAGTTGATAATTTGTGAAAGAAACAGGTCCCAGAATTTTCGTAGAGGAAAAATGAGGAAGACTTTTCGAAGAGAAGCCACTCACGGAACTTCAAAAATGTGGTAATACTTTTTCCACTTAGGTCACGTACTGTGGAGAATACCTAATAAGGAGTTCAAACGAGAAAATCTAGTGTCATTGCCCAGAAAATCACTTGATATGTATCAAATGATATTCTGATATCTGATATTGAACATATTCCATATTGTGTTATGCGCCATTTGTGTGAATACAATTGAAATGATGGAATTCACATTTTTTTCGATACCGATTTTATGCATTCCTTTCTTGTCTTCAAATCGACATATAATTCCTTCGTACACTTTCGAGTAAATAATTCATAAATAACGGTCAAGTGCTTTATACTTTTTTTAACAAACGGGGTTCGTTCGATAAAGAAGTTTACATAACGCTTTTCATCACGAACGTGCTACCGAACACAAAAAGCTTCGCCCTTCGTCGCTTATCGATTACCCCTTCATACAAAAGAAACCGAGATTCCAATAGGGGTATGTATATCAACTACTAAATCGAATGAATTAATTACATTCTAAAGGAAACAAAAATTCTTCTCGCGTTTTCACCAGACGTTACACTCGTTCTGCGTTACCATCGGAAAATATAAGATAGAAATCCAGCTGAGCCAAATAAGCCGATTGCTCGTTGAATGAAATAAGACATAAAAATTCCAGCTTACACGAGTGAATTTCACTTTGATAAGATCGATGTAATTTAATCCTTTTGTGCGACTAATCGACTTTCCTTATCCATGAATAAGCTTTCTCATCAAACAATAAGGCCCTTTCCGTGAATACAAAACGCCCGAAGTGTACCTAGAAAATGACGTTAACTTTTTTATTCAGCTTTTGTTTTTGTGCTTTTGTACGATAATGACAGTCATCAGCACGGTCAATTTGGGGATGGTTTGAATGTCATTTTGAACACATTCGGCTATTCCTGATAGTAGAAGATAACCAACCAATTCTGAACAGCGTGAAGAGTATACAGGGTGAACAAAAAATTATTCTGCTAATTCGAATTGGAGCTAGATCATGTGATTACAAATAGAATTCAATCTTACCTTCCAATGCAGTTTGGATAAAGTGTTTGAGTGTTAAGTGGAAAAGCAGCTTATGTGAGGATACATCCATAATATTGACCTCCGTCCTTTATTTTCATTTTGAATGAATTAGGTTCAATCATTTTTTTTATAAACAGAGTAATAAAAGTGATGGTTGCGATATTATCACTATTATCTTCTCAGGTGTTGTTAGCGGGAATTCGGTCGAAATATTGAAGAAAACCAGTGTTAAATTGTCGACGTTTCGAAACTTTATTGTTTCATCTTCAGGACTCTGAAGTATAAACAAAACATACATATTAAAATGGTATTGTAAAAGTTGATTTTGATTAAAACAGAATAAATTATGTAAAATAACAATCGTTGGAAAATAAAACGCTTCGAGCACTTTACAGTAAACAACATTAAATGGTACTTACATTTAGGGTGGCTTTCCGGGTTTAAAAAGGGTGAAATAAATAGATTCGACATAAAGTATAAATAACTACACAGGTTCATGAAAGACTTTGACACATACACGATCGAAGACATGAACAAACTGAACTGTCGTTGAATCGTTTCTTATATTGTAAAAAGGTTCGTGCAAGAAATGACCATCGGGATTGGAAAAAATTGTCTGCTAATGATTCGGAATTAATGTTTGATTTTATAGACCGGGAGGTCATGACAGGTGACGTTCCACCATTTTTTCGTGCATGCCTTTTTAAGGCTTGATAGCTAACCCTAAAATATCAAAGATAGTCGGGGTTTTAGCCCCCCCGCGCGTCCTCTTCATAAGGAAAAACGCTTTTCTTTCTGTAGCGAATTTTCGTGTTTTTCCGTGATATTTTACTGCATGCCATTGTAATATACGGAAGAATTGAAGCTCTAATAATTGATGGCATGCACCCCACAGCGGCCCAAGATGATCAAAGGGTTATGAAAACCTGAAAAAAAATTAAGGAAAATTCCGTGTTTTCAAATTACATGCCGATGTGAAGAATTGAAGTTTTTGTAATAAAAACACTATGAAAGAATTGGCATGCACCCCTCGTAGGACCAACGGTGAAAAATTTCCGGAAAATTCTGTACAGAAAAAAAAGCGTTTTTCCTTATGAAGAGGACGCGCGGGGGGGCTAAAACCCCGACTATCTTTGATATTTTAGGGTTAGTTATCAAGCCTTAAAAAGGCATGCACGAAAAAATGGTGGAACGTCACCTGTCATGACCTCCCGGTCTATTACTTATTAGATTGAAGTATGAGTTGTTTAAATTTTCAATATCTGATCTTTTGTTAACACATTTTGTTCCATGTTTTGTTATTTCAATCATTTCGTTCAAGAGTCTTTTTTTCAATATTGTCTGTTGTCCTAAAATACTAACAGAATTGAAGTCAAAAGTATGGAGTGATGACTTGCAATGTTCTGCCAGGCTAGTGGGGTTTTTCATTGTTTTCAGCGGATTGTGTATATTTTTACAATCTCTGCTGTGTTCAGTCATCCTTTGCTGTAGATACCTCCCTGTTTGGCCTATATACACCTTCTCACACTCAGCACATGGTATTTTGTAAATGATGTTGGATTTCAGGTCTTTCGGTGTTTTTGTTTTGAGTCTCGTGAAAAAGTGATTTTTGACTGTGTTTTCACATTTCATGCTAACTTTTAGATTCTCATTTTCCAAAACATTGCGTAGTTGGGGTGTCAGACCTGCTACATGCGGTAATTTGAAATATTTGGTGTTTAGCGGTGCTTTTTCTTTATGTGGATTTGTTCTGTCGGTATATACTAATTTTTTAATCAAAGAGTTAGGGTAGCTGTTCTTAAGTAGCATCGTTTCAATAAGTTTTAGGTTTTGTGTTTTGAAGCTCTCATGTGCTAAGTGTGTAGCTCTGTGTTTGAGATTAGTAATAATGTTTATTTTTTGTGTCATTGGATGATCGGAGTGGTAGTTGATAAATCTTTCAGAGTATGATGGTTTATGGTACCAATCGGTTATAGATATTTTATTGATTAGGTCAAATAACACAATTATAACCGATTGGTACCATAAACCATCATACTCTGAAAGATTTATCAACTACCACTCCGATCATCCAATGACACAAAAAATAAACATTATTACTAATCTCAAACACAGAGCTACACACTTAGCACATGAGAGCTTCAAAACACAAAACCTAAAACTTATTGAAACGATGCTACTTAAGAACAGCTACCCTAACTCTTTGATTAAAAAATTAGTATATACCGACAGAACAAATCCACATAAAGAAAAAGCACCGCTAAACACCAAATATTTCAAATTACCGCATGTAGCAGGTCTGACACCCCAACTACGCAATGTTTTGGAAAATGAGAATCTAAAAGTTAGCATGAAATGTGAAAACACAGTCAAAAATCACTTTTTCACGAGACTCAAAACAAAAACACCGAAAGACCTGAAATCCAACATCATTTACAAAATACCATGTGCTGAGTGTGAGAAGGTGTATATAGGCCAAACAGGGAGGTATCTACAGCAAAGGATGACTGAACACAGCAGAGATTGTAAAAATATACACAATCCGCTGAAAACAATGAAAAATCCCACTAGCCTGGCAGAACATTGCAAGTCATCACTCCATACTTTTGACTTCAATTCTGTTAGTATTTTAGGACAACAGACAATATTGAAAAAAAGACTCTTGAACGAAATGATTGAAATAACAAAACATGGAACAAAATGTGTTAACAAAAGATCAGATATTGAAAATTTAAACAACTCATACTTCAATCTAATAAGTAAAATCAAACATTAATTCCGAATCATTAGCAGACAATTTTTTCCAATCCCGATGGTCATTTCTTGCACGAACCTTTTTACAATATAAGAAACGATTCAACGACAGTTCAGTTTGTTCATGTCTTCGATCGTGTATGTGTCAAAGTCTTTCATGAACCTGTGTAGTTATTTATACTTTATGTCGAATCTATTTATTTCACCCTTTTTAAACCCGGAAAGCCACCCTAAATGTAAGTACCATTCAATGTTGTTTACTGTAAAGTGCTCGAAGCGTTTTATTTTTCAACGATTGTTATTTTACATAATTTATTCTGTTTTAATCAAAATCAACTTTTACAATACCATTTTAATATGTATGTTTTGTTTATACTTCAGAGTCCTGAAGATGAAACAATAAAGTTTCGAAACGTCGACAATTTAACACTGGTTTTCTTCAATATTTCGACCGAATTCCCGCTAACAACACCTGAAATCATATACAACGGTCGCCATTCCATTCAACTACTATTATCTTCGTCGATTCTGAAATGTGTAATTGTTATTGTGAGCGTGTAACCACCGTACGTTCAGTTGGGCAAGGTATACTAACTATACAGGCTGAATCTTGGGTACTGTAATCCATTTCGGAGGGTGATATTTCATGAAGAAAGTAAGCCGGATCGAGAAGAATCATAACTGAAGATATCCCGAAGGTTACTGAAAACGAAGAGCTCATATCTTGACGAAATGTTTCATCTTATAATGTCCACCAATCAGAACAACGTTTTCATGGATTGTTATATTTCCCACTATTTATTTGCTTCATCTGATGTCGGAAGAGTTGAAATATTCGCATAGATATTTTTCAAAAATTATCATTTGCAACTCAGATTATAGTTTCAGATATCGGAGCATAGAACATAGATATGAATTTAGAAATGTAACAGCCGCCTTTCCGCATGAAATTTGAAAGCTTACGGTCAACAATTATTGAAGGCTCTGATGGCGGTAATTTTGTTGTTAAACATTTATCTGACATGTAATGCGTTTTTGAAATTTTGAAAGAATAACTTTCGAATTTATTTCGACGGAATAGTTTTTGTCGAGTTGTGAGCTGCTTTCATTCAATAGTAGATGAAGACCATGTTTCCTGAAAATGAGCAGAGAAGTGTTTGTTTATTCCATGAATAACCTAGTGATTTTTTATGCTTGTATCGAGTGAATGAAACCACCAAACTATAAATATCTTTTCGGAATAAAATTTTCAACACATATATTCGGTCTGATTCTCTAAGGAAGTGGTTATTCAAACAACTGTCATTTGAGTGGAAAAAAGGAAGCTCAGTGGTTATTTGAATCACTTTCCGATTTTTCAATTCTCTAAGGTCGAAATGGAGAAAAAATTAACAACTTGTCTTTGGTTTACCACTAATAAAGTGACTATTTTATCCACCAGATTTAACTGGTGGAAAAATAAATCATCATCAATAATTCAAAATGGCAGTAGTGATTGCAGGAAATTTGTTGCATTTTTTTATGTTGGGTGTTGCTCAGGAAATAATTCAACGGTAAGATAATTCATTTATAATGAGTAATAGGTAGGTACCTGTAACCTACAGAAAAAAATATATTTACAGTTGACAGATAGCATCCAATAATAGAGCCTTGCGAGACTCTACAAACCCATTCAGCATTAGTGATCTGAAATTCAGAAAGATCTATCACATGCCAAAAATATTGGTGTTGGAGGTTTTGATGGCTTTAATACAAACTCACGTTGTTCAACATGGTAGAAGGGCTACTTTTATACCACTACATCTTAAGGTAAATAAGAGTTTAGTATACTGAGTATGTACATGATACAAATTTTTAATTTGGTATTATGGTGCTATGCTACTCAAAAACGTTTATTCTATCACCACAATTTTGCTCTGGTAATGGCATGCTGATGTAGTTCACCGCAGTTGACATGATTCTAGTTACACTTCCATGACCAATAACTTTGTTTCATTGAGAAATCACCCAGTACATTTGGTGAAGATATATTTTCAAAATTTCACTTTCAGGTTCTTCCTGCTCTACACTTATTAGCACAAGGGTCTTATCAGGGTTCATTAGGCAGTGATAGTAATGTAGCTATGTCACAGCCAAGTGTTAGTAGGGCAATTAATCATCTATTCAGCTGCAGTTTTACATAATATTTGTGTAGATCACAATTATTTAGAATGAATTGAAAATCATGACTTAGATGAATGCAGTGGTAGAAATATGGAAATTAATGTTGCAAATTTTGGTAAATGGATTGTCCATATGAAGGATGTTCTAGATTTTGTATTTTATATTCTGTTGAGATTCCATATATAATTATTTGTTTTTTCTCTGATTATTGGATTAATGATGAAATTCCAATAATGCTTCGAGTCGTCTCGAATTCTTTTTATGTAAACCACATTTCCTTTTCCAGAATTTCGTAAGGACATGTTGACGACAGGCAGGCACATCAGAAATATATTAATCAGAAGACTGGATGAATAAAACAATACAATTCTGTATATTCTCATATAGCTAAATTAAATCTGGAAACCACATTGACCCATTTCTGTACCATAAAAAAATAATATGATGAATCTTCTTCATTTTATTGAAAAAAAAATTCTGTAGAATTATTTTCGAGGTGGTAATTAAATCACACCGGATTTATATAATAAATTCTCTATATTAAAAATATAAATTCATATTATGAACATAAAAGTGACTGCCAGGTTGAAAATTGTTGAAATAGTCTGTCTTACTTGTCTTCATATAGTTCAATAAATACAATAAATAAAGGTATGCAGTCCAGGATACCTACCTCAATGTTCACAAACAAAAAATATATATTTTTGTAATTATTTACAAAAAACTTCAGTCTCGGATATAGATCACAAGTCAGAAAAATACCTAAGGTAAAATATACTCATACACTCATATCTACAACTCCAATCCAAATAAAAATATGAGGTTATTTGACATTGAAGTGACAGAGAAGTAACAAAGTATAATTAAAAAGAAGAAGAGTAACTAACTTTGCCGCATTTATTTACCACTGAGTGGAAATCTGAAGAATTAACCACCTTGAAAAGTTTCGTATTTGAAGAATACCAAATATAGATAGTGGAATATCTAGGGTGGTTAGAAAAGTAGTTGTTAACAACGTTACTAAAGTATCCACTGTGTTAACCACTTTTTAGAGAATCGGACCGATTGTGTTCAAAGTACAGTTGTTTTCGAAATTCACGCTGAAGAAGACTTACATAACACTCTCATTTCTGATTCATGGGTGTTTTCCGGGTTTGATGGCCGTGGTCCACAGGTTTTTATTCCTGACGTTTCGCCTACGACTATGGTAGGCATTATCAAAGTCTGTGAGGTAACGGACGCAATAATCTCGTTCTCACAGTAGATACTACTTCATTGACGTTATGATCGGCTTTATACCTGTTCTCCTGTTCGACGTCCGATATTATTGTGTTGGAAATGGGCGTGGCTTGTTTCCTCTTGACTGGTTTGGGCCGTGTGTGCTTTAGAGCTGGTAACCAGACTTTGTTGATGTGTATGCCTTCTTCTTTTCGGTTGAAATTGTCTTTGTGTTTGTGAATCTCTATCGCTTCTCTGTGTAACCTGGGATAGTAGCTCTGCGTTCTGTCAATCACTTCCGTTTCGTCAAATGCAATCGCGTGATTGCCTTCTCCGAGTGCATGCTCGGCTACTGCCGACTTGTCTGACTGTCCCAGGCGACAATTTCTCTTGTGTTCGGAGAGCCGTGTCTTGATGCTTCTTTTAGTGGTTCCAATGTAGACTGATCCACAGCTACACGGGATCCGGTACACACCTGGTGTTGCCCACGGCTCTCTTGGGTCTTTGGCTGACCTTAAACTATCTCTGACGGTTCGTGTTGGCATCAGTATTGCTTTCACATCGTGTTTTTCCAGCGTTCGTCCTATCCGATCTGTCACACCTCTTATATATGGCATAAAGGCTTTTTCCACAACAGGTTTATTTACAGTTTCCTTCGTGTCCTCTCTCTTGGGTCGTATTGCCCGTTCGAATTCGGCTTCACTATACCCATTCCCTTTTAACGCTTGTTTAAGGTGGTCCAGTTCCTCAGGGAGGTTTTGTGGTTCACAAATGCGGCGGGTGTACCTGAACAAGAACTCCAACCACCAGCCACGCCAGAAGAGAGGTGTAATTAAAACATTAGTGGAGAGGGCCCGCCGCATTTGTGAACCACAAAACCTCCCTGAGGAACTGGACCACCTTAAACAAGCGTTAAAAGGGAATGGGTATAGTGAAGCCGAATTCGAACGGGCAATACGACCCAAGAGAGAGGACACGAAGGAAACTGTAAATAAACCTGTTGTGGGAAAAGCCTTTATGCCATATATAAGAGGTGTGACAGATCGGATAGGACGAACGCTGGAAAAACACGATGTGAAAGCAATACTGATGCCAACACGAACCGTCAGAGATAGTTTAAGGTCAGCCAAAGATCCAAGAGAGCCGTGGGCAACACCAGGTGTGTACCGGATCCCGTGTAGCTGTGGATCAGTCTACATTGGAACCACTAAAAGAAGCATCAAGACACGGCTCTCCGAACACAAGAGAAATTGTCGCCTGGGACAGTCAGACAAGTCGGCAGTAGCCGAGCATGCACTCGACTTGACGAAACGGAAGTGATTGACAGAACGCAGAGCTACTATCCCAGGTTACACAGAGAAGCGATAGAGATTCACAAACACAAAGACAATTTCAACCGAAAAGAAGAAGGCATACACATCAACAAAGTCTGGTTACCAGCTCTAAAGCACACACGGCCCAAACCAGTCAAGAGGAAACAAGCCACGCCCATTTCCAACACAATAATATCGGACGTCGAACAGGAGAACAGGTATAAAGCCGATCATAACGTCAATGAAGTAGTATCTACTGTGAGAACGAGATCATTGCGTCCGTTACCTCACAGACTTTGATAATGCCTACCATAGTCGTAGGCGAAACGTCAGGAATAAAAACCTGTGGACCACGGCCATCAAACCCGGAAAACACCCAAGAATCAGTTACCTCCGGCCGTGAAAGTTTACGTTCTTTGACTCTCATTTCTCTTGGAACTCCAGGTGGGTTACAGAAAATGATGTATTTTTTGAACTGCGTCATGTAATGGATGTCGTCTTAAGATATGTCACGCCATATATTCCGAAAAAAACTGATTCTCGCACAGAAGATCGTACTCTCTACAGTTCGTAGTCTCTACAGTTTTTTTTTATTATACCTAAACATCTGATTTCCTTCTTTATATATATATATATATATATATATATATATATATATATATATATATATATATATATATATATATATATATATACATGCACCGCTATCTCAGTGGTCACCATACACGACACAGGCGACCACGCCTCCGGTATAAATATTAACTTTGAAAGTGTGTATTCTATGCCAATATCAAGTAAAAATCATCGTCTCTCGAGGCACCACGAGAGGGGTAACAATTTACACTTCTTAAAATATACAGATTTTTCATATATGTCTCAATGTAAAACGCCTCCCATCATCATCCTACGAATTCACCTCTTTTGTATATATTTATACATAGAATTGTACCGAATACGGCTCCGGCGATGTTGCCAAATCTAGCGATCCCCTCCACAATGCCACTATAGTAGTGGGAGGTCAATTCGTTCGTGGTACCTATTTTTCGGATTCAGAATTAGTGAATCATCGTGCGTCGTAGAAGTTTTGGAAATGAAGTGAATTATGGAAAAACTTATACAGAGTGACCCGTTTGAATGCGGGCCACCTCTTTAAAACTGTTATATATTATCCGATTCAGATTTTTTTTCATTAGATAGAGCATCAATAGTTCTAGTTGAATGCCATAATTTCAAAATGAAAATAAAATGTTCACGACCAACTTAATCCAAAAAACATACTAGCGATTTGTGGATTTGTGATGCTTTCAAAAGGGTGTGAGCAAAATTTCACGATGAAATTATTTTTAAATTTCTTTGACAAAAAACTGCTGATAGTCATAAGTATTTCCTATACTAAGGAGTTACGTTTCGAAGAGATATAATTTGACGCCATTTCGAATAATTGCTCTTCACAAACTCGACTACAATCGAGCTGAAAGGGCATTTCAAATCATATTTTCAACAAGATTGTCATTTATTTGACGACTGTTCGAAATATTTTGATAAAGTGATATAAATTTACGTATGCTGTATTTCTGTTAAAAAAATTATTTCATCGTGAAATTTTGGTTACACCTCTTTGAAAGCATCACAAATCCAGTGACGTCGTCAAATTTCATTGAAAAAATCGCAAGTATGTTTTTTGGATTTTTGACCTTGAAAAAAATTCTAAGTAGGCTGCGATTTTTTTTTTCATTTCGAATTTATGGCATCCCACTAGAAAAAAAAAACTTCTGAATCGGATAATAAATAACAGTTTTAAAGAGGTGGTTCGCTTTAAAATGGGTCACTCTGTATATCAAGCTAAAAAAAAATAATAGTCGAAACTCGGATGAACAATATTTCCGTGAAGAAGATAATCAGATTAGCAGGATGCAATTGTTGTGGTGTATGCTGTCAGTTTGGTATTTGATAATTCGTGATCCGTTTCGAATGTCTTTAAAATATTGACTAAGTTAGCGTAATGCGAGTGAAACCCGTAGTATTCTTTAATAGTTGTAATTATTATTTATCATTTCACAGAATAGTCATTTATAAGATAATTAAAAAGATCATGTCCTTTTTTGAATTCCAAGAGGACGTATTCAGCAATGAAAGTTTGATCATCTATTTGTAGCAGGTTATTTTATATTTGACTTTATATGACTTTTAATCCGTAAAGAACAAGAAAATATCATAAGATCGAATTGCTCCCGATATTCAAACTGACCTGAATAGGTAAGTACATAATTCTCTGTAGAAATGTAAAGAGCCAGTGTGATTCAGGGAAAGAATTATATCTCATAAAAGTTCAACTCTCCATATAGATTAGCATTATTCAATTAGAGATGAAACGTATATCCGGTAACTTTTCGGTATCAAAACGATAGAATTATGGAAGAGAATAATGTGAAGTAACCTCAACGTCGACATTCGAAGCTTTAGTTCAAAATCTCATGATTATTTCATGCAGAAGTAGGGAATCAGCAGATACACTTATGAAGTCACCGTACCAATCCACCACCACTTATATACAAATAACTATATTTTGGAGTCGTATTCGTGATTCGTGAAAGAGTACTAAATCATCAGATGTTGATATTATACACAGATATGTAGTGACCGTACTGATCCACCTCCGTACAAGGTTGCCAAATTTCGGTGACTTGTTAGTAGTGAGAACTTATGGAGCCCAATTCCGCTGATGAATCACTTTTGTTGTATATGAATATAAAACGGTGGCGCCGCCTGGGAAAGATACGCTGCACTCGATCGTATAACTGTAGGTATATACCTAACGAAATTGCCTCCACCAAAAAATTTGTCAAATGGCTTCTGATGACGAGAAAATGGGATTGAATAGGAAATACACATGGATACGAATTGGCCTCCGGTTTTTCGAAGTCGCCTCCGATTTCGGAGGCGTGTTCGATGTTAGAATGTACAAATTGGAGGCGTATAAACCTTTTTGCATATATATATATATATGTTACAGTGAAGGTTTTCACGGATACTTGAGTATGCGAAATCGGTATTCTGGGAGTTTATCCGTTGATTTGTCGGTATTGACTTTCGACGTTTCGCCAACATCTCAGTTGGCATTTTCAAGAATGTTACTGCTCCTACTTGGTGCTAGCAACTGTTGTTTGAAAAACTTCTGCCAGTTTTTAAATGATTTCTCAGTCGTAGATTGTAGCCGATATGATCTGCTCCCTCAGCCGTCGGATTGATTATGGTTGTCGGACTTTTGGCTGATGACTGTTCAGGTAGTAACGGTCGGTCTGGTTTGTGGTGACCTGCATCCACCGAAGGACCATTTCCTGAACTGTTTTTCTTTTTGTTGATGAGGGCCCTCCAGACATTTGGAATATTTTGGGAGTCGTCTCTTTTGTTTATTTCTCCATGTTTTTCTATCTCGATGGCTTCCCTAATTTGGCGTGTTCTGAAATGGTTCACCTGCGCTATTTGCTTTGCTGCCTCGAAATTTATTTTGTGACCCGTCTGGTGGTGGTGTTGAAACAGGGCGGAAGATGTTTGTTTTGTCCTTATGCTATTTTTGTGTTCCTGCACTCTAGCTGACATTCTCCTATTCGTCTGGCCAATATATTGCTTATCACAGTCCCCGCATGTGATGCTATATACTCCTTGGTTTTCGAGAGGGACCCTGTCCTTTGGTCTCGGTAAGCAAGACGAAATGGTCCTTTGAGGTTTGATATATATATATATATATATATATATATATATATATATATATATATATATATATATATATATATATATATATATATATTTAATATATGCATTTATTTATTTTTTCAATCGATATACAGAGGAGATCAGTATAGAATAATTTTTCTTACCCTATATCACACATTTCAGACAATAAAGAATTTCAAATTTAACAGATATACACACACTATACAAGATAAAGAGATATAAACAAATTTCAAATATTAAGGACATATTTTTAAATCGATATACAAGGGTGATCATTACAAACCTATATCACATATTGCAGACTATACAGAATTATATATACATATTACATATTTTTATCTTATCCATCTAATTTTGTAGAATCATTGTATAAATCGTTATACAATGGTAGAATAGTTGGGGCATTAGTTATTGAGATCTAGTGAGCCAACCTTACGGAAATATAATTCGAAGGGATGGATACTACGGGTAGATGGCACTAGTGATTTCGTTTCCAAGTCATGCCTTTACACTCGCTTGTCTTACGGATGTCGTAGCCTGGACCACACATTTTCTCGATTACTTATACATAATACTGAAAGATGGCTATCATTTCACTAACAGAAGTGGAATTTGTGGCCGAAGTAGATTATTTTTGTTTTGAAGATTAGGTATTTTAATGCCCAAACTTTTATTTTCATCATAAACTTCTATCGTCAACTCGACAGACAGAACTCTGCACCTATTCTTCTCCTCAGAGAGGAAAACTTTGTCGTGCAATACCGAGTAAACGGAAATATCAACATTATACTCTAGATGGCGTAACAAAAACGCTTCAAATTTATCTTCCACAAGCATTGACTAACTATATCTCCATAAACAATGCTTTCGCTTAACATTTCAGTCGAACTGACAGACAGAACTATGCACCTATTTTGCCTTTCAGAGTAGGAAACTTTGTCGTGTACTGTCAAGTGAACGGAAATATCGACATTATACTGTAGATGGCGTAACAAAAATGCTTCAAATCCTTTTCACGCAGGCATTGATTAACTATCAGGGCTATTCACTAAGCAGAGTTATGGATAGCGACTAGAAATTGTCGTTATGTTTAAGGTCAGTTGCTAAGCGCGAAATTGGTATTCACTTTTCAAGTTAAGTTGCTACTATAATGACCAGTTGCTGTGAGTAGTGGTTCACAGGCAACTGCTTTAGATATCTTGTTGAGGAAAAACAGCTTACCACCGTCATTATGGCAAGTTATTATCAGAGTTGCTACGACGTTTCGCAACTGCGATAACCACTTTACTTAGTGAATAGCCCTGTATATCTCTATAAACAACGACTACATAAATGCGGCAAATAGTTTTCAGGTTATACAAATATGCTGTTGCCTATCTAAATTTGTTTCAGTAATCTGTGTGTCGAGATTTTAAAAAATCCAGCTTCAGTCTTCACTAATGATGCTGTCCACGTGAATCAGTGTTGTTTGAAAAATTTACTCCTGTAGGTCAAAAGAGTGATCAGTGAGTATTCGATGAAGAACACACCCACATCAGGGGGTTCCAGAGGTGTAAGTAATTGTGACTGTGAATAATAACACGGCTAGAGCTAATTAATATTCAATATGTAATCACGTCGATTGCTAGCGTATCGTTTTCTGCAGAAGTGGGTATAGCTTCATCACGACATGGCAAATGTTCGAATAATCTCTTTCTCTATTTCTGTGTCATATCAATCAGAAGTTTGAATGAACTGAGAGAAAAGTTTGTTTCGCGAATTTCTTACGACGACATCTCAAACTTTTCAACGTCAACCTGCCATTCCGATATCTTTCCAGTTGGCATATCTCTTCAAATATTCATTGTACGTTCAGCCTTCATCGTTTTTGAAGGAATACTTGAAAGTTTTTGGATATCGATGAGCCTTTCTTATTCAACTTTGAAATATTTCATCAATGGTAACTGGACGATTAAATTTTATCTGGGTACATCTCAAGAGAACTCTCGGATCAATGAATTAATGAACTCGATTGAGTGCGGATCTCAAAGGTGATTTCTCCGAATTATCAACAGGATATAAATAAGGAAAATCTCTGATAGAAGCTCAGTAGGTTGAATAACTTGACGACTCTGTGATTGGACTTGAATATACGCCAGGTAGTTTCCCTTCCGCCATTTGTGAAAAAGTATACCTAAGTTAAATTCAGAGTTCGAAGTCATAATCAACATGAAATCATATTCGTTTTGTTGACAGTAACATTTCAACTCCTCTCTTCGGAGAGTCCTGTAATGAAAATATTCAGTAATTACGAATGTGACTGAATCACAAAAATTCAGAACAACACAGTAGCGAAAGTAAAGTCGGTGGCAAATTCAAGTAACCTTGAAATCATATGTTGAGTGGATTCATGCTTCGACCACTGAGAAAAGTTACTTTGTTTTTTCATTAAAAAATCGAACTTGCTACACAAAGAAAATTGATTCAAAACAACATATGTACTTCATGAAGGTATAAACGGTTGAATGTTTCGATAAATACTTCAATGAGGCACTCCGTAATTTTCTATAAGTTATCCAATCATCATTGATGAATAAAACACCCTAACCTTCTAGATGAAGTAATCAACACAAATAACTTTCACAAGTGACAGTGACAAGTATCATTAATATTAAATGGTGGCTGCGATCGAGCAATATAGCTTTCCTTCGCTTCTGTATAGTTCTGATTTCTGTGACTGAATGATATAACCCGAAAATACTATCAGAAAATCTGGGGCCGATCGTCAAAGATGTGTCGTTAAAGAATCTCATTCATTTGGACTAAAGAAGATGCGATGGTTACTTGTGATATACCTCCTTTCCTATACACCAATCTTAACCATTATGCTAGCCTTCCACATCAGATAAAATGGAGCCAGTTTTCATGAACTATTTGGTAATTATCCGTTAAGCGGGCTCCATAGTGAAATTGAAAAATTTTTGGTGAAACTTACGTATTTCGGCCTCCTGAACAAAAAAGTCTAATAAAGTTTTTGGGGCTCGCAACTAGTTTCGGAGATACGGCCCCCCAAAGACAGGAAATCGGGGTTTTCAGGGTTGACATTTATGTTTGTTTATTCAGCCAATTCCGCTCGAAATTCATCCTTCTTTCTATCAGCACAATATGCACATTCTATACCACCTTCTTCATCACTTTCCAATGGAATTATAAGCATTTTTCACAACAAAACTCTAAAAGGTAAATCGTCATAGAAATTCGAGATTAGCAAAACAATAGAACGCGCATCGCGCGTTCTATTGTTTTGCTAACCTCGAATTTCTATGACGATTTACCTTTTAGAGTTTTGTTGTGAAAAATGGAAAAATGCTTGTAATTCTGTTGGAAAGTGATGAAGAAGGATATATAGAATGAGTATATTGTGCTGATAGAAAGAAGGATGAATTTCGAGCAGAATTGGCTGAGAAACAAACATAGATGTAAAACCCCGATTTCCTGTCTTTGGGGGGCCGTATCTCCGAAACTAGTTGCGAGCCCCAAAAACTTTATTAGACTTTTTTGTTCAGGAGGCCGAAATACGTAAGTTCCACCAAAAATTTTTCAATTTCACTATGGAGCCCGCTTAACGGATAATTACCAACTATTTTTCAGTTGAATGTTCCCAAAGTTCCCACCTCTATCGCTGTCGATGATTCAGAAAACTTATTGGGACTCCATATAGTGTCTTCATCTACAGCATTTGAATTCGTTCTGTTCAGAGCTATGCAAGGTTAGGTTAGGTTGGGTTCCAAGTAAGTGGGTCTGCTTCAATGAAGTTATTATTTTGAGGTTTGGGTTTGGTGCATGGAGTGCATTTACTCGGCTATGTTGATACTTGTGTCCGTGACATTTCATTCCAGCACATGGGCTTATTTGATGATTGGAACTCGTTTTGCTTTGATACATATTGATTAATTAATTTTCAGCTTTGGACAATATTTGCTTCGGAGAACTTTATTATTCATTTCGTTTGATCTCCTTATCCCATTGAACAATTTTATTTCAAATGGAATTATGTAATATTTTGATGCATTTGTGGTAGCTCATTTTTCGCATCAAGTAAGATTTTTCTATTTCCCCTGTCTGAAATTATGTATGGAACACAATTTTGGTGGATTCAGAATTTTGTTTTCATAATTTTGCATTGTATTTTCTAGGAGAATCTAGTGAAATTGGTGAAGAGTAGCTGTAAGATTTTTGAGTGTGATCACAGACCCAAAATGAAGCGAATATTCTGCTTAAAATTGTTGACAAATGGAATATTTCGAAGAATTGAAAAATATTATTTTCCCAACTAACCGACACTTGATGAAACTTCATATTTAACCAAAATATAACAATTTTTCCCACAATGGAAGCTATCGTATGAAGAAACACGTATCGAGGTGGTGTACTCATTGTCAGTGAGATTCGTACTAGAAACTGTGATATTGTTCGAGTAATTTTTCCATAAATATTCACTTGTTTTGGATAATTCATCAGATCACTTGGCCAAATGAATTGTTGAATTTACGTTATAGTGTGGAACTGTTGAAACTGGCCAAACCGACTGTTGTTCGAGAGTTAGAAACTAATTGAGTTCAAATTTGTCTCTGAATTTGATACGTTTTCTGGGGATGAAAGCTGATCTTATGCTAGACCTGAAGTCCATGAGGGGTGAATATTTAATTCTGCATATATTGTAATTGGAGTTAGAAACCCTGAAGGATCGAATATACGTGCAAGTTCAAATGAAATCGTTCTGAAACACTGTTCATTAGAGCTGCCAAAGGGGTAGAAAAAATTCCCAGGATTTGGATTCCACTGTAATCCAAGAATTTTTTAAGGATGTGTCTTTTTTCGAATTTGAAGGGGAATTTTCATTTTATGACATTCTGGTGAATCTAACAGAAGATCTAAATCGTTGGTCATTAATTTTCTGGATTCGAAACCTGCCCTAGATACTAATTCGATCAAGTGACCTCTCATTTGTGTTTATCATACGGTACATTCAGCAAAAATCACAACATATTTCATATTCATATAAGCTGAAGTGAATAACAACTTCAATAAGATCGTTCTGTAATTTGAGGCCTATAAAAAGACCCCCATTCTATAGAACTCCATTATCGCATGCTTCGAGTGTTACCCACAGTTAATGGGCAATGAGAAAATATTTTCTTAATTCGGATGAATGAAGTTCTGGAATTCGCTCCACTCAATTGTTATCTAAGTAGTAACAAATAACTTCTGAATAAGTGGGAACCTTACGATCTCGTGAAAGTATTTCCTCTGATTGTCAAAAACGATGCCATTCACTTGTAGATGGTATAGTTTCAAGAAGTGATACCAGATCCTGTGAGTTACGCTTTGTTGTTCCTACAGAACGACTTTCGCGATATTCATCTTGAGGAGAAATAACTGTGTTGTTCTGGTACATCATTCACCGTCCAAAACTCATGTGAAGTTGTATTCAAATTGACATACGCATACAGAAATCAAAATTTCTCTGTTCGAAATGATTGCATTCACAAATCCACAATTATTGGCATTGTATCATTGGATTGGATTGTCGATCGCGGTGGGCTATTTGTTGCGGCTTCGCCGTACGATGGCCCGCTGTGAGAGGTCTCCTCTGCCTTGGCAGTAGGAGTTTGAGATTTTGGTCGTCACCCAGCAGATGGCGTTGCCTCTCGGAGGTTCACACCATCTGCACCAGTTTCATACGCATACAGGGTGATGATGAAATTTTTCCCATTACAACCCAACCAAATATTATATTGATACAAACCGGTTTGTTAGGACAGTTATTATATAATCTACCATCATACAGTTATTATATAATCTACCATCATCATATCCCTTTTAATTTCCGGAATCAGGGATTGAAAGTATACTTTCATTCACTAGAGTGCATGAATAATATCAGAAAAAGAACGATTATTGTGGTTCTCGGTAGAGCAGTGGTAAGCACATTCGCCTTTCAAGTGGAAGACCAGGGTTCGATTCCCCGCCGGGCCACCGTTCTGGGTTATCGCACATTAAAAGGTAAGGCCTCGTTGATCCATTGCTCGCACAAGTTTCGACTCCTGAGAGTTGACGTTCGTCAGCTGGTTAACGGAAACGAATAATTTTAGAACATTTTTTAGAACAACATGTGACCCAAGTAGCGCATCATATTGGCTGGACCCCGAATTCAGATTGGTCCAATATAGATACATCGTAAGTGAAAAATTGATGTTGAACTTATATTAATCAATATTGAGAAAACGATATCTCATTATGAATATTGGCTCAATATTGACACTAAATTTCAACTGCATTTTGTAAGGTTCAATATTGATAATATATGGGTTTGATAACCTATTACTGATATCAGAATTACCATATCATAATGAATAATATCAGTTTAACAACATAGATATTTCAATATTGTCTGCATATTTTGTATACACTTAATTTTCAACATCGAAATCTAATGTATAGTCGACTTTGTTTGGGAGCGTAGATTAAAATATTGTATTATCACATTAGGTGGTATATTGGCATGATACTGCAATATAGATATGCGAATTCTGATGTTGCTTGAATATTATTTTAACAGTAAAATGGAAATATTCAAATAGTCACTTTAGAATAACAACCTGAAAAGGGGTTTCGGAATTTTGAATGTGATCACTTAATGTATTCAAACATATATCAATATCGGTAACAAATTATAAGATATGAATAATCCCGAATATTATAAAAAAGAATTATTGAGTGACATTAATCGAATATTCCTTTTTTCGTCGATATATCATTCACAATATTGAACCAATATAGTTGAAACAATATATCCTTACATTGTTTCCGAATGTTGATCTAATATCGCCGAATGTTCACATTTTTTCTGTGGCCAATATGATATCAACAATATAAGGTTAATATCCCCGTAATATTGAACCAATATTGGTCCAATATGTTTGTGCTACTCGGAGAACATTACTATTCGTGGACCGTACCGTTAGCGGTAGCTATTGTTGCATTCAATAAATCGTTAAAATCCTCTGCGGATAATAAAAAACAAAAATGTTATTTTTCTCGTTAAATTTGTTAGAGAAAGCATCATCGATAGCGTTTTCCTCGGATGATTTCGCCTCCTGACCAGCAAAAAGAGTCAAAACAGCACAATGATAATTCTCAAAAAATTGGAGAATATTTCTTTCTTGTCACGAAGTCCATTCCGGAAATTATTGTGATTATCTTCATGAAGCTTAGGTTGAAACGTCAACAAGGGTAAAAGCCTTGTTTATTCACTACCTACTCTCACAAGTTTCGACTCCTGAGCGTTGACTATAGTCAGCTGGCTAACGAAAGAGACAACAACAACTAGATATCTATTGGATATCGGTTTTTTATTTCGTTTTCAATTCCATTTGTCCAGAATGAATGAACAAAAAGTGATTAAACATATAGAAAAATTGTACCCGCGTGCCCATGTATAGTCAATGGTAATTGGAGAAAAACTCAATGCAGATTCTAGAAATTTTTTTCAATTCGGCAATTCAATTAGCTATTCGGTAACAGAACTTTGAGTAGTGAAAAACCGGTTCAATGTTTCGGCAAATTGGTTATTCATATCAGGAATATGCCTCTTCCTGTCGTCCTTTTCCATGAGCTTTGCTCGAGAATTCAAACCATGACAAAATATGTACATTAAAATCACCCGATGTGTTGACCTCACTAGATGGATGGTTTTCTGTAATGACGTCGATCTTTTTCTATATAAATTCGGATAGTCTGTCAATAGAGTCATTGTTAGGTGATAAACAACAGACAAATTCAGACTACTGACGATTGACAACTTTAAACCACATTACGTCAAAATCTTTTGGTTTGAACTATCCTTCGCGTTGGTACAATAAATCAAATTTTCAAGCGATATTTTAATATTTTCCCATGACCATTATCCAATGCTCTCTGGAATATAATGTATAGAGTGAAAATGGATTTGATTCGAAAACTACCAACAGAAGCTAAAATGTATCAGTTCTCCTCGCAAGTTCGTTCTCAAACTAAGCTGAACAAAAGTTCATAAAAAAGAAATAAAAAATGTGTAGGCATGTAATACAATTTTTTTTCTTGTATCAGACGTCAACATTCTAATTGATAATATCACCTGTATCTGAGAACAAATGATGTTTAAAATACATCCATAGTTACACTGACACAATTACAATGATAATATGAGTATTACGATACCAGAACAACAATTCCCAAATGAACCAGCAATCAACAAAATAAAAATTCAAATTTCATTTCAACTAGACAGAAAAACTAACTTTATAAGAGTACCAGTAGCATTAAAAGTAGAATATTAATGTGATAATGATGAATTGTTAATAAAAAAAATTCTGTGAGCAATACCCTCAACAGTTTCGCAAACAAAATTATTTGAAATCGAATTATTAGTCCGTAGTACATCAGACTCGACAAATCGATGTTCATTATATGCTGTCCACTGGTCTGTGACACCGATTATGACTATCAGCAAGTGCACTGTTGACTCTTCCGTCTTCAGCCGTTGATATTCTCCCGGGTAAGTATTTTCTCGTCACTAATGGATTCCACATGACCTCGCCAAAAATAAGATATTCATGAATAGCTTAAATGAGAAGCGACGTGGTATGTCAATTTAGTCTTATAGAAGTCCGCTTCATGATTGAACATAAGGATATATACCAGATCCATCCAGTCAACACATTGTGGACCAGAATAATGCAATATTTGTGAAGTTCAGAGGATGATGCTACTGTTCGTCCGACGTGAATATTTTGAGGACAAGTTGAATGAATGTTATATCTTAGGGATCAAAGTACCAACATCATATCGTTGAGTGAAGAAAATGCACACTGTTTTATTTCTTATTCTGTTATATTCTTGTGTTGGTGTGATTTAGGTTCACGAATTCATAGTGATATAGTCCGAATAAATAGCTAAGCCAAAATAGCTTTCATTCCAAATGAATTTAGAAGAAGAGAGAGTTTTACCTTCTCAATAACTTGGCGTAAATTACTGAAGAGTAGGGTTTAATGTTAGATATACGTCTTCATCATAATAATGTTACGGTTGCAGGTCAAACTTCCATTCAACGTATCACCAGGGCCGTTGCAACAGATGGATTTGGGGATATTCGACACCCCAATAATTGGCAAATGAATTGAAGTTGTTAATTCGAGGGTGAATAAATACGCAAGTTGGGTAAACTACTTACTGCTACATTAAAATATCACGATAAACGAGAAGTGAAGGAGAATTTCATACGATTTGAATTTCCCAAATGATCGAG
Organism: Zygogramma bicolorata; assembly: GCA_032362365.1. NCBI lineage: Eukaryota > Metazoa > Arthropoda > Insecta > Coleoptera > Chrysomelidae > Zygogramma > Zygogramma bicolorata. The sequence continues at coordinate 190,912 of JAVJAQ010000445.1, read as the reverse complement.
CTTTTACTAGAACATTTTCCAATTCATTGAGAGTTGTCGTTCATGGAGGGAATGCCCTATTTCCCCAAACGCATGTAATTATACATTTTTATTTAGAATGTTTGGTGATTTGACAATGCAAAGATCGGAAATTTGTTGCCTGGGCCCTCTCAAATGTTTATATTAGTGACGGCCTGCGTTTTTTGTGATAAATCAGAAAATTCATAAACGCATAATTGAAAGTCACGTGATATAGCTGCAGTTGCATTGTAACTGTTCGCTGGTAGCACTTTCACTGGTTTTAAATTATCGGTTATAATTGCACGAGTGCATAAAAGTTTCCGATAATTTTGCAAGAAAGCGTGATATCTAATAATTGCAAGAGTTGATGAGAATGCAATTTGTATAAGATATCACGCTCGAATGCAAAATTATCTGGTCATTTTTATGCACGAATGTAATTCATTGGAATATTCCACGAATAAAGAAATTCTCAAGGAAATGTTATTTTTTGTTCATTTATACTTTCCTCTATAGATTGTATGGAGCACTCACCAAATCGCGAAATGTTTTTCTATTTTTGAAGTCTATCTGACATTTATTTGTTTTGTTTACTGACGTCTAGCGATACGGTTTCAAATGTGTTGTTATGGTGACTTGATACAATGCAATTACCGCTGTAAGTTTTCGATACAATGCAATTACCGCTGTGAGTTTTCGATAATTGCATTGCTTTCATGGGACATTTTATATATGAGGGAAATATTCGGTTATAATTGCACGAGTGCATAAAAATTACCGATGATAATTTTGCAAGAAAGCATGATATCTAAAAATTGCAAGTTTATTTTCATATTTTGGCGAAAGTGCCCGAGTCCGAAGGACGAGGGCTCTTTTACAGAATATTAAAATAACCGAATGCAATTTGTATAAGATATCACGCTTGAATGCAAAATTATCTGGTCATTTTTATGCACCAATGTAATTCATTGAAATATTTCACGAATAAAGAAATTCTCAAGGAAATGTTATTTTTTGTTCATTTATACTTTCCTCTATAGATTGTATGGAGCACTCACCCAAAAGGAGAAATGTTTTTTTATTTTTGAAGTCTATCTGACATTTATTTGTGTTGTTTACTGACGTCTAGCGATACGGTTTCAAATGAGTTGTTATGGTGACTTGATACAATGCAATTACCGCTGTAAGTTTTCGATAATTGCATTGCTATTATGGGACATTTTAAACCTATATGAGGGAAATATTCAGTGAAACTTTTACTGGATTCAAAACCACTGCAACTGCTTCTTGAGGGAGCTGATCAGTTCATTCGATGAAAGATCTTCCATGTTTGAGGATAAGGGTGAAACTGTACGAAACTTCGAAAACATTATTCGAGCAGCGTTGAGGTAGGTAAATGCTTCGTGGTTTCATTGCCTCCCATGCAGATGCGGTAAACCAAATATAACGACATCCTAGGTCTCTTTATATGATGATTCGAATGACAGCGACACGTGAAAAGGTCTGTTAGGCAGCGTAAGTCCAACAACTATTTTACGTTGAAGTGGACCAAACCTGGTGGGTTTGCCAGAAGTTGATCATACAATATTTGTTTGGCTTAACATAGATGCAATGCCAATGACGGTTTCTGATCCGAAAAAACTACTCGAAATTCCTTTTATTCCGAAATAGTCAGTGGTTTCGTTACCTCCCACGGCGTTATGACTAGGAATCCATACCAGAGACAATTTCTCAACTATGCAAACTAATGAAATAATGTTGGAGGATGAAGAGTAGGTTTGCACCAAGGAAGAATGTTTCAGGTGATCAGTCATTATTATTTGATCCTCAGTATGTTTTTCTTGTGATTTGGCTTTTCATGAACCTTTTATACAGAAATACAGAAGTTTTTTCACCTATGGAATCATACCTTAGAAGTTCTAATCGAGTGCTGCTTGTAAATTTATATGAAGTATCAAGCCAAGCGCCGCGTACTTTTTTTTGCAATCTTCTACAGAACGGATTTTTTTATAAAATATGTTCAGGGGTGTCCCCTGAATGTGAATCCAAGTTGGTGGGAAGGGGGGCTCCCGCTTCAGCCCTCATCTTGAAAATTTCGTTTTATCGAATATCTCGCGAACCGCGCAACGTACGAAAAAAATAGTAGAGATAGTATAAATGAATATATAACGGTTCATGATACATTAAAATGGTAGTAACCAAATATGTAGAGCATACCATTTGCTATAAGTTTTTTTTGAAACTTTTTTCCGTAGTATTTATAGTTTATGAACTATAACGCTGTATATGTCGAGTGAACGCAAAATATCCACGAGATTATAATGCTGTTTAATCAATCATGCGCCTATAAGGTGTAGTATATATTTTGTGTCTTTCAGAATTTTCCCCTCTTAACATTCAAACATAATTCACGTTAAAAACGTCCATTATTAATAATAATCTCAATAACCCTTCTCATGTTGTACTATTGTTTTTTGCTACATAGACAATCTTCTATGATGATACCATTTTATCCTTGCAAGTAACAATAAAGATTGATGAATTATTATTGGTCACAAAAATGTCAATACAGCTGTGTAGCGAATCAATTAAAATCATGAATAGTGTGGATAACAACTAATAATTTATCAATCTTTATTGTAACTTGCAGGGGTAAAATATTATCATCATAAAAGATTGTCTATGTAGCAAGAAACAATGGTACATACACCACGCTACAACAAAAAAATTATTATTGTTATTAATATTATTATCATTATTGATAATAATTGGCGTTTTTGACCTGAATACTATTGGGATGTTAAGAGGGAGAAATTCCGAGAGACCTAAAATATATACTGCAACTTATAGGTGCATGATTGAATAAACAACATTATAATCTCGTGGATATTTTACGTTTACTCGACATTCACAGCATGATAGCTTATAAACTATGGAGTCTACAGGAAAAAAAATTCGAAGGAAATTTTCTCTACAAATTTAATCACCACCATTTTTAATGTACCATCGACTATATTGTAAAAAGTTTTAAGCGCTAAAATTGAAAACCTATTCTAAATGCAAAAAAAAGTTTCAAACAAAAAAGACGGTAAACATTTTTATCTATAAAAATAATCTTCACTATTTTTGCCGTGCGATACGCGGTTTGGAGATATTCGATAAAACGTGCTTTTCAAGACCGCCCCCCTGTCCTGCCAAGTCAGATATACGTTCAGGGGACACCTTCCTGAACATCTCCGAACAAAAAAATCCATAGAATATTACATTCTGAACCTACATTTTTTGCTCTGACGTTTGGCCTATATGAGAGATTAGGCAATACGATCACATACTGCTTTTCATATTTGTAATTTTTCAAACTCGAACCCTTGAGAAACATACTGATCGTGGATTCAAGTACTTCGAATCGGGAAGAAAAAGTAGAAAAACTCAAGGCTATATATTTGAAAAATCTGTTTCAGAGGGCGAGAACTTAGGACCGTTTCATGATGAACTGGATGAGTGAATAACACCAAAAATTATTGAAAAAATAAACTTGAATTAGCGGATTTACGGAACGTTTCTCTGTCGTAAAATACATTTTCTACAGAAAGAAGTAATTAAAACGGAAGCCAAATTCGGATATGAAAGCCAGAACTATGTTCATGAAAGAACAATTTCCGGCTCCGAAATAACTGAGTGAAACTACGCGAGCTAATGGATTCACGGAGCGTACCGCACGCTCACTTTGCATTCTACACATGTCTTGCGAAACGAAGCCACTGATATAAGCGAATTTCCTCCATCCACCCAGAACGTATTCTAATTAGGCGCTGGGTCGCTCAGAAGGGATCAACCAGAATGCGTAGGTGGAATGAAATCAGTGAGGTCCGGGTCCAACGGTCAAGTTATGCAAAAGTAAATTTTCAAAGCAGAATGAAAACAAATCATTCCGTATACCACTTCTCCTAATGACTCATTGAAGACATTATAAAAATTCAACTACTTTGGAACAATCGATAGTTGAAAAACTCAAGGGTATCCAATTGAAAAATCTGTTCTAGAAGGTGAGCATTTATGGCCGTTTCATGATGAATTGGATGGGTCTATAACACGAAAAATTATTAAAAAAATATCTACTCTCATTGATAGAACTAAAAGAAACCCCCGCCCCGCAGTTTAACAATGAAAAATATCTTTCAGGTAATTTCGCTGAAAGTTTGCGTAGAGGTAGTTTTCAAAATGGCGGCCAAAAGGCTTCATGGGCTCAAACTCCGGAAACCATTTCCTGACCTACTACGGAAGCCAGAAACCCTTGTTCCGCAGTTCTCCAATGGAAAATGTCTCCCGGTTAATTTCGCTGAAATTTTGCATGGTGGTCAGAAGTATCCGAGGGCTCAAACTCCAGACACCTTATGTTGACCTACTAGGGAACGCAAAAACCCCCGCAAGTAGGGTGTATTAGAAGTTAGGGGGCAGCATTATGAAATGTAATCTAACGTTAATAAAAAAAAAGAAAATAAACCTCTGTTTGGATTTTTTCCTGGCTTTCCAGTAGTGATGATGGACTTTTCCTCGACCCCACATTGAAGGTCATATCTAGGCCAAGTCAATACTCCAAATGGGGCACCCTATTTTCGATCCTGGATATGGAATGAATGAAAAATTCTACATTGATTAATTTTTTCCACTCAACACTGGACACTTCATCATTATATCATCATTATCATTAAAAATAGTAGATACTCAAGTGATCATGGGTTTGACATTGACCTCGATCTTGGCGGTATGTGAAATAATTACACCATATGATATTGTGGCTAATACATATAATAACTAAATATCGTGAATGAAACACACATTCACTCATTTACCAATTATCATTTCAATCCCATGAACTTGCACATCACAATTTGCCCAATCTAAACCAAAGTTTGACAAAGACCCATCACGGTATCTGATATTTGACCGATGTCTTGCATATCCTATCGATCATAATGCTAGCAACATGTGCCAGGAGTAATGACAGGTTCTTCAGCTAGCCCAGAATGACAAGATTTTTTTCCTGATGGTCATGATTTTCCCCATCGAGTTTGTTTGTTATGAGAAGTTGACACTCAGTAGCATCACGAAATCTTAAATAAACGCATATTCTCAAGAATCCGGGCTCGTCCAGATGTTCACCAAGTTCAAATTGCTCATCTTCATCTCTTTCCAGTTTGTCCTGAATATATGAAGAAGAAAGACGTACTTGATGAGTTCCTACAGTCAGATCTCTTGAGTAATTCAAGTCAAGTGTAGGAAAATCTACGAGTTGTTGCTGATCTAATTGAACCTACTGAACCATTCCCTCTCACGCTTACACCTCTTCAAGTAATCTTCACTATCATCAGGGAATATAACGCTTTTTCTACTAAGTTGACAATATTCATAGTACTCTGTAGAATTTCCACCAACAGAAGGATAACAAAACATGTGTTCCGCTTCACAACAGCTTTATTAGGCAAATAAATAAATCCTAAACGAACGAATGGATATTTATACATTCTCAAACTAGACTTTCGATATGAATTATCTACTCCAAATTCAATTATTCTCACATCCAAAAAATAAGAAATTGGGCAAAAATCATATTCAATGAAGCAAATATTTAGTCTGGTCGTTCATTGAACAGTGAGAGTTTGTTAATTTATCAATTGATTGAAAGCTCCTTAGTTAGCGAAAATCGTACAGACAACTGCATAATATATTCTTTCAAATATTGTTCAAGATCAAGTAACCATCAGTTCATTCAAAAATATTCGCACCAATTGAAGAATATTCGAAAAGATGATTGCATAAACAGATGTGACCTCTTCCAAGAGTGGTGAAATCTGCACTACTACTGTAAAATGGAGTAGGGAGCAGTTTTACCATGACCTTGAAAGTAACGGTCAATATCAAATTCATCATCACTACTGGAAAGCAAGGAGGAAACCGTGACGAGGGACTTTTGATCACCATGTTGAAAACTATCTCTATGCAAAATTTCAGCGAAATTGGCCGAAATCCATTTTCCATAAAAAAAACTGCGGGGTCCTTCCATTCAGCCAACCAGAACATATTTCAATTACCCCCATAGAGCGAGCGGTCTACTTATGCAATGGGTAATTTCTCGAAGGAGAGTGCAAAACAATCTTTGTTTCTATTTTATTTTCCTGATGAGTGCCGAATAACATACAAATGAATCAATCACTGGAAAACAATAGATATTTGAAGAACTAGAGTAAAAAAAAAGTTATTTTTTTACAGAAAATGAATTGACCGGAACAATTGATCAAGAATCATAATTGAAATATGGAATTTAAAAAAACAAACATATTAATAGTATATTATGCAACGGTCATTTATTGATGATTATTAATACTCGAGCATCAACCGGGATACGAAAAGAGCCGAAGGTGAGTTTCGTATGGTTGATGCGAGTATATTAATAACCATTACATGAGAGTTGCATACGCTATTTTATCTATACCCGATAAATAGTGAAGAACTACAAATATTATATTTATATTTGTATTGCACGCAATGATACTAAAAGAATTTCTTCGAGAAATTTTCAAAATTATAATAAATGGTATCACTTCGATAAATGAAACGATGATAAATGAGGAGAAGATCAGGAATTAAAAAAAGATAACTCGAGGCTGGGATCGAACCAATGTCTCTTCCAACTACTCCAATGACCTAATTTAATCTCAGCGCCTTAGACCGCTCGCCTACGGAGATGTCAGAAAAACTCGATTGTAAAAATAGAGAAATAAATCATGCATTTTTCAAATGAAAAATTGTATCATTCTGACTGTATTTCTGCCGGTGAAGGTGTCGAAGGTGATTCTCCCATATCGCCGGTATCAGACATTCAGTTATTATTATCGAAGTTTGGCTATATTCTCCAAAAATTCAATACCTATACCGATTTTGACTTGACGAACGTCAAATACCGAGCATGCACATCATGTTTAATAGAAAAATAATGGGTTTCTATTGGTTGAAAATCTGTATCGTAATGGATTTCATTATAAAACGGGTTGTGGGCATATAAGTGTATTATTAGAGTATGGGTGTAGATAATGATATATCATGCAACGATCGTGTAATGATGGTTATTAATACATAAGCATAAACCGGGATACGAAATGAGCCGAAGGTGAGTTTCGTATGGTTTATGCAGGTGTATTAATAACCATTACATGAGACTTGCATACGCTATTTTATCTACACCCAATAAATAATGAAGAACTGAAAATATTATACACATGATATGATATATATATATATATGAACACAATAATAGTAGGTAATCAGTCGTATTTCTTTGAGAAATTCTACAAAATTATAATTAATGGTATAACTACGGAAAATACAACAATGAGAAATGAAAAGGAGAAAAAATGAAAAAAATTTCTGCCGAGGTCAGGAATTGAACCCGGACGTAACTGATCACTGCCGGCGCCATTGACCACTCGGACATGAGAGTTCATATAATTTGGTTGAAAATAAAAACATATGTGTTGCATTTGTCGAATGAAAAATATTATCTTTTCGATTGTATTTTTTTCTTGTCTAAGACATCTGTAGAGGGTCCCTGGTAATTCTTCTATATCACTGATATAAGACATTTTCAGGCGATTATCGAAAATTGACTAAATTCTTCGAGAATTCAATACCTACTGATTACTGAAAGATAATGGGTTTTCTATCGGTTGAAAATCTGTATCGTAATGGATTTCATTATAAAACGGGTTGTGGGCATATTAGTGTATTATTAGAGTACGGGTGTTGATGAAAATATTTATTTTATTTTTGTATTTCATATAATGAATTGGTTATGGAAATGAATGTGGAAAATGCAAAAACAGTGAAATCAAATAAAATAATTACGTGTAGAAGATTGCATATACAAACACTTGGAACGTTGTGAATAGAATAGAATAGAATATATATATATATATATATATATATATATATATATATATATATATATATATATATATATATATATATATATATGATTAGGAACTCATTTTCGAAAATTTTCCCGTGTTTTTCTCTCTGACATAGTTTGATCTGTCTGTTTTCCATATTGTTTATATTTCACATTGGTTTTCATTATTTATTGATGCATTCGATTTTTTTTATAAACTGTCAACTTGGATATCCTCGTTTGAAATCATTGAGTTATATTTCACTTTTGTTTTCTGATCTTCAATCACTCACAACGTATTTCAATCATCAGTTGAACGCTGTGAAGGGTTAAACCAGAATGCGGAGGAGAAATTAACTCAGTTCTGTCCCGAACAAGCAGGTAGTTTAAGTTAATGAATAATTTTTCGAAGAGGAATGGTAATCAAAATCTAATGAAAACTAATTGAATAATTCAATGAAACAATGAACGGCTGAAATACTAAAGGAGATTCATGTACTGAAAAAGATAAATTCCAGAACCAAATGTTGAGACCTGTTCCATGATGAACCGGATGAGTATATAACACAAAAAATCATCAAAAAATATTTTCTTTCACTGATATAATCCATGTTCATCTAATCATCCAGAACATTTTTAACTAACCACTGGGACGCTATGGAGGGATGGACCAGCGGCTAAGTTATGCAATAAGTAATTTTCCAAAGCTAAACGGAATTATGTTTTTTTCTTCTCCTAATAACTCATGGAAAACATCAAAATAATTCAACAATAGATAAACGCGTAATGCATTGAAAAACATGCATGTCAGAATGATATTATTAGTTTCGTTTCATGATGTGAATAAGACAATATAGTTATTTATTTTTCACGAAAAAATTATCTTAAACGACGTTCTTTACTTCATTTTCTTCTCATAGTATTTGCTGCATTCTGGACGGCAACTCAGCACAAGTGAGCTTCTATGCAGTTGCCATAGAAACATTGAAGGGGTTGCTAAGGGTTGGTTATTTAATAAAACGACCCTGCATTTTTGTAAGAATTGACAAGCTTGTCAGTGGAGGAGACTGAAAATGGTTGTGTTCATAATAATTATGGAGATCACACAGAACGTGACGCTCAAATCTGAAAAAGAGTTAAGAAATTTACTGCCAGTGAAATCCAAATACTAATACAAGTCCGACCGCCAGACGGGGGTTTCGTATTTTTTTCGAGGTCCCCTCGGTAACTTGGTGTTATTTTGTTTTTTGGGTCGCTGAACACGAATTTTTTGGTTACCAGGTGCAAAACCTGTCAGTAAATCACTCATTAACAATTCCATTGCATTGCTATTTTTTCATTTTTTCCACCACTCATCAACAAGATAGGCCAATCTCGCCAGTTGGGAATTTGAAAATAAATGTTATTCAATTTGCGACAAACTAACGAAGTTGACATCAGTGAATAACAGTCAGCTTTTGTTACATATTTTTGTCCTTTTTTCACAGTTATTGTATGAAAATCATGTTGATACATTAAAAGTAATAGTTAAAGTATATAAATAATTATGTTTTGGATGAGCTGAGTATGCGTGAACTTCAAGCACTCGCAAAGGAATATAGGTATAGTGCTCATACGCTTACTCGGACGAATCGATACGAATCCTGTATATTTAATTGTGAGACACTGTTTTTCATGTTATTTTTCAAGTAGAATCGATTGGCGTAGCTTGATTTGGACTATCTTGAGAGTAAGTAGTAGAAAAAGTAAAAAAATAGCTATTTTTGCAATCAAATTCTCAATAACTATTTTACTAACAGGTTTTGGGCCTGGTAACCTGAAAATTCGTAATCAGTGACCCAAATAACACCAAGTTACCGAGGGGACTTTGAAAAGTATACGAACCCCCCCTTCCCCTGGCGGTCGGACTATACGAGAAGGAGTATGACCATTCTTTGAAATGTAAAGATGAAAACAGAGTACATACCGTAATTGAAACTGCCTAAAACAGAGTCCATAGAACGGAATTAAATATGTGTGTTATTCTTTGTGTTATTATCAAGCGTTGCATTATAAATTAGTTAACGTAGGTGTTCATGCAACTTTTGTTTTGATTCAAGCAGAATTATTGGGCGTTCTAGACAATGACCTGTGTTACACCGGTGTCCGCATGAATGTATTTATGTCCTTTATTTATCAATGTATTAGAAAATGATAGACGCGTACGGTATGCAACTTACTGATTGAAATATAGCAAGTGTCAAACAAATTATTAGTTCGAATAAATTCCAGATCATTGAATTCGATTCATTAAATTTCCATTCATTCATTGGCCAGGGTGGCGGCTGGAATGAACATTTTGGGACCAGGTGACACCCATGGCTTGACGACTTCGACAATTGCGGAACTAGCCAAACGTTACACCCATACTCAAACCCTCAAAAGATGGGATGAAACCAAAGGATGCAGTTTTGCCAGGATCACCCTGGGCGACCCTGAGAAGCTGGATCCAAATAAATATTTGGCGATGACCAGGAAGAACCTACGTTTAACAGTGGGATTTCTGACTGGACACTGTCAACTAAGGAAACACCTCCATATTATGGGGCTAGTGGACACACCTCTATGCAGGATGTGTGAACAGGAAGATGAAACTGTCAGGCATGTCTTATGCGAATGTCTGGAGCTATCGTCGATAAGAGAGTGTGTGTTCGGCGAGTCTTGGCCTACACCTGCCGATATTAAGGAGATGTCCCCTGGTGACCTGTCCTCCTTCCTGGATGAAGCAGGATGGACAATGTCCTAGGAGGGCGACTCCTTGGGAGGATGTACAATGGGCCATATTGTGGCCTAAGTGCTGTGGGTCTATACTCACCCTCCCTACTCTACAGATACAGATCGATTCATTAAATCAATTGATGTTACTTCTTTAATACTATTTTTTTTTCCACAAGAAAAAACTAATGTTGAGATATTGCTCGAGATAAAAATTAAAAATCGTTCTGTAACCATAAATAGCATACTTCCAGCAACTGGTGAGTTTATCTCATGAAAAATGTTTAAATTCTTTATTTATTTTACATTATTTCAGTCTGGAAAATATAGTGCAAATAGTCTATGGACCAAATACTCACAGCTGGAATCAACATTCACCGATGGCTTTTCCGAAAGTTAAATCAAAAGGATACGTTCCTAACAAAATCAAAGATGTTGGAAGGTGGACAAGTATTACTTTTCATAAGGAAAGCTCCAGATGATACTTTTCTGATACATAAAGTTCTTCTGGTACATGGAAAATGAAAGAGTGGTATGGTAGCGAAGAGTTATATTAAAGAAAGTTTCCAAAAAAAAAAATGTTAACGTTCCGAACGAAACCGAATGCACATTGTCCTCAATGCTCAACTCACAGAACTTCAAACTTGGTACTAATTTTTCGGGAACAATTGAAAATTGTAATTTCTATTCGAGAAAAAGTAATCAGTTCCATTTCAATGTACAGTTATGAATAAAATTGATTAAATCAATGATTTATAGGACAAATCATTTAGCGGGCGTTATGATTCATAATGCTCTACATAACTCATCATGCGTTATAGGTCTGTTAATAGCGACCGTACTCAAATGAATATTCTGATCTTCTAAAACAGTTTTTATCTGGGTCGATATTTGAAACGTTGTTACCGTAGTAACAAGACGATTTTCTCCCCCAGAGTCACTGTTCAAAGTTAACAGTTATTGAAATTATTCTAGCTTTTAGGAGGAGCATTGAAAATCATCAACAATTTTCCTTACAAATTGTAAAATCAAGGGGTGAAAACGTGACTTTATGGCGTTCCAAATATCGATCCTGAAGCGAAACTGTTCGAAAGTTTTTATCCATAATGACCGATTAATAACAGAAACAACTCCAAAACAATTCCAGAAAATTTCGATGTATTGAAAAACTCATTCGAATCGGAAATCTGTTCCATCGTTGACAGAAAAGATGTCAGTTTGTGAATCACTAATTGAGAGTTACAACATTGGATGGACAATCAAGGAACCAGCATTCTGGGATTCACTCGTTGAAAGGCCTCTTCAATCCTTTGCTTGCCCAAGTTTCGTCATTCGAGGGTTGACGTTCATATTCCATTCTAATCTTGACTTCTATGTTGAGCTCACATATTGATGTAAAATTAGTTACTTTTTTGTAGTTTACACGGACATGTTATCACAAAATTGATTTCAGTTCCGGCTGTAATGTATTCAAATAATCTTTTTCTCCCGAAATGTTAACATTGTAACTGGCACTGAACAATGGAGTTGATGTTTTACATACGTCAAATCTCAGTCATCATTGATATGTTCCACTTCCGCTGGCTGGCAGGAAAAAGATAACTTTCGAAGTCTAAGTAGTAAACATTTTTGATTTTGATGAGATGTTCCTTTCAGAGTTTGCAATTTCCATGTATAGAAAAAAAATGCTATTCTGAGAAAAAGTGTTTTGAGTTGCAGACTTCCCTCTTGATAGTTGTTCAATCGCCACACAAACCATCACTTTTCCTTCAAATAGCAAAACATACCACTTCATTCAACTCGATCAATCGATACTGTCGGCAGGACAAGGAATTTTTGTTTCAGGAAGTTCCAGAAACAGTCACAGGAGAACATTCCAAATCCAAATCGCCTTTGTCATGATTATGTTTCACTTTATTCGTCTAGCTAGGCCAAGGAAGAGGCCAATTTTACGTTTATGTTAGTGTTGTAAGGATTGACATATTTAACTTTAGAAGGAATAATAGGTGTTCGGAGTAACTCACGTGGTTGGCAAAATCCCATACTAGTTTCCCGTCAAACTCTACCCCCAAAATGTAATTTTTTCTCTTTCCAATTAACTATAATTTGTATTGGAATGAAACAAAATTTATACTCTCCATCCAGAATTTGGTAATTTGTGAAAACATTTTTTAGTGTTCACAGAATTCGGTCCTTTCAAATTCGTCTTCAGTATCGAAAAGTTGACCCTTCCATGTGGATTATAGCAAATAACATATATTGATTCCTCTTTCATTCTCCGCCAGTTAATAGAATCCGACCATCTCCCAATATTGTCTTTCAGCACTGCTGCTCAAACTCGAATCACGAATACCCAACTTCCCGAACTTATTAAACAACAAACAATTTGCATATTTACATATGGTAATGGAACCTCTGGTTTCTGGATAACATGTTTCCAGCAATACACTACCCGAATTATGTCCTGACAAATTGATGGTTCGCTTTACGTGACTGCTGAATGAATGATGGGGAGTTATTTCCGATTTTTTTTTATTCGGTACGAATGTTATCGAATTACTGTAATCAATATCAACAGAGTGGGGTTCGAAGAGCAGTAGACGTTTGCCAAAAAAATAAAACGGGGGAGGTACACCGAAGGTATATATTATCATCTATAATAGTAATAACCAATTGGCTATCATGAACTTGATTATGAAAATACTTGTGGAGTAAATCAACTAGTGGCTTTCGGTTTTTGAAAGAGAACGTGAATTGAATGCCAGGAAATTTGCTTTGGAAACCACCACAGTATTGCACAAAAAGGAAAACTGTGATTAAATTTGGTTACTAATTTGGTAGTTTGGGACATATTCAAGAAGAATTCCATCTTATGGAACTGTTCAATGCCAATATTCCCATATCAGTTTGAATCAAATATCAATGAATGGAATTTCAACAGCAGTTTCCGATTGCACCATAATTCTGTGTGATTTGATAAGATTGCTCGCGGGTATGAATTGTTTATTAATCCATTGGAACTTGACGGAATGATATCAACTTAGTGATATCGAACTACTGATATGAGTGTACTGGAACGTTCACAATCGAAATCAAATTTCGTGCCTGTTATTTGCTGATCAGATTGGCAATGAATTTGCCACGATTGATTTGATGTTTGCTAGAATGGGGCTGACAATGTTCCTTACTGAGTGGTATGAGTTCGGACTCCCATTGTGTATAATATAATTAACTCCACTGAAACCTGTTGCAAAAAACTTTCGAGGTCAAGAATCACAATCGAAACAATTAATTACGGATTATTACTGTATAACTTCGAACAATAATTGAGCAGAAGTTAATCGAAGAGTAAGAAACAATTTGAAGAATGCAAATGATGAAAAGAATAATATTGTGATGAAAATAAAATTGTAGAATCAAACAGAATTTTGAATGGAAAAAATCAAAAACAAAGTCGTTGGAAGCAAGTTTCGAGTGTACTTATGAAAATCAGTTTGATGGTAACGGCGATCGTCTTTAGGTGATGTTCTTCCCCATGGTGCTATTACTTCGGAGCGAATACTTTTATATCGATATGTCTTTTGACAACTTTGGTTCTGAAGTGATAGTTTTATATTTTGGTAGATACTTCGAATTTAATCTCTCTATCAAAATCTAAGTTTTTCATGAATATAATTTTATAGAATTCCCTTTTGAAAAATGACGAAGCAGGATGCTGAAGATGGGCCTCTGCCATGCTTAACAATACATGTTTTCATGATTTTCTATGGAAAGAATCACTTTTAGGCACACGAACTTGATCCTGGCAATTGATGAGGATTTATCGAAGAGACAAAACTCAGAAAACTTAGAATGGTGATTTCTATGTCGAAATGAATTCAGACAATTTTAAAATTTGTTCGAACATATATTGATGAGCATACCGATCACGCTGTGGGGAAAAACTGAGACAATATATAATTCACCTTCGAGTTCCTCCAAACTATAGTTCTGCTCATGAAATCAGAAAATTTGTCATTTTTTAACCGCGAGGTTTTCACCATTCACGCAAATTCATTCATTCGTACAATGATATCTCTGAATATCTTATGATTTTATGGCAATTTGGCTTTGGCGTATGTCGAAAAAATCACCCCTCTGATGACTTGTAATCATTTTTAAATCGGACGAATACCGTTATGAGTTGCTTCTGAAAGGCTTATGAACGGTGTTCATTACATAATTTTGAGTTGATGCTCATGTACAGACAAAAAATATACTGAGAAAATCAATTTGAACAGTTCTGAGACAAGGTGTTGCTAAATAAAAAAATATTGATGTTGTAGTTGATGAAAGTTTATATATTTCAATGAAAAATAATATAATTCAACATTGGCGTGAGTACGAGATGTGACATCGATATTTTGAAGAAAAAACAATATACTGGTATGGATTATTCTCAAACTCTCCGTTCAACTTGGGATGAAGAAGAATTGAGTGAAGAATAGAAACATTTGTATTGTCCGAAAAATCATTGAAAATTTTCATATTTCATTCAATCTCACTTCACTTTTTGAATTAGCATGCAGGGATACGAAGAAAATCTCCGATTCAACGGAAATGCGCGTCCGGTTATCAACTTCCGGTTCAAAATCAATGTTTCTTCATGATGAGCTGTGGAAGGTGAGCGTCAAAGTGAATATCTAAATATTTGAGAGCTATATCTCTTCATATTCACTATTACTAATAACTATTGTTTACTGTTCGAAGATTGGGTAGGTGCTAGGTAGTTTGTTTTCATCTTAAAAGCATCTACTTGACTTCTACTGGAGTAATTCCATCTATATCGTTCTTGTATCAGTTATGTTTCATATGTTTGAATAATGTAGATTTGTAAGGCGAAGATGAATTTCTGAATACCTGCCACCTGCAGAAGGTAGTGAATAACTGAAAAACAAACGATACTTTTCACCTCGATTTTATAATATTTGATGGAAGTCATGCGAGGAACGAACGAAATAAACAAGTGAAAACAGAACATGATTATCTTCGGGATTCAGGAGTCGCACTGTGTATACTGTGAAAAACGTGTAGCTGCCGACAGGGAGATGATTTGTAAGCAAAATTATTTCTCTTACAGATACTGTAGTCAAATTCATCCGCCTTGATGAATTCACTGGCAACAATTCTAGGGCGATAAAACTGATATTGAAAACTGAAAAAAAGGTGCACAATGTTATTTAATCAGCCAATGCATTGGAGAGTATCAGGGAATTCAAGGCTAAGAGAGGATAAAAGGCGGTGAAAAAATATAAAAATTAGATACGTCGATGTGTGTCCACAAATTCCTCAAACCAATAAGTGCACCCAAGAGTAGTGTATACTTGTATTGCTACTGCGGACTATGTATGTTTTTCGGTGTGATTGTGACTTTGCGGCAACGGGGTTGATTGATGGAAATCGATAGTTTAGGCGTACACAATTCAAAGCTCACCGTTCCGAGTATTAACATTGTATGTATTCGATAATTGCTGCTTATTGGTTTACTCTCTCTATATTCCACTTCAGCAATTGCTTAGTTTGAATCTTTTTCAACAGTATGTTCGATAATAGTAAAGTGTTAAATCTGTGGCGATTTCAATGTCCCTGTCTGAAGTCCTGAACAGGAAGATAAGAAACCCCAATTCGAGAATAGCTTCTGCTCATTTATGAACCTCAAAGAGAATAATTCCATAATAAACACTTATGAAAGAATACTTGATATGATCATAGCAGACACTGAATTTGCTGTATATAAGGAAAGCTGTCCTACCGATAAAGATGACTCGCGTTATTCAACGCTGAACTTTTTTATGAATGAAAAAGGCAAAGATGTGATTGTTCAGCTTCTACTGTCTTGTTTAATGAAATGAACCAGAAAATAGATTGTCCTCATTTATTAGGAGGGATAAATTTTCATGTACCAAGGTTGAGCTCTCGGCAAGGACTCTCTCTTCACAATATAACGCCTCAAATCAATTCATTGAACATCTCATATCATTGATTTATTCAACATCTCATATCAATTCAGCTTGCGAGATTTGCAATGAGAAACTAGAAAAAAAAAACCTGAAAAAAAGATTCCTTTTTTTGAGCTCATTGAATAGACCATGAAAACCTGATCACGAAAATACCCTTCTCACCTCAATCCGTAAACTATTTTTTTCAAAAAATCCTACAACGTGTCGTAAAAAAGACAATAATGACGTTAGCAGTTCATCATTCATATATTCCAGAAAAACAGACTATCGCTCTTGAATAATATGATTCGCTAGTGGAATTTGTTTGCCGACTAGATATCAAAACAATTCGTGTAAACGCCTGTCGTAATGTCCTGTGAGGTGTGTACATTTGATATGGATGACGAGTTTCTAATGGAACACTCTGACTCAAAACATCAATGCGACATATAATGCTAGAATTCCCGATTCTGTTGGTGTGGGAATAGAAGTCCTAAACAACTAGAGGTTGGTTCAAAAAATCTTTGTTGGTTTATGCAACATCAAGTTTTATTGGCAAAATTTCTTGTATACTGAACCCAAAAGGATTCAAAGTTCTTCAAAGTTTTCATTACACTAAAACTAATTTAACACTTCCCTTTCTCTTCAACATGTCACGTTTATAGCTCGATACACACATAATTTTTTATTCAATAGGAAATAAGCTCCTGAAGATGTTCTCTGTCGTTTAATGGTATTCGAGGATGTATTCGAAACAATTCGTCGTGATGTCACGGATAACAAGAGTCAAATAAAATATTGAAGTGAAATATAAAATGAAAATTTTTATACAATCAACTAGCTATAATCAAACCACTTCGAATTGAACATTATTTCAAATAAACGGCAAAAGAATAACATTGGATTCATGCACCAGTTTTGAGTAACTGTGAATGTAGGCAAATGACATTCACAAAAAAATACAATACTGACATTTGTGGAAGCGTCATTGAACTCATTACAATGCTTAGTCTAAATCTATTAATTGATTTTGAAAATGACCATTTTTATTTCTCACGCTATGAAACCTCGGTCAAAAATTAGCTTTCAGCCACGGTAAGCTATGTCTAAAAAAACATTCAAACAATATTGATAAGTTATATTTTTCTCTCGATAGAAAACTTAATCTTTCTGCCTTGGTATGTGATATATTATTGTGTGGCTCGCATGACTATGTTCATCATAGAAAAACAATAACTTTTTTCAAATTATAAAGGCAAATGGCCCTGTGTCAAATTGGCTGAACTCCGGGAAAATTGAGTTGACGGTATCCTGAACAAAAGTCTCTTGGCACAAAAATATAAGATGTGTAATTTCGGAGTTATTGGACCTACAACTTCCACATTTCTAAAGATTTTGCGCCTAAAATTCTTATTTCGTATAATTGAATGAGGTTATCAGTCTTAAAAGAATTACTTTTTCATTGAGAGCATGAAATGCAGATTTTAAACGACTCATTAGTTCTTCAGGATTTCCTCTTTCCCATACATTTTCAATTTTCCGATTTCATATAAGTATTCAAATGTCTCAAAAGTATACTTTTTCATTAGGAGGGTTTAAAGCAAATTCTGTTTGATTTTTTATCAACTTTCAACTGACTATCCTCTCATTCTATCCACAGGTGCAATATCATTGATAACCTGGAAGTTTAATAATAATAATAATAATAATAGTAACCTTTATTAACCATAAGTGTATGAAATATAACAACTGGAAGAATTGTATGGTTAAAAGGAGCCCGATCAGTCAAGACTGGTCTTCCTCGGGAACCCGTGATACAAACAAAAGAAAAAGTTTCACAAAAATTAGTTATTTGATTATCCTAAAAAAGAACAGATAAAAAAAAAAATAATAATAACATAATAGTGAACCTAATTAACGAGAATTTTCTGATGATTACATATACTTATAAATTTAAACATTGTTCCCCGAACAGTTTTTTCTGTAGGTGCCTACGAAACCTGTTCACCGACATTATTTTCAGAGTATCCGGGAGTAGATTGTATGCTTTGATCAAATTGTATGAGGATGATTTTTCGAATTGTTTTGTGCGGTGTTGGGGTATTGTGATGATTTTTTTATGCCTTAAATTCAAATTGTGAACGTCTGTCCTGTAACTGATTTTTTCTGTGAGATAAGAGGGGGTTTTATTTATTATCACTTTATGTAATTTTACATACAAGCATGTACCCCCCGCCCTTGTAGCTCTGTCATTACGGAATATTTTGTAACCGGGTATATCGATGTTTTCATTCGATATAGCGTCAGTGAGCCAGGTCTCGGAAAAACCTACAAAATCGTAATTATTATCGAGTATCAGACCTTCTAAGTCAGTGAATTTTGGCACTAATGATCTTACATTTAGATGAGCAATGTTTATTCTTTTGTACATATTAAGAACGGATTTTTTGATGAACAACAAAAAGAAGAGATTAGAACCTTATGATTGATTCCACCAAGGCACATAAAGAAAATTAAGTAATGAGAACAAATGAATTGAATTGAATAAATTGAAGAGATTGAGAAAAAAAAATAAAATAAAGAATGTCGATTTAAATCTTCTTATCGACTTTGCTGCTTCGCGTTTTTGGGCTGTACTGAATCCTCGTCCTCTTTCTCTTCTGGGTGTCCTTGATATTTGTCTCGACAGAGCTATTCTTTCCTTGTACTTGAGAGAGGGGTAGCTGCGGGATCGATTCCTCCTCTACAAGGTTATCTTCTGAGTCACTATTATTCTGCTGTTCTTCAAGTTTCAGCAGATCCTCTATAGTAAATATGTGACCATCGACTTCCAGAGTATCACCTTTAATTTTAGCTGTTTGGTTTTGATGCTTGGCTGTTTTGAGATGACGAACTAAGACTTTCTGTTTTTGTCTCTCTTCATAGGATGCGTCATTGGCTATAGCGACTCCAGTGCCTTTAAGTTTGCGTACGTTGCTGAATAAATTTTGTTTTTTCAGATAAGAGATGAGTTCAAGAACAACAGGAGATCTAGAAGAGTTTTTTTTGATTTGGTATATGTTGTTTATATCTTGTTCAACCAGATTTATACCAAGCAGATTATTGAGAGCTTGTGTTGTTTCTTGTAGCAGATTTACCTCGTTCGCAATATCCAATCCAAATATAACGATATTATTTCTCCGTACTTTTCTCTCCAGAGATTGGATTTTTTTTTCAAGAGTTTCTATTTTTTTCACGTTTTCCGAGACCGATCCTGATATCGCTTGAAGACTCACATTCAACTCCTTTTTTATTTCGTCAGTTTGTACTGTGTTCATAGTTTGGATTAACTTGCATAGTTCAGAGGATGTGAGATCTTTTACAGGTTTATCTTCATTAGTCATTCTCAAACGACCGTGGTGGAATAAGTCAGCAGTTTATCTAGCTCGGTTGCTTTTAAGATAGGTTGACAAAAAGTGCTGTGTTTTTTGTTTTAGTTCCTCTGGGGTATTTTTTTTTTTCGCCTATCGATGAAACAGGCGAAATTGATCTATGTATGATATATGATTGATTTCTTTTCTAATTATAAGAGCTGTGATGTTGATATCTACTCACTTTTTTATTAGCTTGCCGCTTGAGCACTATTGAGTTCACGCCACAGAAAAAATAAAAGAAAATAGACTATTTTGCACTGGTTGGGTCGTGTTTATTTGAGAGCGGCACAGAAACGTCCTACTCATTCACGTTTCAATTGTATCAGTAGCGGGTATATACTGAGCAAACTCTACGTCGTGAAGGAATTCAGAAATTAATGGAAAGAAAGCTAAACTGTCCAGTGCGTACTATTCAATTGAAAATTGTTCAGATACAAGGAAGTTGAAGACACCCTGAACTCCGAGATCACATAGGACAAATTAGTGCCCATGGAAACTATTGTTCAGGATACCAAGAACCTCATTTCCTCGGAGGACCCCTTTCCATTCTTTGCTTATTCCCCACATATGTAGCAAAAATCGTCAATACGTTGAATATCACTTTATGAAGTGTTTTAATTCATATTGAAGATCTATCCTATAAATGTTCTCAAGCAGAAGAAGAAATATCGTTTTTAGAACTTGCCGGAGAGAAGAAGATTCGAACAGCCAGCTCACCACATGATACAAAGAATCAGTTATTGAATTCTCACCAGAATATAATAATGCAGTTACTTGATTGTCAAGGTGAAAAGTATTATTATATTTTGATCAATTTGGATTTCCATCACTTATCGCCTGGTTCATTTATATATTATATTATTTTGAAATTATTTCATCAAAAATTAATCGAATGAAATGAAATTTCATTCATAATTTCATTTCATAATTGAAATTAGGAATACTCAAACAACAGAAAGAAAATATCTCAGGTGGGATCCAAAATTGACTCTGACCTATAAACTAACGATGTTAAATTCAGACAGAGCATTTTATATCCCAGAAGTGCAGATTTCTCATGAAAACCTTTCTTCAGCAATATACGAAACGGCTGTTCTACTAGGAATGGTCCGATTGAATTCTTCTGGGTCCTCTACTAACAAAAGTAAGCCGTGGTTTGACATAGACTGCTTCACTGCTAGGCGAAATCTCAAACATTCTCTGCAAGCCTGCAAACAAATAAATTTTTCCAGTAACCCATTATTGACTGATTACATGAACTCCAAACGACACTATAGAAACATCCTTAGGAAAAAGAAAGCTGAATATGATGCTCATATCATTTACAAATTGTCTAACTTAAGAAACCCCAGTGAATTTTGGAAAACCATCAAACAGTGCTATAGATCTTCCCACCATAAATCTTTACCTGTACACATCTGGGAGGATCATTATAGTAACGTTTATCCCCCCAGAATTCACACTGATATTATTTTGAGTGATGTTCGTCACCCATATCTTGACTCCCCTTTTTCCACCAATGAAATTTACAATGTTCTCATTAAGTGCAAAAACAACAAATCCTCCGGGAGTGATTCCATATCTTACGAATTTTTCAAAAATTTACCCCACAATTGGGTACTATACATAACCTGCCTGTTCAATAATATTTTGGAAACCTCTGTCTGTCCACCTTCTTGGTCCGATATCTCACTTACCATGATACATAAGACCGGTCCTGCTGATGACCCAAAAAACTACAGAGGCATAGCATTGATCAATTCTCTAGCTAAAATATTTACACAATCCATCCTGAATAGATTGACCAGTTGGGCCGAGGAAACTTCGGCATTACCAGAATGTCAGGCTGGTTTTCGTTCAGGTCGTGGTTGTATCGACAATGTTTATACGCTGACTTCCATTATTCATTTTCACATAAGACATAAAAAACGAAAGATTTTTGCAATTTTTGTCGACTTCGCGCGAGCTTTTGACTCGGTTAATCACTCTTTGCTCTGGCTAACTTTATTTGAGGTAGGTGTAAGCTCTAGAATACTAAATGTCTTGAAAAATATTTACTCTATTGCCTCAGTTAAAGTTAAAGGTTCAAATGGCTTTTCGAAACCTTTCGAAGTTACTACTGGTGTCTTACAGGGTGAGTCACTGAGTCCATTATTGTTTGCACTGTTTATTTCCGATATTGAAAAATATTTCTCTGCTAACGGTGCTCAGGGTGTAAGTATCGACGAAAGAAACGATGTTTTATGTCTACTATATGCAGATGATCTAGTGATTCTCTGCCAGTCGGAAGTCGATGTTGCTAGGAAACTAAAAATTCTGGAAAACTATACCACTCTCAAACAATTATCAGTGAATGTTAACAAGACGAAAATCATGTCATTCTCCAGAGGTCGGGCCACATCTAAATTCAGATTCTCTTTCAAGGGTAAAGAGGTTCCCTTCACAAACAATTACGTCTACCTAGGTATACTATTCACTTCCTCCGGTTTGTTCAGAGAAATGTCAAATACAGCAACTGATAAGGCGAAGCAGGCAATCGGAGCAATACTACCAATAATGTCAAAAACCAGACTCGATACATGGCATCCAAGAATAAAATTATTTGAAGCTCTAGCTCTCAGCACCTTGTTCAATTGTATTGGTGTGTGGAGCCTCCGATATTTGGATATACTGGAGCGAGTCCAAATTTCTTTCCTGAAAAGAGTATTGCTCGTCCCGAACAATACACCTGATTATATAATCAGACTCGAAACTGGTCGTGTAAAGTTGGCATATAATGTCTTTAAAATGTCTCTGAATTGGCTCCACAAGGTACTTGCTATGGATGACAGTCGATATCCTAAAATATGTTTTGAAAGGCAATTGCGACTAATTGGTCTCTGTGAGGACAAGTTTAACTGGGCCTCACAACTGAAATCTTTTTTCTCATCTATAAACTCTAGTAATATATGGGACACCCTGAATTCCACTTCACTGAGAATGAACAGAAAAATTCTGCTTAAAAGATATTATGCTAAACTTCATGAAGCAGACGTGTCTCTCATGACCCGTTCATCTTTTTTACCATTTTATAGGCATCTCCGTGTTTCTAAAAAACCTAGTAGTTACTTGAATTTGAAACTCCCCATACAAGTCACCCGTACTATTGCTCAGTTACGTATGTGTAACAATTTTAGACTGAAATTTACTCTTGATGGACTGTCCTACATAATAGATCCTAATCAAATCTGCACTGTGTGTAACCGTTATGAAAATGAGAATATTTTCCATATAATTTTTGAATGTCCGATATATACTGCCATGAAACCCAATTGTAGAACCTTTGACAATCCTGAAAACTTCATCAGTACGTTAGAAAGTGTTAATTCTGATGCAGCTAAGCGTATTTACAATTATATTCGTAATATTCTGCAAGTGAGATCATTCATTATGAATGAATAGTTGTAAATATTATCTTTGTTTTGTTTTGCTGTTCATTGTAAACTGGTTCAAAACTCATATTTCTCCCCAACCAAATGTATTTATTTCCTGTTCAGGCCCAAACTCTTGCTGTAAAACTAATGTTTTGATGAGCAATAAAGTTATTCTATTCTATTCTATTCTATTCATAATTGAAATCGATGTTTTTGATATAAATACAGAGAAATAATTCAGATTCACTAGAGCAACTCAATTCGGCCTTATTGGACCTCGTCGGTGGTGTACAGCAAAGTGGTTATTTTTTATCTGTTTTCTATTATCTTTCGTCATTTCTTGTTGGCATTCTGCACTTAGGGTGACACATTTGTTCTTTTTCATTCGTTTTATCGATACCATCATGCGTTCAGGGTAGTTTATGAGAATGGTATTGATATTTCAATCCTTTGTTGAAAACAGTTCATTAATCTAAATCAGTAGGTTGATACAACAACAACAATATGTTAAGCATTTTTTATAGGAGAACTTACCTTACAGACAATTTTTGAAATGAAAAAATCTGTATGGAATAAAAACCTTCTTCTGGAGGAGAATTCAACATTATAACAGAATTCTATGTCTGGAGAGGTTTTACTCAAGCTGTGGATATTCTAGTTGGATAAGAAAACTTTCTTTAGTCATTCATTTTCATTAGTTTTTGAATTTTATTCCAAGCAGTTTCAGTACCGGGAACGCATTGAAAATCAAACTGATTATTTGTAACAACTATCTCATAAATATTTGAATCAATCCGTTGCTCTTACGGGTATCTGTTCTCATATTTTTCCACGACTATTGTAAAAAATATTCATAATGCATGTGTTTCTTCACGAATTATGATATCCATTAATGACTAGTGCAAAATGAGTAGTCATTAATGGATATCATGACTCTTGAAGAAACATTATGAATATTTTTGTTGAATTTCTCGATATCATTAACATTTCTTAGGTATTGAAAGAGACTGTTATGAATTTTGATTTTGGTGAGGTATAACGATTTCTTGCTTTCAAAATGTAAGGTTTGTACCGTATAATGGCTTTGATATATAATAATGTTGTATTGTTTCCTATAGCTCATTACCAATTACCATTACCAATTAACCCATTTGTTGTGCCATTTTTGCTGACATATAAACTACTTGACAGTGTATTGCTTGATCTTATGAAAAAAAAATTGCTCGTTACCTTCTTCCTAGTTGTCGCTGTTTTCAATAAGCATAAAAGATACCTATTGCGGGTAAGAGACAGTATGGAATCTATGGTAGATAGGTACTAGTCATTTTGTTATACAACCGAATGCATTAGATTTGTCATTAGTAAATCCAAAAACAATGTTATACAAAAGTGTGATATATAATGGATTAGAAGAACACAAACACTACGTTGTTTTCCTTCAATTACCACCTACTTGAATTCGAATATACGATTCCAATATGTTCTGCCAGTACGATATACAGTTATATTGTGTAAGTCTGAAGTCGAGGCCGAAGGCATTTATATTTACCACTTGCTTCTGTTCTAGTTTTCAATTTGACCAGACACAGAGGTGACTAATATTAATATTCTTACTCAGTCAATAGAGTACAATTCAGCAATTTCACTTTCGAAAAATTTCATGAATTTTGTTCCAGCTGCAATAATAATAATTATATACATTGTAGATACTTCAACGAACAATTTTTCGGACAGATTACAGCAAATGTCATATTTTCAATCATTTTGAATTCGAAGATAAGTTTATCATGTAACTTCTCAATGAAGAAAATTTAAATTTCTATGAGTGCCTTTCAAGCCAGATCTATCAAAAGGGAAAAAGGCATTGACTGTATTTTGGAGGGGTGCATGATTTATTCACCTATACATAACTCAGGTGCCTTGGTTATTAGAAATGTTGGTGGGTATGTCTATTATGTCTTCGACTTTTCTCAATTCACCATTAGGATAACGACTTTCAATGTAATTGATTTGTTAATTGTACATGAATAGATATTTTTCCAAAATATATTGCTCAGTAATAGGAATAGAAGTACTTTCAATTTTTACAATTTTGAAAACGCGGAACTCACCCAAAATTAGGTAAACAGTTCACCTCTTCCCGCGTCTGCGATTCGCTAACAATGACATTCACTTTTGCCAAGATAAAATCTAATGTTTTTGTGGCAATCTTCAGAGTGAGATAGACGTCTTTTCGAATTATGCCCCGCCCTAAAATATTTTTGAAAAAAATTGAATTTCCACTTAAAAATTATTCATTCGTTTTTCAGCTGAATACGCGAATGGAATGTATGACATTTATATATTTTCGTAATCAGGTTTTCATGCTCTATTCGATGAGTTAAAAAAAAGGTCATTTCTTGAATTCTGGTCCCTCATTGTTCCTGCTGTGATATAAAATATTATCATCTCAACACAATTTGGACCATTTTGAAACAGTATCAGAGCATATGAACTCTACTTCAGACTCTCAATGTAATATGTAAGTATCTACTTCGAATTTTTTCAATATAAAATCAAGAATCCATCAACCTTTTTCTTGTTATTGGGTGCGCACCCGTAAATGATAAAAGTATTTTTATTATTGATGAAAAAATACTATAAACAATAACAAAATAAGAGCTAGCCCAGAAGCTTCACAAACTGGTAATGATGCATATGAAATCGAGTGTTGTTGATTTGTGACTGATTTCTTTTCATGGAAATTCCCTGCCAAACCCTCCATGAAAATCTGTTGCCGTCGCGTTACGCGTGAAATACAGAACCCAGAAAGAACGAGCATATCGTGTGAAGGAAAGCTTTGATATGTCACATTTCTTTTCCTGGACTGTCAAGAAAAACAAGCCTTGCGTGCAAAATTAATGAAATCCCCTCTGAAAATACGAATATTATAGGTATTGTCAAAAGCAGACGGAGTAGGAAGCAAGATATGAAATTCATTACAATTCACATCACGAAAGCCCCCTTTACGCATTTCATTGTTCAGATTCAGTTCAATTGGAAATCAATACATTCTGTTCAATCATCAAGGACCCCTCAGAAGTATACAGAGAATCAGAAAAAACTAAATCCTGATATACCCAGTGAATTTGTTTAGTAGATCAAAGATCCTACTTATGGATGCTGCAATCCCTACAGCATGAGTTGAAAAAATGTGATTTATATCTGCATTCATCAAAGACGAGATAGGAACCTTTGGTATAAAATTTGAAACTTTTCCTAGAGATCACCTACCCTAATGCCAAACTGATATTTTTGCACTCGACGCGCGTTTCGCTAACATAATCTTGTATAAGATCAGAATCGAATCCTAATATACGTCAGATTCATCACTCAATACACTTTCCTTGATGCTTTCCGATGGAAATGTCCAAATTTACTCGGTGAAACGGTGAAAAAAAACACACAAGATCTGAGTGATTCTTAATTATCAGTATTGTTACCTACTACCTATATTAAAACTCTTTATCACAATACAATACAACACAATCACTTAAATCGCTCCTCTAACTATCCAACGCTCTGTACCAAACGATCTGATAAACTCTCTCTAATAGAAACTCCGCTTCGCGAACAAACTCTGCTCCATTTAGCTCTCAATAACTCTCGCCACTTAGATCTGAATGAAACTGCCCCGCCCGCGATGTCCCGCTGCTTATATACCTGCGTACACCTAGCGAGAATCTTCTAGAGAAGCCTCGATGTTGTGTATCTAATTCTTCAAGCGAATCACGGGTTCCTGGAAGAGTTTCGTTCGCTATGATTCGACCCCTCATCTGCGTTCACGATCATCAGGGACCCAATTCTTGAAATCGTAGGAAATGTTTCTCTAGAGAAAATGACGTCATTTTCTCTCGATTCGTGATTTTGCTATTCTTGAAGCCAATAAGGGGAATCAATTCCTATCAAATCAGTAGGATTTATTTCTCCAAGTTTTCTGTAGGAGAAATCGAATTCACCAGTGAATCTGGTCACAGAACATTAGTTTCCGTGGCTTGATTTTGATTTCAAGATCACGGTACGATTATTTGATACTTGTTTCTTGATTTTTATTTATGAAAATGGAGTTGTGATTACATATGAGTTTATTGTTGATGTGTATTTACCAAGTACTATTTTGAAAATATCGTGGGAATCATAAGTTGAGAAAATGGAAAATGCTATTAGGATGTTATTTGTTCTTAATAATATGGCCAACGCGGAAGAACCACTGAAATATATAATAAATTAGGTATACATTTCAGTGGGAAGAAAAGCTATTGCAAGAACGTAGATGATTTGTAGTTTATAATCCATTTGAATCACTGGATGAGGCTCCATTATTAAAAACTTCCGTTTGAGTAAACAACTGGCTAGGTATTTAATGTGTTAGACCCTTTCTTGATTCCACCAAACAGAAGATTTGTTGTTAGCAAAGAAATGAAGGTAAAATTATTAAACTCAGTAATGCTAAAATGTATATTCTTGAATAATGTTTTAGGTTTTGTATCACGTACCTATATCTAACAAAATTCTTATATGTTATTGAATCCAAACCGAAGCTTATTAAGACTGAATAAACATATTCAAATCCGACGTTCAATACTTCAAATCCGAAATCCGACGTACATCGGACGGTCAATATTTCGAATCAAATATCAAATTCTAGAACATTAATCTCGCCATTAATTACGTAGGTACCAAGTGTACCAACCTGAAACTATCAATAACATTGGATTTCTGAGAACGTGATTGGTTTAAATATAAATTAAATTGAAAGCGTACTCGACATACGTCGCTCATACAGTTTCCTCCGGAAACACATTCCTAACTCGCCTAAGAATAGCTATTCCTCCGTTTCGTATTTCCCAAGAGAATTTGGGAGTATGAAACAATTCTCTAGAGAAACATTTCCTACGATTTCAAGAATTGGGTCCCAGGGGTGGCGCTAGGAGATTCGTAACAGTATCAATTTTCTTCTCCTGAAGAAACGCGCGTCGAGTGCAAAAATATCAGTTTGGTGTTAGGGTAATTGATCTCTAGGAAAAGTTTCAACTTTCACACCAGAGATACCAATCTCATCGTTTATTCAACTTTCAAGACGACGTATTCAGCAGTTCATTTCTTATGACTGAATCAATTCGTTTATTATTCAAAGGACAAAACAATATCAGAAGATCGAATTGCATCCGATATTTTGACTGTCCTAGATACATGATTATTTGTATGAATGTGAAAAAACAGTCTCATTCAGGAAAAGAATTATATCTCATAAGAATGCAACTTTTCATATAGAGTAACCTCATCAATCCGGCAGTCTTGACTAGCAGAGAAGAGAAAGGGCTCATAGGAATGTCGGTTTTTCACAATATAGAATGTGGGCGGGCCCTGTGGTCATAACTTTTTTTCATCTTTCCAATAATATATTGTTCGAGGCAGGCTTCAGATAAATATGAATTTACAGTATGTCATGCGGTATCTACAGAATTGCGAATCCAGAACCGATGTATATTTTGACTTTAACATTGAAATGTTTCGCTCATCTGTTTTCATTCCATTCTGCTCTTCGTCAAATTGTTGGGAACTCCAGATCTGCTTTTTGTGCTTTCATAACATATCCTCTAGATCACTGACAGCATTGAGCAGCTTAAAAATTCGGCTCGATGGTTCTCAAAGTATTTTTCATATTCAGTAATTTATGAAGATTAATTCAATCACAGAAAACGGTTCTTGTGATTCAATAGATTTCTGTGATCCCATATGAATGAGTAGTCCTTCGGAATCTACAGCATTCAAAAAATAATAATTTTTTTGAGGATCCAAATAATCAGCCACTGTCTGAAAAACATTATGAAAATTTTTCAATAATCGGGTCACATGTCATATAATGTTTTCTAATAATATGACCCAGTATGGGCAATTCAATCCAACAAATTTTCTAATATTTTCACATTAGAGCGGGCGCTGCGAAACATTCCGTTTGAAAAAACCGATGACCTCATTCCGATTGATGATTTGAGCTAAGAAAGACTTAATTAATGATATTGTGGAGGTTGCCGGACGGAATTATGGTCCAGTTTTTTTTTTTGGCCCTATAATAGGAGTTTTCGATTCCATCGCTGTAGTTGTTGAAAAAATATGTTGTATAGAATGCAAAAACCATTGACCGCTATTTCTCGACTGGAATGTTTTTGCAAGATCCTTCCAAACCTGGAACTGAAAGTTGCCAGAATAGCCCGTTGTCAGTTTTATTATAAATCTCCTTCCCAGCGTCACATAACTTCTCTCGAGTTTTGGAGCGGGCCGCGCTTTTCTCAACAGTTTTTGAGACTTCAGTTGTAGCTGAACTTCATCCATTATTATAACAGATACATTTTCCAATATTCAAAATAGCAGTGCTTAGAATTTTGGGATAACTTTCTTCAAAGTGAATAAATATCGCTACAATAATTAGATTAAAAAAAAGGCGAACGAAAAATCATGCTGAACTGGTGAATGAACCGAAAGAAACTATTCAAATTCAGCAAGACGACGCAAAGACGAAATTTCAGACAAATTTGAGAAGTTGTTTGATCCGAATGCTGATGAAGAACACTTCTCGTGGTTTAAAAGTTGCATGGCCAGCTATATCAGCGAAGAAAAAATTCGTCGTTGTCACTACTTAGGAAGCTGGAAGAAAGAGCTTCATCAACAACAGCAGGGCGTAGCTGGATCATCAACTGACCAGCAAATCAAAAAGAAGCAACAGCGGTTCGTCGAGTGACTCATGATGTTCCATTTGTGGTATACGACGAAAACCAAAATAAAAAAAGTCATCTTTTAACTGAAATTTCAGTAGCTTTGCTGTTTTTCAATGCGTTGAAAATACTAACAATAGTAACAAAAATTTGTTATACGGAACACCGGAAGATTTGTTTGCAGAAACTTCCAATATCATCCGTCGTGTTAAAGAAATTACGTTCCATTACCAATATCTTCTAGTAACGAAAGAGGTCGACCAACAACAAATATCACAAATACAGTTACTGTCTGCTTTTGACGAATTGATGGCGGATATAAAAGACGGTGTTTCGACGACCGCTTTTGAATTGACATATTTGGCTCAACGTATGACTGTACTCGCTGAAGTAGAGGATGTAGTTCTAATCGTGATCTCAAAGTGATGCTGATCGATGAATTTGGTGGAAAGGTTTTATTCTCATATCTTAATGAGTGGAAGCAATCCTCTTTGGTTTTCATGGCAGGAAGATCATTAAGGAAATAGCTGAACGTGTACGTCGGCTAGACTGTAGCAAAATCGTCATGTGTGCTAAGGAATTACGAAAGGAACTATCCACTACTGAACTTATACCAGAGAAAAAGTTGTGTGATGAAATTCTTATAGAAGATGCCGCGAAGAAATGCACATTCACGCCGAAATGGAAGACTTTCATACAAGCCTCTTTGAGCAGTCAAAATATAAAATTGTAAGGCAATACACTCCATGAAGCATTAGCGGTGTTCAGTGATATACATCAGTGTAACGAACAGAAAGACACCGCATCATACAGCTCTAGCCGAATTCATTCACCACCTACCTAACTAAATGGAAACATATGTTTGTTGAAAAATCTTAGACACTGTGACAATGACTTTCAAGGGGACATTAAGTGGCGAAGATTCTATGACGGTTACAATCATGATAGTTCATCAACAGAAGAATGATGAAAAGAATACCTCACGGGCATGGCCTAGCTCTCCATGTTGACTAGTCATTCAATATCTGAAGCTAAGCAGCAGGGAAAGACCGCGTCGAAAGCTCATAAAACTGCAGCAAAGTATTATATCATAGCTCGCAGGCAATATATCAATGAACACAAGATATATTGAGGAATTGCTGTCCTTCGGAGGAGACGTAAAGCCGGCGGTCCTGAGTCCATGGTTGTTGGACTCGTAAAGGATCCCTACCTCTGGTTGGAATACCAGAGTGTTCGGCAAAATTTCCGGTTGGATTTTCGTAACATTATTAATGAACTATTACATTAATAATTAAAAAGAAATTGAAACCTTTTTCCGTCGAAATATGTTCATTCAGCTCTCCAGAAGCAGATTGAAGGATTTTCAGCCATAATTTTGTTGCTGTTCGTGAAGGAATCGAACAAGTTTTTATAAATTGTGCAGATTCCGATGTTTTCGTACTCAACATCTACTTTCAGCATAAGCTATCGAATAGTAGTTTTTGAGGGATTTGGTTTGAAGGATCAGCCAAAAAATTTCTTTTATGCTGGGATTCAATTCAAATGTATCTGAAATCATTAGAACTTCTGATGTTTTGTATTTACATTGCTTAAGGGCTGCAATACATGGGCCTCCGAACTTACTCCAATTCGGTTATGAAAGACGAGATGGAAAGTTGTACCCGGTGCAAATGGCAAAACCACCTATGATAAATTCTTTGATCAGGCTTTGCAAATATAATGCTGAATGCCTGACAATGTTTTGCACTTGTAGAAAAAGCGAAATCAATTGTATTTTCCTTTGCAAATGCATCGGCAATAATTGTCAAAACTTACCTGAATGAATTTTTCACTACTTATCAATAGGTAAACCACTTTTTTTATTAAATTTGTATTGAATTAGATCATGCCGTTTTTCTCCATACCTTACCTAAAGCAGGTGTTAATAGTCAATAACAATTTTTTTTTCGCAGCTACAGCGATGGAAGCGAAAACTATTATAGGACCGAAAAAAAAACTGGACCATAATTCCGTCCGGCAACCTCCACAGTATCATTAATTTAGTCTTTCTCAACTCAAATCATCAATCAGAATGAGGTCATCGGTTTTTTCAAACGTAATGTTTCGCAGCGCTTGCACTACATTTTCGTCAACATGATATTCCAGGAGAGAGCATGCTAGATTCAGACGAATCCGACGTCCTATTCGTATTCGTATCATGCATCGGACAAACGGGCGTTTCACATAGACCCGATTGTTACTTAATTTATGGTTCTGTGTGATCACGGAACACGATATTCGAACAATATTCCATGATTGAAGATTATTTCCTATATTTGAAGTGACCTGAGCCTTAAGATCTGTACGTAGTCAAAAGAGAAGAAGTGCAAAATATCTTAATGAAGCCATTCATCAGATCATGCCATATGTCCTTAACAAGTACTCCGAAAACGAAGATTGGCTTGGCGGGAGAGATGAAAGTTTCAATGGTAGTGATAAATTAACAATTTTTTGTGTGAACCAGAGCTATCAGATAAGGTGCCGAAAGCACAGTGAAGATGTTTTTTTCGAGGATGACAGACTGGATATCTCATAATTTGACCAAGTTAATCAAACTACCAAAGAACAAGTTATGGTCAAGGTGCTCACAACGATTTATCATTCATTTTGAATACAGATGAATGTTGCGGTGTGTACCATTGGCAACAGAAGGGTATGTTTCGCAAATAGTATTTGGGAGGGCGATTACATCCAATAAGGAGATAGTACGATCCCGACTACTGTATAGGAATGAACTAGACATTTGAAGATTGCAGAAATGAAACTGTCGTCCAACTAACAGTGTTCATGGTCTAAACACAGTATGGGTTCGCTCTGGTCAAAAAAATCCTTGCCTAATTCGATAGTCATTTGCAGACATAATTCGCATAACCCCATAGGACACAGTGGTTAGTCATATAACTATAAACGAGCCAGTCAAAAAAAAAGAGTTTGATACAGACTATAAAGAGAAATAGTATATTTTTGAACGTTTGAATTAGTGCTGAAATGATCTGTTAAATGACTCAATAACACAGAATCATAATATAAGTTGTTTATTGATATGCTGATTTTCTTTGAGAGCTGTTCTGTTGATTGGCTGAAACAATTTGATGCAAGAATGATGCGGATGTGAAAATGTGAATATATTCGTATCATAGATGTAAATTGCATTTTTGTATTTCATTCAGACTACTACCACCCCAGAGAATGATGCCATATCAGTTTCAAAGGTAAAAATTCGAAAAGTAAATAAACTATTATTGCGATTTGTAACCTACCGCAATCTGAAAAAATAAGAATTAATATTGGAGTCTATACAAGTGTAGAAGGGCAGATTTTCAATCTAACCCGAAAAGTTGCTGCGTCTATTGAAAAACAGTTCTTTCTGGTTAGAACAAGTCCAATTAGTCAGCAACTTCTCGTATAACTCAAATTTTGACTATCAAAAAAATTTAAGAACTGATATATATGAAAATACTTATCTGTTAACGTTTCGGAAACTAAATCTGCTTCCGTTCTCAAAACTTCTAGGCATATTCCTTTTCAAGTGCAAATACCTCGTATAGACAATTTTCGTGATGGACATTTGTCGAATTTTTTCGAATTTGACATAACTTTTTGTCCTTCAAGGGGGACAACCATCCGCGATCCATATCAAGCGAACTCATAGATATGCATTCTTCACCAGACAGCATGATGAAAGCAGATTCCTTCAATTTTCGTTTCTTGCCATTGCTTTCTTTCGTTATAATTTCAGTGTCGTTCCATTCTACTGTGTGGTCTCCATCGGCAGTAGGAATGTGTTCTGATAATTTAGATAAGTATTTTCATATATATATATCAGTTCTTATTATTTTTTGATAGGCAAAATTTGAGTTATACGAGAAGTTGCTGACTAATTGGACTTGTTTTATCCAGAAAGAACTGTTTTTCAATAGACGCAGCAACTTTTCGGGGTAGACCGAAAATCTGCCCTTCTACACTTGTATAGATTCCAATATTATTTCTTATTTTTTCAGATTGTGGTAGGTTACAAACCCAAAAAACTATGAAACAAATATTGATCCACCACAAAAAAATTACGTTCTAACAATATTATTGCGAGTTCATCAATAGATCCATTGCACACGACTTGAATACAAATGAGTTCCATGTACTATTTGCACAACTCAATGTTTCACCAAGGAGATACCCACCTCAACACACCTTACATAGGTAGATAATATTATTAATTTGATGATCTATAGTGATACTATCAGGTTTATTTAACATCGATTGATATCAACACCAACAACAAAGGATTATTTATAATCAAGATATGCAGTTTTCATGCAATTTTCCTACTCGCGCCCCTACTACTACGTTGAGCAATATTTGAGAAAAATTTTCAGACTCCTCAAACAGTTATATTTTTCATTGTGATGTTCTGTAATGAATTGTATTGTATTTTTTTCCTCTTTCAGAGGCCTTTTCCTTCAGTTTGAAATAAAGAAAGATTATAGTCAAGCCGTTAAAAATCTGCGATAAATCCAAATTTTCATAAAACTTTTTTTTTTAGTTATTTTGTAGAATCTAGTGATACCAGGGTACTATTCCCCGACGAACCTTCACTACAGACAGTACAAAGCAACACAAAGTCAGATTCCTGTCAGAAAATACGTGCCTTTGTGTTCCGTGGGTAAATTTATCGGACGAAGTAAATTATATTTCAACTGTATCCGATAGTCATTCCTGATACCCCAGTGTGAAAAAATATTTTTACGAAAGAGGTTTCAAAATATCAATGAAAATTCCTATTATGTCCGATGAATGCTTGTGCCCCCCTAAGTCCAACCCAGATTCATGAAAAATTTGGTTATGAAAATCTGCCAAATTGGGTAGATATTTGTCACTCATTTCACGTCAGTTATCTCACCAACATCCAATTCAACATATCCAAATTCTGAGTGAATAATATCAAGAAATATGACTTCCCCAATTTCTTCAAAGGAAAGTTCATCATTTAATATAACTGATGCCAACAACAAGAACACTGAAGATGTTGAATTATTAGATATGATGAAAAACGATATGCTTATTGTGAAGAACGAATTGGAGGAAACGATTGATAAAATAAAAGCTAACATCAACCACTTATTTGCCTACATCGCAGGCATGGAGACAGAATCTGTGAGTTCCCGAATATCCCTCAAGGAAGTAGGCAAAGTGCCTTCAAATCGCGAGCGCTTCAGTAAATTAGTTGGGCAGAGTCTGATCGAAATCCAAGAGAAAACAGTATTAGACATGAAGTTCGTCCAGTTATATGACAAGTTTCTGGCTAGAGAACTGGCTTCACAAATAAAAAATGACTGTATTCAAAATAAGTTGGTATTCATGCAAAAAAAAGTTGTTGAGGATTTCAAAAAGTTTAATGTAGAAGCTGAGAAGACCGTTGAGTCGACAAGATCGAAATTGGAGGAGTTCATTGGTTGGGATGCGAAAGGCAACGGAAGTAACTCAGAATCCATCAACACCGATGTTATTTCAAGAATCAAAGAACAGGCTTTGAATGATCTCCAGAGATCTAGGGAACAATCTGAGAAGGACATCTCCAAAACCAAAAGAAAAATCATGGAAAACATCGGTGTTTTTTTAATAAACCCGACCGGTCCGAAAACTCGAGAAGAATTAGAATCCGAACAGTTTGTGAAGGATCAAATTCTCAATCTGAAGGAAACTGTGCAAAAAGATTTGAGGGCGTCCAAAGATATAACAGAAAAAATCGCAAGAAGAACAAAAGAAGCCATCGAGAAGTTTTCGAGAGATGACGATTCGTCCAATACTGATATTAGTGATTTGAATTTTACTCTTGATAATTTTCGGGAGAAAACTGCAGAACGCTTCCAAATAGCCAATGCAGAGATGGAACAAAATGTATCAAATGTGAAAAAAACATTGGAAGATAGTGTTCTTGAAGCGAATTCCGCTATGTCAACGTCTATACGACAAAATAATCCAATAACATCGCAAATAAGTTCCCGTCAACGAGAAAACGAAACCGTGTCTGAAAATTTGAACATTGATAAATTCAAATGTGATTTTGAAAAAATCGACGGGAAAATGAAGGAAGACGCTAATGATTTGAAAGTTGGGATTGCTGACTTGGTGAATAATGTAAAACAAAAGATGCAGAAAGAGTAGTTTTTTTGCATTATTTCAGTTCAATATAAATATTTAATTTGATCTTATTCATATTCATTGAATGAACTGACCGAAGCTTGATGACTAACAGTGTCAGTGAGTGAATGTCATACAGGGAACTGTGATATTTTTGTTAATTCATTATCAACCTACCTTTTCCATTTTTATAACATTCGTCGGTTATCGAGCATTACATTTTTGCATTTCTCGCAAATCAATCAAAAATATTGAAATTCCTGACAAGATAGGACGACATACCCATGAATCCAGTAATGTTTTGGAAACGAAATAAAATTCTTAGGAAAAGTTCCTTACTGTACTTCAAGAACACAACATTTTTCTACTCCCACTAGCGATAGCCATTAATTCACAAAACACATGTATTTTCAGTGAACAATAACGTTACAACTGTCAGGATGGTGGGAGTTGAAAAAGTACATACAGTACGCGACTCGGGGATCTTTGTATCGACGAAAGCAAATGCAGGATTTACTTCTGTGAAGAAACCTGCACTGGCACCTGGTCGGATATAATTCAATGCCCTTCGTGGTGTTAGCCAGGGGAGTAGTTGTTTTCTGACGGGTGCCAGCCGAAACCTACTGTGTAGGTAATTTGAGACTGGCCTGAACAGATTGTTCGAAAGATGATTTGATTTAACGCCAGTCTTCAAGTATGCCCACTGACTATGTCAAGTGTTTTTACATTTTCCTCGCAGGAGGAACGGGCGAATTCGGTTTGCTTTTGGAATACCTCGGGTAGATGGTGCAATAACTTCGTTGTTCGCATCAGCTTTGGCCGGGGCTTGATACTCGTGAATGAGTTTGATTTTTAATTATGGGAAATCATCGACTTTATGTTGATGATGGCACTGCCTTGCACTGACGAGTGGCCAAATAGCCCGAAACCGGTCTGCAAGTGTGTCCGTCCCTATAATTGAAGATCAATTCCTTCATTTGTATCGACGAAAGCAAATGCAGGATTTACTTCTGTGAAGAAACCTGCACTGGCACCTGGTCGGATATAATTCAATGCCCTTCGTGGTATTGGCCAGGGGAGTAGTTGTTTTCTGACGGGTGCCAGCCGAAACCTACTGTGTAGGTAATTTGAGACTGAAAAATTGTTATTGACTATTAACACCTGGTTTAGGTAAGGTATGGAGAAAAACGGCATGATCTAATTCAATACAAATTTAATAAAAAAAGTGGTTTACCTATTAATAAGTAGTGAAAAATTCATTCAGGTAAGTTTTGACAATTATTGCCGATGCATTTGCAAAGGAAAATACAATTGATTTCGCTTTTTCTACAAGTGCAAAACATTGTCAGGCATTCAGCATTATATTTGCGAAGCCTGATCAAAGAATTTGTCATGGGTGGTTTCGCCATTTGCACCGGGTACAACTTTCCATCTCGTCTTTCATAACCGAATTGGAGTAAGTTCGGAGGCCCATGTATTGCAGCCCTTAAGCAATGTGAATACAAAACATCAAAAGTTCTAATAATTTCAGATACATTCGAATTGAATCCCAGCCTGGAAGATATTTTTTGGCTGATCCTTCAAACCAAATCCATCATAAACTACTATTCGATAACTTATGCTAAAAGTGGATGTTGAGTACGAAAACATCGGAATCTGCACAATTTATAAAAACGTGTTCAATTCCTTCACGAACAGCAACAAAAATATGGCTAAAAATCCTTTAATCTGCTTCTGGAGAGATGAATGAACATATTTCGACGGAAAAAGATTTCGTTTTCTTTTTAATTATTAATGTAATAGTTCATTAATAATGTTACGAAATTTCCTAGCGCCGGCCTTTTCGCTCGTAATTGCAGAATAATATGAATCTAACAATTCAGAAAACCTATTACCTTGGAGCTTGAAGATTTTTTGAAGTCTTCAAATCCACCTGTAATGGCCAGCTGGGATTTTGGTTGAAGGACTTGATATAAATATTTGTAGGTTTAGCAGTGTCTGAGGTGTTCTTTTTATTAAATGATTTATTCAACGTCGGCCTGTTTTCCTTACCAAGGCCAATCATCGACTCCGGTGACCACATTTTCCCCAACCGGAAATTTTGCCGAACACTGGTATTCCAACCAGAGGTAGGGATCCTTTACGAGTCCAACAACCATGGACTCAGGACCGCCGGCTTTACGTCTCCTCCGAAGAACAGCAATTCCTCAATATATCTTGTGTTCATTGATATATTGCCTGCGAGCTATGATATGATACTTTGCTGCAGTTTTATGAGCTTTCAACGCGGTCTTTCCCTGCTGCTTAGCTTCAGATATCGAATGACTAGTCAACATGGAGAGCTAGGCCATGCCCGTGAGGTATTCTTTTCATCATTCTTTTGTTGATTAACTATCATGATTGTAACGGTCATAGAATCTTCGCCACTTAGAGTCCCCTTGAAAGTCATTGTCACATTGTCTAAGATTTTTCAACAAACATATGTTTCCATTTAGTTAGGTAGGTGGTGAATGAATTCGGCTAGAGCTGTATGTTGCGGTGTCTTTCTGTTCGTTACGCTGATATATATCACTAAACACCGCTAATGCTTCATGGAGTGTATTGCCTGACAATTTTAGATTTTGACTGCTTAATGAGGCTTGTATGAAAGTCTTCCATCTTGGCGTGAATGTGCATTTCTTCGCGGCATCTTCTATAAGAATTACATCACACAACTTTTCCTCTGGTATAAGTTCAGTAGTGGATAGTTCCTTCCGTAATTCCTTAGCACACATGACGATTTTGCTACAGTCTAGCCGACGTACACGTTCAGCTATTTCCTTAATGAACTTCCTACCATGAAAACCAAAGAAGATTGCTTCCTCTCAGTAAGATATGAGAATAAAACCTCGTCACCAAATTTATCGATCAGCATCACTTAGAGATCACGATTAGAACTACATCCTCTACTTCAGCGAGTACAGTCATGCGTTGAGCCAAGTATGTCAATTCAAAAGCGGTCGTCGAAACACCGTCTTTTATATCCGCCATTAATTTGTTAAAAGCAGCCAGTACCTGTATTTGTGATATTTGTTGTTGGTCGACCTCTTTTGTTACTAGAAGATATTGGTAATGAAACGTAATTTCTTTAACACGACGTATGATATTGGAAGTTTCTGCAAACAAATCTTCCGGTGTTTCGTATAACAAATTTTTGTGAAAATTTCATAGTATTATCAACGCATTGAAAAACAGCAAAGCTGCTGAAATTTCAGTTAAAAGATGACTTTTTTTATTTTGGTTTTCGTCGTATACCACGAATGGAACATCATGAGTCACTCGACGAATCGCTGTTGCTTCTTTTTGATTTACAGGTCAGTTTATGATCCAGCTACGCTCTGTGCTGTTGATGAAGCTCTTTCTTCCAGCTTTCTATGTAGTGACGACGACGAATTTTTTCTTCGCTGATATAGCTGGCCATGCAACTTTTATACCACGAGAAGTGTTCTTCATCAGCATTCGGATCAAACAACTTCTCAAATTTGTCTGAAATTTCGTCTTTGCGTCGTCTTGCTGCATTTGAATAGTTTCTTTCGGTTCATTCACCAGTTCAGCATGATTTTTTGTTCGCCTTTTTTTTTAATCTGATAATTGTAGCGATATTTATTCACTTAAAAGAAAGTTATCCCAAAATTCGAAGCACTGCTATTTTAAATATTGGAAAATATATCTGTTATGATAATGGATGAAGTTCAGCAATAACTGAAGTCACAAAAACTGTTGAGAAGAGCGCGGCCCGCTCCAAAACTCGAGAGAAGGTATGTGACGCTGGGAAGGAGATTCATAATAAAACTGACAACGGGCTTCTCTGGCAACTTTCAGTTCCAGGTTTGGAAGGATCTTGCGAAAACATTTCAGTCGAGAAATAGCGGTCAATGGTTTTTGCATTCTATACAACATTTTTTTTCAACAACTACAGCGATGGAATCGAAAACTCCTATTATAGGGCCGAAAAAAAGCTGGACCATAATTCCGTCCGGCAACCTCCACAATATCATAAATTAAGTCTTTCTTAACTCAAATCATCAATCAGAATGAGGTCATCGGTTTTTTCAAACGGAATGTTTTGCAGCGCCCGCTCTACATGTGAAATGAATGAAATGAAATTGAGACATGTTAAAATAAATTG
This sequence comes from Zygogramma bicolorata, assembly GCA_032362365.1. NCBI lineage: Eukaryota > Metazoa > Arthropoda > Insecta > Coleoptera > Chrysomelidae > Zygogramma > Zygogramma bicolorata. The sequence continues at coordinate 150,309 of JAVJAQ010000445.1, read as the reverse complement.
TTGAATATCAAATTTTTAAGTTTGAACTTGAATAGTTTCATTCTGGGAGTCTTGATATCTTGAGAAAAATTTTTATAGAGTTTGAGTCCATCGTATAAAATTGACTTTTGTCCCATGGAAGTCTTGGCCGATCATGGATGTTCCTGTTATATGTCAATTGCAAATTCGAATGAATATTCGAATATCTGCAGCCATGAATGAGGGAATAGACTTGAAATATGTAGATAGAATTTACATCAAGGATACGATTAGGAAAATAGAGAATAATTATTGGATAGATAAGAGAAAACTGTAGGATCTACAAATACAGATTACTGTAACATCAATAAGCTGATAACGGAGATTCCATATCCAGGACGTTCGAAAAACAGAAACCAATAATAAAAATTCATCTCACCTCCAAATTACAACACATCTCTTCTGCGAGATTCAATTATCTTCGGAATACATGGCGTCACATACGCTCAGACGACTCACATTTTGTGATGGATTGCATGAGAATAGTTTAGTTCCTATAACTCATCTGTGATAATAGTGGCATCGTGGATTCCAAAGAAAAGTATATTTCCATAAAAAATATGGGTTGAGAATTTGGTTCCGAAGATATTTTTATATATTGCTTGTTTCATACAATCTTTACAAATATATAAAATCACGTGATTGAAGTTATATTTCGGAGTATTCGAAATTTCAAAAACGCATTGCATGTCAAATAGATGACATGGTCAATTGAAACGTTTTACTATCTTCACTCCCAGTTGGAATAAAATAACCGCTATCAGCGCTTCCGGTGATCGTTGACCTTAGCTTGCAAATTTTGCATGAGAAGGAGGCTGTTACGCTGTGTTCCGTTGTAGTATGTATACCTCGTAGAAAAAAACACTTCTTCAGATTTCGCGATGCTTGTAGTCTTCACAGTCATCTGGAAATATGGGGCTTCTCTTACTGGGTTAACAATATACTATTCATTATCGACTTCTCAGAAAATTTTATTCTTGACAAAAGTTGGTGCATGTTCCAAAACTATACCAATTGTACCAGAAATGGCTTTATGACAAACACCATACTTGATAGGCCAGAAAATATGAAGTTCGTTCGTACCCTTATTTCATTAAGTATAGAAATATTTTGGAGAGAAAAGTTGCCTAGAATTAAAAGTTATGTTCAGATACGAAGTCATGGCCTGCTATTCGAATTTTTTTCTGGAAAATAAAATTTTGATTCACCCCCGTATGATACATGTTTTTACTATTTTGATTCAATATGTATTTGAAGTAGCCACAATCAAATCAGTTTAGAGTATTTTTTATCGAATTAAAGAGTATATGTAAAATTCACATGGATTTATATTTTTTCAGGTGACCGTCAACTTCTTGTTTGTTGAAACGATATGTAACAGAACTCTGGGATAACACAAATACTCTTTTTAACAAGGCCTTACCTTACTCACTATAATGTTCAAGAAATAAACTGTCAAAATCTATCGCGGATGAACAAAAAAAAATAATAAGCGATAGTACAGAAAAATACAGTACCTAGGTAACTTAACAGGTGCTAACAATGAAAATTATCGAAGTGTCTCTGTATGTTCACCTTCTCTTTCGATGCATCTAATTGTTCTCTCATGAAATTCGTTTATTGTAGATCGCAACACATTAGCGGGAATATTTCTACAATGAAGTCGTATTGAAGTTTCAAGCTCATCAACATTATTGAAGTGGCGATGTTTGTAGATTTTTTGTTTCAAGTATCGTCATTAGAAATAATCTAGAGAAGTAAGGTCTGGAGAACGAGGAGGCCATCGAGGATCGGTATTTCGTCCTAACCATTTATTACGAAATGTCCTATTCTGCCACTGAGAAACATTTCTAGTAGAATGGGCAGGACATCCGTCCTGTTGTAACCATAAATTTTGCCGTTTTTTAATGCCATATTATCCAAAACTTTCCTACTTCATTTTCCAAAAAGTTCAGACACTTGTCACCATTCAAACTCTCTCGAAAAAAAACGGGCCTAGTAATTTATCATTCGATATACCACACCAAACGATTGTTTTCGGATAGTATTGATTTTTGTTGATAATAAAATTTGGGTTGACATCTGACCACCAGAGATCAATTACCCTAACACCAAACTGATATTTTTGCACTCGACGCGCGTTTCGCTAACAAGGTTAGCATCTTCAGAAGAAGAAAATTTATACTGAAGATGCTAACCTTGTTAGCGAAACGCGCGTCGAGTGCAAAAATATCAGTTTGGTGTAAGGGTAATTGACCTAGGAAAAGTTTCAACTTTTACACCAAAGGTTCCAAAACTCATTGTTTAATCTGACCACCATCTGCAATTTTGTGATGATACAACCCCATTTGTTATAAAAGTAGATTCATCTCCATACAGAATGCATCGATGAAAATCTCGTTGTTCTTCTATTTCACCCTGAATCCACATGGAAAAATCATATCCCAAATCAAAGTCTCGTTCTTGAAACGTACAAATGAATGTAGGTTTTTTTGAGAATATGGTTCACAGAGGTTTTTTTATGTCGGTATCATCACAAATTTCTTGGGTTGACCTTCTAAGATTTTCTATTACTGCTTGAAGTACGTCAAGCTGGTTTTCTTCTGTGCATACAGGTTTCGTACGCTCCTGAATATGCTTATAATCTAGTGAGCCGGTCTGTTCAAAATTCTTCAAAATTCTATTTACACTTGAATAGGTAGCAAATTTATTTGTCTGAATGCCGCTCGTTGAAAATATTTGCATTGTTTCATAACCATCACCACTTATTAAAACTTATTCTGCCTTTACAGTTAACGTTAATGATACTGGGCGAGGCATTTTCAATCAAGGACAATTATGAAAACGTTGTACAGGCAAGTTTTGAGAAGCCACACTCAAGTCAAACTACAGTATTGTTCAAGGGCGTATGTGTTCTCTGTTCATGGCTATCCGCGATAGATTTTGAATTGTTTTTGATATCTGTTCTAGTTGAGGCATTTTCGTAAGAATATAAAAAGAAATTTTATACTTTTATTGACAGTTCATTCATATGAACATTATAGTTAGTAAAGTATTTGCCTCGTTAAAAAGAGTATTTGTGTTATCCTAGAATTCTGTTAGATATCGTTGCAACAAACAAGAAGTTGACGGCCACCTAAAGAAATACAAATCCATGTAAATTTTGAAAATACACTTCAATTTGATGAGAAATATTCCAAACTGATTTGATTGTGGCTACTTCAAATACATATTGAATCAAAATGATGAAAATATGTATCATACTGGAATAATTCAAAATTTCCAAAAAAAAATCGAATAGGAGGCCATGACTTCGTATCTGAACATAACTTTCAATTCCAAGCAACTTTTCTCTTCAACATATTTTCTGAAATAAGGGTACTTTACTCTCGAACGAACTTGATATTTTTCGGCATATCCTGTACGGTGTTTGTCATGAAGCCTTTTATGCACCAACCTTTGTCAAGAATAAAATTTTCTGAGAAATCGATAATAAAAAAGTTTCCCATTTGTTGCAGACTCAGTGGACCACACTGTAGATATAAATTTGGAAATCTACATACATATAACTTGAAATGAACTTCATCCAAGATATACATGCTTTCTACAACAAAAATATTTTCAAGGGACAATTAACACTTTTCTCACACTCCATGTTAAAATATATTGCGCACAGGGTGAAGTTACTACAACAACATGTGGTTTGCGATGGGTTGCGTGATGTTGCTTACAAGGATTTAATTCCTAGGAGACGATGTCGGTATATCGGTCATACTATGGGAATTTCCCGGATTTTCCCACAGTTGAAACAACGAATGTCCCACCAAACAATCAGTCAGTCGCTGTCTCTCGTCCGCATAAGGCTGGGTGCACGATATTAGTATTGCTCTAAAATAACAGTTTCAGTTCGAAAAAATAGACATTATCTGAAAACATTTCAAGGTCGAGTAGATAATTTCCTGAAATATCCTCAGCTGAATGCATCGACCTGAGAACAAAATATCATCAAATTCAATCAATTTTATTTTATGAATGACAACATCAGTATTCGATTGAAAGTACAATCATTGTGGGCTCGACAACTAGCCTTCATGAATTTCCGAGTGAAAGAATGGTTTTCACTATCATTACAATTTCCAAGTATCACATTATTCCTAACGCTTCGCATGTGATATAAAATTTCTTATATATCAATCCCACAAAATATTCATTGAAAAACTATTTTCAGTACTGATTCGAAGTGATGAATAAGAAGTGGTTTTGATCAGTGCAGTTAAACTACGTGATATTACTATAGTCTATTCATGTTAAAGATAGAGTGCGCGTAAACATTGCATTTAGCGTGATTACTACATGTACAGTGAGTGAGCCATCGACTTTCGATTGGCTGGCTGTGATATCGAAATACGCACAGAGTTGTATTAGGCTGTCACAGACTACTACTGAATAGTATTTATACATATCATTAGCAGTGCATGTGATACTTTAGTCCCCATGTCAAATACATATATATATATATATATATATATATATATATATATATATATATATATATGAATTTAATAAAAATGTCATATCAAATGCTAATGAATATGAAGCACTTGAGTAGTATCTAGAAATCTCAACGTATATAAAGATGAAGTGCATGAAAATCCCGAAAGTTTGGTTGATCATATTCTTACGAAAGTAGTCAGTTATACAAACGTATGTAAAGCCAGAGTATATAAGTATTGTTCATAATTTTCTCCAACCCAATACAGGAAATGAGTTGATCTAAAATTGTGGATTTCGTGGATGGATTCAGTGAAAACGCCAAATATCTCTTTTCGGTAATTCCGAGTTCTGTTCATCACGTGTCTTTATTTATGCTTTTATTTTTCCACAATGGGAATTCATCGTTGAAATATATCGTGCCTCGAAATGAGAGCGTAGACACAACTCAGTTATATCATGCATTCTTTCAAATTCAAATGAAATTGGTACTATTCAGGCCCGGTCTTTTCACCTCCAGATATCCTAAGGATAGATTGACTGAATGTTAGAATATGCTTTTGTTATCACTTAACGATAAACAAAAGAATATTCTAACCGTCAGTTAGTTTATCTGTAGGATATCTGGAGGTGAAAAGACCGGGCCTCAAATGAATAAGTTTCGATTACAATTTCGAGAGTTCTGGATATCATATATAGATTTTTGGTATTCAAAGTGAAGATTGTATTGAAGGATTGTTGTTGTATTCTCCTGAGATTATGAGAACCGGTGAAGTTAGTCAATTCGTTTTTCATTTCTGTTCTGTGTGACAATGTATTGTATAAGTGACTTCAATTCAATTCACCTTCATAATCGTTTGGGTTGTCCCATCGGAGTAGGGATTTAGTTATGAATCCTCGTCATTATCACGGCTACTCTTATTACCATGATATCAGATGGAACTTGTGAATCTCTGGCATCATTGGCTCAATTTCATTTTATGACAGTAATTGAAAATGGGGTGATGATGCATAACTAGATGTTAAATTTTTGGTATAAAGCAGTCAGCTGTCAAAGACAGAATTATCTCTGCTAGGAGGAAGCAAATTATCACTCGTAATATTACTACTGCTTGTATTATTTCCAGAATTTTTTTCGAGTTCGGCTAGGGATAATTTTCCTAAATTATTCCAGAGCAAGTGATAACGAAAAGAGATGCATATTGAAACAAACAAAGCAATTATCAAATCTAATCACAATGACCACCCGAACAACTGGGGAGTATTTTACTTCAGCACTCGATATAATTGTCGATATAATTGTAGTCGTAATCCCAATTATAATAATAGTAATAGTAGATTGTCGTGAATGAAGATGTGGCACAATATTGTATTAGTATAACTACTGCTCTTCGGGCTTGAAGGCCGTCGTTCTTTGGAATTTCTTCCTGACGTTTCGCTAGCGCGAGTGGCCAGCTTCTTCAGAGGCTTATTCATCTCCGATGACTAAACAGTTCGATTTCTCAAGGCGTATTTATATTGATGCAGGTAGTCTGGAGTCTTAATTACTTCTGTCGGGTTCGGGGAATAATCATCATTATTAGTTGCCGCACTACCTGCTGTGATTTCATTAGTTATTCTTGAATTCTTCAGAATCGGATTCCAAATTCTGTTTAGAGTCAACGCTTCTTCCTTTCTGTTAAAATTGTCCGCATGTTTTTGGATCTCTATTGCCTCCCGTACCAGTCGGCTATGGTAACCCTGGTTGGGGGCAATCAGTGTTGCATTTTCGAACAGAATCTTGTGGTCGCCCTCACTCAATGCGTGTTCCGCCACCGCCGATTTGTGGTGATTTGAGTGAGGGCGACCACAAGATTCTGTTCGAAAATGCAACACTGATTGCCCCCAACCAGGGTTACCATAGCCGACTGGTACGGGAGGCAATAGAGATCCAAAAACATGCGGACAATTTTAACAGAAAGGAAGAAGCGTTGACTCTAAACAGAATTTGGAATCCGATTCTGAAGAATTCAAGAATAACTAATGAAATCACAGCAGGTAGTGCGGCAACTAATAATGATGATTATTCCCCGAACCCGACAGAAGTAATTAACACTCCAGACTACCTGCATCAATATAAATACGCCTTGAGAAATCGAACTGTTTAGTCATCGGAGATGAATAAGCCTCTGAAGAAGCTGGCCACTCGCGCTAGCGAAACGTCAGGAAGAAACTCCAAAGAACGACGGCCTTCAAGCCCGAAGAGCAGTAGTTATACTAATAACCTCGGCCGCGAAAGCCTCAACCATTTTGACAATATTGTATTTTCATAAGTATGCGAAATTGCTCTGGTGCCGAAGGTTACATTTTGTTTACTTCTGCTAAAAGTGGGCGAGTGACGTGTTATATCAAAAAACATATTATTCTCTGCTTCCGTCGAAAAATATCCATTACAATTCGCTCTAGAATATCCCTATGGGAAAGACATACGATAAATACCTGAGTTGTCATGGTAACTCGAGACAAATCACGCATTTCATTGGTTGAAAAATGTTGGTGAAAAATTTTGTTATTCTATGTTTTGGTTGGCTAGATTACAACTTCATCATCAGTTTCTCGCATTGAAGGAAATAATAGCTGTAATACTATGTTCTGATTGCCTAGACTTAAACTTTTTCATCATTTTCCACATTGAAAAAAAAAATGATCAGTTTATATGACATGAATACCTGCCCAAAACATCGCATCAAATGATTTGAACGTGCCTTCAGTTGAAATATTATTCCTTGCATAATACTTCAAATGATTTCATCAACCTCCACTTCTGGAAAATGTATAATATTTTGTTGCAGTCATGTTCCAACTTGCTTTTTTTTATGTCTTGATCAACATCGTACCAGCCCCCTTCTCCGCCAAGTTCTATTTATTAAATTCAAGTTTCCTTGTGTGAGTCAAGACTAAGTGAAAGAACAAAGTATGGAGATCTCTTCATACTAGAACTTCGCAATTATGAAAATATCAAGATCTTACTAGAGAATCGAATGAATGGATATATTATCCCATAGGTATATCATTGTTATTCCGAATGAGCTTAATGCTTGGTCTTTGAAAATTAATTCAAAAATTACAAGAAAAATCAGTCTTATGATGAAACAAAAAAAAATAATTCTTGTTAGTATTCATAGAAATTATATATACTTACTCTAGAATGATAATCCCCACCAAGCTTCTCTGCGAAAAGCGTGCCGCGTATGTAAGCTGTTTTCGATGTGCGCATGCTCGTCATCAGTTTATTTTGAGTAAATCGTTGCCAAGTTTGAAAAGTATTTATAGTTCTAATACAAAGGTTCGTGTCACGAGCTGATAAAACTCATGTTATCTGTTAGAGATACATTTTTTAGGGCAATCAAGACTTTTTGAAACCTAAAGAACTCCTAAGAGATAAATTGCGTCAATTTTATGGGCGTAAGAAACTTATTTAGAACAATAATGTACGCTTGTTACTGTAATGAAAATGATCGTGCAACATTGCTTTTTTACCAACTGACAGTCGTGTTAGGGGACAGAGTCGGTTTATTGCTATTGCTGCCTGTGTTGTGTTTATATTGAAATTATTTTGTCTTAGAGTCTTGGAAGTGTTTGCTGTTGTTTTTTCATCTTTCGTGAATTTGCTTTACGATATTCTCATAAGAAAACAAGTTGTACCTTCAGATAGTTACACAATGAACTGTTTAGTGTTGTGGTGTGGAAGTAAGGGAAAAATACCTGGAATAAATTATTTTTGGTAGGTAATGACTTTTTAAAGTATCAACTCTGCTCAAAAGACCTAATTATTTCAGCTTAACAAAGAAAAGACATGATTCTTGGCTAAGGGCTTTAGGGAGAGATCCCAATGCCGAACATTTGAGTGAGAAAAATGTAATTTGTAGCAGGCATTTTCCCCAAGAAGATCTCTGTAAAAAGGGCAATAGAATGCAGTTGAAACCTAATGCTGTACCAACATTATTTCTACGTAAAAGTGATGAAATTCTTGCACAAGGATGGTTAGTATAATAACAACTTTCTTCAAACAAATTTTGAGTAATTAACCACACTGCCTATATCATGTTCTGAATATTTTTGAATTAGTTCCAGAGTCTTACAAGAAGTACATGGGAATACTTATATAGAAAATAAAGAATTGCATCAGAAAGCTAATGTCGAAATAGATGATATGGAAGTGCATTTTGTTGATGATAAGGAAAATACTCCTGGTGGCATTATTACAAGCACCAGCATGGTGGAAATTGAAAGGTAACACGAAATACTGATATTCTCTACAAATTATTTTTGAACAACTTACGGTACTATGTATGCTGTCATGAATTCTTCTAGGAAAAAGAGAACCTGAAGCATTCAATAAATAAAATTTATATGAAACTTTTGATAATATTAGCTGAAATCGATTTTCATAATTTTGTTCGTTGTACATTTTCCAGTCTAGTGCTAATATTAATTTATCATCATACTGAAACATGAAAACAATTTATTTTTCAGTTCGCCAAAGAGTTCAACTGATTCCTCTACAAATTCTCCTGGAAGTTCAACAAGAAATCGGGATGAATCAACAGATAGTGAAGGATATAAAGGAGAAATCAAAAGAGCTAGACGGGATGTTAAAATTAGACACAACTATGGGTTAGTTACAACTTTCACTAATTTATTTATCACTGCAATTTCCTCCATAAGTTTATTTATTTTTATTTTTTATTTATTTTATTTATTTATTTTATTACACGGGATAACCCAATTTAGAAATAATATAAAAAAACAAAGATATTACAAATGTTACAAATTTTAAACAGTACAAATACATATTACAAATTCAGACTTACGAATAGCACATACATAGAAACTAGAACAAAGAACATCAAACACTAACATCGTTCAAAACCTTCCTTATCTTATTTACATTCATATAGAACAAGTCAAGATCCTGTGAAAACTTATTTGAAGATATTTTGATTCTGTTGAGAGGAGAATGATAGGCGTAATTGGTTGAGTGGAATGAAATTGCAAATATCTCATGAGTTCGGGTATTATAAATAGGAGATTTTAATGAAATAGTTTCGAGTATTTGTGGGCAGTTGATGTTACCTGAGAGAATTTTTTGAAGGAATATTACATCACTGACAAATCTCCTGTGAGAAAGTGACCGAATATTAATCATTCTTTCTATTTCATCATACTGATATTGCTCTCTGAGTAAACCCAATTTATAAGCACAACATCTCAAAAATTTTTTTTGTACTCTTTCGATTTGTTTGACATAACAGTCATAGTGTGGAGACCAGACAATAGACCCATACTCTAGAATGGATCTAACATGGGAACAGTAGAGTATCTTCATTGTATTATGACTGAAGTCTTTGCATGTCCTGAAGGTGAAGCCCAACATTTTATAAGCTCTTGTTGTGATTTCATTGATGTGGTTTGAAAAAGTGAGTTTGGAGTCAAATTTTATTCCTAGGTCTTTTATCTCATTAACACGTGTTAATTGATTACCAAGGATTTCGTATGGAAAGTTGGTAGATGTTTTCAACCGAGAAAAAGAGATTGCAAAACACTTCTTGACATTCAAATTCATTTTATTGAGTTGACACCAGTAGCCTAAGTTCTCTATATCTTCTTGCAAAAGGTTGGCATCATAGAAAGAGTTCACAGGACGAAATAATTTCAAATCGTCAGCAAATAATAAAAATTGGGAATTCCTAATGGAAAGAGATATATCATTTATAAATAAATTAAAGAGAAGTGGACCAGAATGTGACCCTTGTGGTACCCCAGAAGATACATTAATTGCATGTGAAATATATCCACCCACTTTCACGCATTGTGTGCGCCCGTGCAAGAAGCTCTTGAACCAACTCAACAAATGGCCATTGAAACCAAGAGATATCAATTTAGATGTTAGGATATCATGGTTGACCCTATCAAAAGCCTTGGAAAAGTCTGTATATATAGAGTCAACCTGAGATTTATTTTCAAAATTCAACAGAATATAGTTCTGGTACAGTAACAAATTTGTATTGGTTGATCTTCCCTGTATGAAGCCATGCTGTTGATCAGTGATTATATTTTTGCACATCCAAGAGACCTCCCTTGCTACAAAATAATCCAACATTTTAGGAATCTCTGATTGCATGCAAACTGCTCTATAATTTTCAATATTGTCTTTTTTCCCCGATTTAAAAATTGGTGTTAAAAAGCTATGTTTCCAGAAATCGGGGAAAATTCCCGATTTCAGAGACAGATTAAATATTGTGTGAATAGGGTTTGTGATAGAATAAATGCAATTTTTGATAAAATACAGAGGGATCCCATCTGGGCCAAAAGACAATTTAGATGGTAAACTTGCAATACGATCAAATATTTCTGTCACACTGATTCTGACTTGATTTATGTTAACTGTTCTAGCATAATTGAATTCAGGTCTAATATAAGTATTGCTTTGGTCCTCATTAGAATAGACTGTAGAAAAAAAGTCGGCAAAAAGATTTGATATATCATCACCATCGGAACTGACCATATCATTGTAGTGCATTTTTTCAGGAATTTTGTGTGAATTTTTTATTTTGTTGACATGTGACCAGAAATGCCTAGGATTATTAGATATGTTTCTCTCTATGCCTTCAATATAACTTTTGTAACAATTTTGGCTAATCAATTTACACTGAGCTCTCAAGTTAGAAAAATTAATGTAGTCCTCATCCAGGCCAAATTGTTTGTAAAGTTTGTGATACTTTTTTTTTTCTCTGACCAGCTGCCGCAACTGAGGAGTAAACCAAGAGGGAAAATTTGATGAATTATATTTTTTTGAATTGTATTTTTTCAAAGGTACATATAGATTGAGAGCATTATACAAGACTTCGTAGAAATAAGAAACTGCTTGATTGATATCATTGTAGGAATTAAGCATATGCCAGTCCACACAGGAGATGTATGCATTTATGGAGTCATAATCGGCGTTTTTGAAATCATAAAAGTACTCATTGTAATCGAGTGTATAGTCAGAAGTGTGTGTTATGATGTCAAATGAAAGAGGAGAATGATGAGTGCTAGCCTGCAGTAGTGGGTCAGTTGCAAGTTGAATTGTTATGTCGTGTCTGTTGGAGAAAATCAAATCTAAGAAGGCATTTCTACTATTAGAAATGCTATTAAGTTGATATAGATTCAAGTAACTAAAACAATTCGATAATATCAAAGCAGGTGAATTAGGGTTGCATATGACATTTAGCCCCATATTATCATTATCCCACCTGGCATCAGGTATATTATAGTCCCCAGCTAGAATGAGCAACCTATCTGGGTACCTATCATGAATATCTTCTACAGTTTCACAATGCCTAATATACAAGTCATGAGGGGAAGATGGTGGAATATAAACACAGCCAAAAATAATGGGGGAATTGCCATACTCGGTAATTACAAAAATATGTTCAACATTGTCTTGCACAGTTATTAAGTTAGCTTTGATTCTAGAATTGATAGCAATCAGTACACCTCCTCCACGTTTGTCGCTCCCTGTAGATTCTCTGTCACATCTGAATATATTGTATTGATCAAATCCCAATTCTCCATCAGAAATTTGACTGTCCAACCATGTTTCTGACAGTAGTATAACATCGTAATCTGAACAGTTAACAGCAAGTTGTAGATCTTTGAGTTTTGTTCGAGTTCCACTAGCGTTGTGGTAAAAACAGCTTAAATTTACTTTATTTGTGTTAATAAAAGAAGAGGATCTCCCTATTCTGGTCGGTTTTTTTGATTTGTTTGAATTATGGTAGGAACCTTATTTATGTATTTTATGGTAAGGTTTAGTTCTCCTTTACTTTTGCGGGATTCTAATTCTTCTCTTAAGTTTTTCAAGTATTCACGTTGTTTGGGGGTCTGATCATTTCCTATTTTAACATGTGGCTTGTTGATTTCCTTCTTATTTCTCAACACCCTTACAGCCGAGTCTGCATTTTTTAAAATTACTTTCAATGGCCTTGGTTTCTCACCGAGTTTTCCTACTCTCATTGATTTGACAATCATATCAGAGTTGATTATAGGTGATAGTAAGTGCTCGATCTCAGTTGCATCCTCCTGCATCTTATTCTGAGGGCCATCAGCAATACTCTCAGGTAGGTTGTAGACCATAATATTTTTCGCCCTAACTTTTCTTTCCTCATGTTCACAGAAGAGTTCTTCGAAGTTTGTTATATCACTTTGTTTTCCAGTATTGCTCTGCGGAACATTTTGCTGCTTCGTAATAAAGTCATCAAAACGTTTTTCTAAGTTTTTGATTTGTTTTTGAAGTATTGGAATGATCCTCAAACCTTCCTGACAACTTTCACAAAAGTATTTTAGAGCTCTCTTGGTTTTAAGCTGCATACATTTTATTTCTGAAGCGGTAAGATCCGCACAGCTGTAATGAATCCATTTATTACACCCATCACATGCGCAGTATTGGTCATTGTTTATATCAAGTTCACATTTCAGACACAACATAGTTTGGAAATTTGTTAGGTCCACCCTGTTTGTAATTGATGGTTCAGGATTTATCAATGGGGTAAAAAAAGTTTTCTCTCCTTATCAGAATTGTTTGTTAGCTCTATAAAAACACTAAATATCACTGTTTGTTGTTAGAATTAATGTCATAAACACGTTTATCTCCTCAGTTTAGCGATTTTTTGTAGATTAAACATCATATCTGCAAAGATTGACACTTTATGAACTTTTTGATACCAAATTCAACTATTAATTCGCACTATAGACAACCTAAATCGGTACAAGAAGAGGAAGTATTGTCTACACTTTACTCTACTCAGTTATTCGTTATCTCTAGGTTAGGTATATAAACCAATCAAATGCAGTAGTTTTCCATTTTGAATCGAAATATTTAAAATATTTCTCCAGTTCATGATGTTTCGAAATCAATGTTTCGATGCTCAATATAGAACAGTGAATTTTTTTGATCAATCGACACTTTGTAATTAGGAGGAATTTGAACAAAGTAAATGTTTGAGACTAGTTATCACAAAGAGAATGATTCTGACCAAAATCAAAATATGTCTAATAGATATAATCTGTTGAAGTATCAGCCAGAGAAGTAGATGTGTTCTGTCAGACTTATGCCATACAATTTATGCAGAGAGTCATGTCTGGATTCTTATTATTGCTTTATAATTACTGGAACAATATTTTTTATATATATATATATATATATTTATATATATATATATATATATATATATATATATATATATATATATATATATATATATTCATAACGTTTCCATTTTAAATAAAATATTAAGAATTTGATTTTTTCAATCAATTCACTGAATGGACGTGGACGATACTTGATGAAAATCCATATTCAACGAATAATATACAGTTGCCTGTGAGATGTTCATATCAGGGTTTACTTAAGGAGGTTCGATACTTACAGACATATGCACAGAACCGAATGAAACTTGGTATACAAGTTACCCAATGAATATAGATTAATGTACGATTTTTTTTTATATTTCTTACCGAATGATTTTTTGAGTAAATGGTTGTTGGAATCCGGAATTTTAACATGGGCTCTTATGAGAGAAGTCCAATTTCTCATACATTTTTCGTGACTGCAGATTGAAAAATGCAGGAAACAAAATGAATTTAGCATGAGTGGATAGCCCAACAATCAACGATCATTTTCCACCCAATTTGATTTTACCTTACCGATCATTTTAAAGAATAATTAATGAAATTATGAGAAAAGTGTAGGTGATTCGAAAGTGTTGGCAACAGCGCTACGCTCAAACCGAACAGCTGCTCGGCGGTGCGAATAACCAGGGCCGGCGCTAGGGGTCAGGTACGTGAGTTGGTCGCCTCAGGGGCGGCATTTTAAGCCCAAAGCAAAAGAGAAGAGGAAAATGGAGAAACACCAATATGTAAAATATATTATTATACTTCATATTATGGTGGAAATAATAATGATGAACCGGGACATCCGAAATGTTTTTCAGTTTTTATTGAATAACAAAGCGAGCCGCCCCTATTAGAACATTATTTCTTTCATTATCGGTCAGGCGCTGGACCTATTGCAGCTACACCCTGCACCTGTTTCATTGCATCACTGCCGATTTTTTGTTATCATCAAACATTAGGTTCGAGTTCAAGATGCACTGTAGTCTTTTTAAATTCAGAAACCACACATAGAGCACAAAGAGTTTGGATTAATCCAAATGCGCAATCACCATTGCAATAGGATTATGGCAAATATTCAATGGAGAACTACTACTTCCAGAGATAATACCCCGACGGTCACTTTATTACAACTGATGAATATTCAGAATATCTGTTTCTAAGAAGTTTCTACATACCTCGCAATTTGCAAATGCTTTGACCTTGACATCTGAGGCAGAGAAATTACCTGTATACTGGTTTTGGTGTCGTTGACCATCGTCAGTACAGGGTAGATTCTCACAGACGATGATAATCGTCTGTGTTCTACCGAAAATAATAATAAGAATAAAACCAATGAGAGGAAATGGGCACGCAATGGGTGAAGCTCATTACACAGTGCCATCTTATAACCAGATGCACACTCATCAGTTGTATTTCAATAGCCATCGGGATATCATCTCGGAAAGTAGTTGTTTTCTGTTGAATATTTGCTAATTTGCCATAATGATATTTTATTGTTGTTCTTTCGGAATTCTTTCAGTTTAATTTGTGTTTTCAAGGTCCACAACCATTTATTTTTTGTCAATAATTTTTTTGTCGTAACGCAGTGCTAATTTCCCTTCTCCGAATAACATAACCTTTCTGTGAGTTCTCTTGCATTGCGCGGTGCACTTTTTCTTTAACAAATTTGCCTTTCCAGCGAAAACTATTTTCAGTATTCTCAGACATATTCATTTACTACGCGATACGCGAATAAACGTTTTTGAATTGTAACACTGACGCTAAAAAAAAAGCCGCATCTGCTCTCAGACTGGTCGCAGGACAGCGTTGCCAGATATTTTCTCGCCAGCTCGCGCTATGTTACTCTGTCCTTCTTTTTCACCCCCCACCAAGTCCCGACTATCGAACCTCCTTAACCGCAACCCGTGTTTCGCTACACAATAGCTTCCTTCAGTTCCTTATATATGCAAATCTGACAGGCAGCTGTATATTATTTATTTTTTAAATTCAGAAAGAGAAGCTCCCATGGCTTCGTGGGTACATTTTGGTCTTTATGACCTGAAAATTCATCTGTATGAATAACTATTTTCATTTTTCAGTGCATCACCTTCAAAACTTCTGTGTCAAGTGAGAGAAGCAAATTTTAGGAAAACTGCAGCCCAGAAAAAATTAAAAATGATGAAGGTGAAAGTCTACCGTTTGAAAAACAAAGTAAGAAGTTTGAAACAAATTTTATGGGATGTGAAGAAAAAGAACTTACTTTCTGAAAATGGTATAGAGTTCCTGGAAAAGTCAATCACTGGTGTGCCATTATCTATATTGAAAAGGTCAATAGAAGCTAAAAAGCGAAAATCTGGTGGTAAACAATTGAAACAGAAATATGATGGTGAAATCAAAACTTTTGCTATGACATTACAGTTTTTATCATCGAAGGCATATTTATATGTTAGAAATACATTTGATCTTGCTCTCCCAGCACCATCAACTATTAGAAAATGGCTGAGCAAAGTCAATTGTGAACCTGGTTTCTGTGAGAATTCATTCAACAGTCTGAAAGTTCTTATTGCTGAAAACTGTTCAAAAAACAAAGAAACCTTGTGCAGTCTTATGCTGGATGAAATGGCAATTAAAAAACAAATTGAGCTGAGAAACATGAAAACATGGGGGTATGAAGATTATGGGACTGGAGTCAACGATGATTCACTGAAGTGTGCTACAGAAGCACTAGTTTTGATGGTTGTTTCAATTAATGGTAACTGGAAATTACCAATAGCGTACTTTCTCATACACTCGCTGACTGGATCAGAAAAAGCAAATATTGTGAGAGAAGCTTTGAAGAAATTGAATGAAGTTGGAGTGAAAGTAGTTTCAGTTACTTGTGATGGACCATCAGCTAACATCACAATGGCTCAGAAACTTGGTGGAGTCGTCCGTGATGTGGATAAACTTGAGACCCATTTCAAGCATCCAATGACAAATGAGAAAATATTCATTATTTTTGATGCTTGTCACATGCTGAAATTGGTTAGGAATAATTGGGCAAAGTCTGGTATATTTATCAACAGCAAAGGTGAAAAAATTGACTTTGGTTTTATCACCAAACTACATAATGTGCAAGAAGAAGAATTTTGTCGATTCGGTAACAAACTTGGAGTAAGCCATATAGATTGGAGGTCACAAAAAATGAAGGTATGTTTTAAATACTCAAAATTATGGAATCCTGATATTTTTTTCAATTTCTAGGTGAATTTGGCAGCGCAGACTCTCAGTGCTAGTGTTGCAAGTGCGTTGGAATTTTTAATGAAGGATATCAAACATCCAGATTTCATAGATGCAGCCCCAACTATTGAATTCATTAGGATAGTTGATAGGTTATTCGACTTGTTGAATTCGAAAAATCCTTTTGCAAAAGGATACAAAACTCCATTGAGAAAGTATAATGAATCTTTCTGGAGGCCACTATTGACAGAGGGTTTCACATACTTGAAATCGTTAAAAAATGTCAATGGAAAGTATCTACATGTTTCGAAAAATATGACACCAATCATTGGTTTTTGTACCACAATAAATTCAGTTTTGGGAATTTATGATGAATATGTCAAAAAAGAAAATTCACCATTGCAATACCTGCTGACATACAAGTTTAGTCAAGATCATCTCGAGTTGTTTTTCTGTAGTATTCGGTAAGAATGTCCACTGAATCTCTCTTTAACTGATGCATTTTTTTTTTCATTTGAATGTTATGAGTAATTTCTCTTCTAGACTACTGTCTATTTTTTGCCTATACACACAAATGTGTGTTTTTGTTGAGGAAAAGAATCATTTCTCTACATATTTTGAGAATTTTAACCTTCCACGTGAAAATGTTTGCTAGAAATGTTCATTCACTTCTTTCAGTACTTAACTTCTTGTTTTCAGAATTTGAGTATCTGAAAAAATAACTCAACTTTAGTTTCACCTACATTTCAAATTTCATACTAAATTCTATCAGTGCCCTCATGGCCCCTCAACAATGTGAGTAGCTTCGAGTCAGTAAATGATAGGTTTATAGCAATTTTTTTATTTTTTCATCACTCTCTGATTGTGATTATCTTTCTCTGATTAGCTTTACTGAAACAAATGAATAAGCATATAAAACTCCTCTTCTTCGAATGATGTTGGTCAGAGTGTCGAAACCCCAGAAAGCATGTGATGAAGAATGCTTGATTTTGCAGAGAATGAGCAAATGATTTCTAAATACCTTTGTATTTTGCAGGGGAAGAAATGGTTGGAACAACAACCCTACGGCATACCAGTTTTATTACACGTTCAGGAGACTGTGTTTGAAAATCGATTTAAAAGTTTTGAAAGGAAATTGTGATGTATTGGACAATACTTCCATGCCAAGTATTTCCAATATTAATGAAAAACAAAAAATACGCCCAGAACTGAGTTTGGATGACATATCAATAATCAAAAAATATGAAATCGATTACAATGATCTGGTTATAGAAGATGAAAGTTTTTTTATATAGTTGATGTTTTGCCAAATTTATCACTCCTGAATGAAAATGTGGTAACACATATTTCAGGATATGTTGTGAGATCCATCAATAAGCAAGTAAAATGTACGAAATGTCTGGACTCATTACAAGAATCTGATTCTGTTGAAATCCATAAATTCGCATTATTATATAGAAAAGATAGGGGTGGTCTCATAAAACCATCCAAAGACGTAATAGAAGTTTGTACATACACAGAAAAGAAAATTAGACAGGTACTAAACATAACCAATAACCTAATGCCAACTGAAAAAAATTTTTTGGAGACATTCATTATGCAAGCTTCCATTTTCTTGTTTCAAGAAAAAAAAGTTTTTAAAAGCTTGGAAGATCATGTTTTTGATATTTCTCCTTATGACTTGAATCACACAATGAAGTTAATCAAACTCATTGTGAAAATTTATTCAAAAATTCGATTTTTCAAAGTTGCCAAAAGGCATACAGATCTCATAAGGGGAGAATTGAAAAGGAAAACGTTAAGTAAATTGATTTTATTCCATAATCAATAGTTACAAGTTTTTTTATAATTAGAATATGTTGTGAGAGTGGATCTTCCAAGGACCAATACTTTTATGCTACCATCTAGTTTATTTTCCATAAGTTTTGAGAGCCACCATGTCAATGTATGACATACTGTTCTATGGTAGCTATAGAGCTTTATAGCAATATTATAGGAAAGAACTGCAATCAAGTACAAATTAAAGTATAAAGAATCATGTAGAAGAATATTTTTTTGGGCTAAAATAATAATTGTTGCAGTGTATATATGTGTTTTATTTTCACCCCAAATCACCAGTCAAAAAATTCAAATTAAGAAATGTATGATGTAACGTGAACAAATGTTGAAACCAAATTTCAAGTTTAGTGTACTCACGAATTTTCGATTGCTGGTAAATCAGGTCATTTCAAAAAATAGTATATTATGCATCGAGTGTATAATAATAATAGCCATAATACGTGACTAGAATACTATACTTTGTCCACTACTGTTCTATGAACCAAGCAAACATATTGATAAGAAAATCGTTTTATTGTGGCAGTGACTGCAAAGAAAGTTTTGCTAGGCATTTCATTTTTCTTCACGCTGGATTACAGAGTTCAACTCGGGTTTTGTGGCTCACCCCGTATTCTTGATAAGAAACAAAGCTGATGTTATTGTAAAGAGATTTTCAAATTTGCTAAATACCTGGTACGAATACATGCGGTTTTCTGATATTTTTTCAACCTTCTTGTATTGTATACAAATAAACCAAGAACATTCCTGGGATTGAGAAGTAACAATCTGTATGAAAAAATGACTGTATTAGTTTAACGTGCATTTTGTGAATATTTCGTTCGTTAACCTTCACCAGTAGATACCAAATTTTCCTGAAACCGAGCCTGTCACAAATATAACTGATGACGCACATGCGCATTGCTGACCTGTCTGAACTTTTTACAACAGTTTGGGCCTATGGGATTATCATTCTAGAGTAAGTATATATAATTTCTATGTTAGTATTCCGATGTATGATAATTGATGATGATTCAAGATCTTCAGAATTATTGTCCTGAGCTATCAAATTTAAGGAATAATTTTTTGTCTTTCTTCTTCGACCCAAACTACATTCTCTCCACAAAAATACTGTGCTTCTTTTGTTGATATGGATTTCTATCAGATATCGGCCAGTTCAATTCAATATAGTAAGAGTCGAAAATCTATCCGTTTCCATCGCTTTCAAACGCGATAGCAATGTCACACACGTTAAAGGAATCTCATAAATTGAGAAAGCTGACAGCAGTATTTGAGAAATTTCAAAAGCAATATGTGAAACCATGAATTTCTTCTTCGAGGAAATCGGCAGGGAACTTGCTGCTGAATTTCTTCATCATCATCTGGACTCCACGAAATAATCAACATGCAATTCAAAGTTCACGTTCACTCTATATTCCTCAAGAGACAACGAACAAGTGTCGAAACAGCGAAATTTTGAAAAGAGGAATTGAAATTTCTATTGTGCAAATTGATAAACTAATCTCATCATTGCGGTCAGCTGCCTAAGGTACTAAACATAGAAATATCGAGAGTTACAGCTATTTCCAAAGCCAGAGGCAAATAACGTCTCTATAATCATAGACCTATATAGGTGGTTCCTATATAGGGATTTATTGAAAGAATAGTCATTAGTCAACTAGTTGCATATCTTGATCTTCCGTCCTATTTTCTAGGTGTTCATTTTTTTTCCTCTAGAGATGAATGGTCCACTTTCCTTCTCGATATGCAATATATAATTGTTTCTATCAGAATATGTTATGATTTCAATATTGTTATATTTCAGTATATTTGTCCAGAAAAGTTTCTTTCAATGAAACAGTACTTTCTCATCCTCATTCTATGTAAAAATTCACAGGCTCACTTTACTTTGTCTTCTGTCGTAGTGAACAACTCCTCACTCCAAAATATGGTCATGTTGTCTAGGACTAAATCCAGCACTTACCTGAAAGGAAAAAAAAAGTTAGTGTTGGACCTGATTAATAATACGAGTATACACGATAAGATTGGAACCTTTGGTGTTGCAGTTGAGAATTTTTATAGAGGTCAATTACTCTAACACCAAACTGATATTTTTTTAACTCAACACGCGTTTAACTAAAAAGGTTAGCATCTTCAGGAGAAGAGAATTGATACTAAACAACTTGCAGGTAGTGCAGCCACTACCTGCAGAGTTTTTCATTCCAATAGGAACCTCGTTTGTTACTACTGATTATTCTGTTTCTATTGTTTATTCTACTCAATTTTTCAATAATAAACTAAAGGGTAGGCTAGAAGGTATATGTCCTTTGTCATCATTCATGCTATTTTTACATTATGCTTTTTCAAGACTCTCACATGCATTGAGTAGCCTGGAGTCGTGCACATTCTTAATCAGTTTCAGATTGCTTTCACCAATTTTGTGTCATTGCCTACACTTCTTTATTGTTGCAATGTTGACAACTGATTTCGTAAATTCCCGACTTTTCTGTGTTTTTTAATTCATCTTCTGGATCACCAAAGACCCATTGTAATTAATAAATAGTTTCATTTTCAACTATAATATTTTCTTTCTTCTCACTACCGAATATTTGTTCAGGTCCTCTGGTGTTGAGGTTCATATGGGATTGAAACCTTTTTACTACTCTCATTTTTTCGAGTAGTCAGAATATATACATATTTTATGAAATTTTTCCTAGGAATGCTCTTGGTGAACCTTTGGGTATTTTATTGTGAATATTCTAAGGATATTTCTAGTAGATTAGATTAGGGAAATTTCAAAATTATCATTCAGGAAATATCCATAGAATATTCAGAATATAAAATGTATCTTTCATATGGGATTGAAACCTTTTTACTACTCTCATTTTTTCGAGTAGTCAAAATATATACATCTTTTATGAAATATTTCCTAGAAATGCTCTTGGTAAACCTTTGGGTATTTTATTGTGAAGTATTCGTAGTATATCAGATTGGGGAATATTTCAAGAATATCATTCAGGAAATATCCATAGAATATTCAGAATATAAAATGTGTATATCAGGAATATGCAAATCGAGATTCTGGGGGATATTCAAACGAGTATTTTCCAAGAATAAACCAGAAATATTCCAGATATTCTTGGAATTCACACGTACATATGAAAAAGGGCGAGCATGGAGCATACATTTTGCGAAAATCATTCCATATATTTTTATTCGAGAATTTACTCTCATGACACCCATTTCTGAAACTAGTGATGAAATGCGAAATATGTATTTCAGAATTCAACCTTGGTACGATTCAGTGGCCTTCGTTCATAACTTCGATCTGGTAAGCTTGAGTACTGAGCAGTTGAACTACTGAGAGACGCTGCTAGAATTATGTTGGAACCAACTCCATAGGTCTTTCAAATATCCATATATGGACAACGAAGCCACGCCCTTGTCGTTTTTTCTTGATTTTACCTTCTTCCAATAAAAAGGGTGACCCTCCTGATGTCCATTGTCCCAAATAAGAAATTTTGACAATTCAGTTGTGTTCATCTGAGATGCCTGAAAACCCTGGTGTGTTTACTTATACCTGTAGAATTTTGGGATAAAAGTGGCGAAATCTGGATTGCTTGATTTTTGGTGGATAATTGAGCCTTTGGAGGTTTCCGTACAATATGTACAGATGTCGCCAACACGCTCTTGTCAGTAGGGTATCTGGATCTAGTCAGCTTCGCTTACACGGGTACGGACATTGGGTGGAGCTAATCGGAACGATTACCCAAAAATTGACCAATGGCATTGCACTTCAATTTGTTTAAATAATTTAGAAAAGAAGAAGACAAACTGTCATTTTTCAAATTGACGTGACATTGACATTTTGATGCTCGATGCAAAATGTAAACAATCACAAGGGTTTTCGACTAAAATTTTTGGTGTTTCCTATGGATATTTGACTAATTTTAATTTCCTTTTAATTTTTCGAGTTGAATTCCAATAATTTTGCATGTGCACGCAGTATTGACAATACTGCAAGTAATGTAACGTGGCTATCGGAATGTTGAAACAATACCACGAGTTCTTCAGTACAGTTCATATTTAAGGTCGCTAGACATTAAATTCGAGTAAATTCTGAAGATTTTCCTGGAATTTTCAAGAAAATGATAAACCTGATTTGAAAATTTAAGCAGTGAAGTAAGTACCTACTTTGTCAAACAATAATATTTGGCAATGAAATGTAGAGATGGAGTTCACAATGTAATGGATTATTTGGCTTACTTGTTTTCAAATTTGAACTTCAATTCACTTTTCATGAACATATATTCAACAAATGGACTGTAACAACGTGTTTTCGCCCACCATAGGCACACGGGTATGAAACGAAAAGGGTTCAACATTGCCGCCCCCGTTGAAAGGCTGAGCGTTTCAAGAAGAAAATAAATAAATTGTTCATGATGCATTCACATTGATAGGCAGCTTGCATAGTTTATTTATCGCGCGTTTCACTTCACCACTTTGAGTCTTGATAGATGGTACACGTACCAACTGGTCTGCGCCGAGATGAAGTTTCAAACTCCGTCCTAAAGGCCAATTCATTGGAGGAGTCTTTTCACCTTTTAGTAGGACCATATCACCAACTTTCAGATCAAGACTTCGATCGGTTTTCCACTTGGATCGTTGCTGTAGCGTTGACAAATATTCGTTGCCCCAACGCTTCCCAAAATGCTGTATTTTTTGTTGAAGTTGTTGAAAGTGAGATAGTCGATTTGAAATTACATCTTGAATATCCAACTGTGGTATGGAAGTGAGTACGTCTCCGATAAGGAAATGGGATGAGATCACAAGGATCGTTGGAGTTAAAGGTCGGGAATTCAAAATAGCCTCTACCCTGTGCCTCTACCTGAACAACACAGACCACGTTAATTATTTTTGCTCAACAAGCATACACGAACACGAAAGGCGAGTTCTGAAATTCAACAGTAACTTCCGTCACCGTCAGTTCTGTCACCGATGCCTCTCTCTCTGTTTGTTGTTCGTCACAAACAGAGAAAGAGAGGCATCAGTGACAGAACTGATGGGATTTACTGTTGAATTTCAGAACTCGCCTGAACTCAAACACTTCTTCTTCTCATATTCTCCGAATTCGTATAAACAAATTATCCTACAGTGCGATTGGCCGATTTTTGGGTATCTTCTGGGATTGGCCAATTTACAACAATTTTCGCCAGGGCCTCGCCCATTGTCCGTACCCGAGTAAGCGAAGCTTACTAGATCCAGTGACCCTACTTGTCAGTCTTGTCTGAAGCTAAATTTGCACTAAGTGAAAATATGCAGTCGGGTTTTTCCACTTTTATTTGATTGGCTAGTGAGAAGAGAATGAAACCTAAAGGATAATGGTGTACAATGAGATACTAGTAACAACGTTTCGATATTTAAAAGAAATGAAATCAACAAATAAACACGATAAAAACATCGTACACATCAAAATTTCAAAGTGACATGACAATATGACAATTAACTTGACACTTGTCATCAAATTTGAAAAATGGGAACATAACGCCCTCTATCGAAAAAATAGGGGAAACCTTCAAAAGCGTCGATTGTTTTTTTCGCCACAGAAATCTAAACAAAATCTAATCAGTTGAATCACCAGGATTTCTAGGCATCTTATGTTCACCTTATTTCACTCATCATATAATATCGAACAAATATATGCAGTGCTTGTTCAAACAGTTCAACCACCTTGTCTCCTTCAACACTGACTCCAGCTTTTACAGTAATACCTATTAGCAATATGAACCGAAAAGTGCTAACCAAACTTTCCTCGAGAGAAACTTCGAATGAGTATATCGTGAAAAATATTTTGAAAATATACTGTAAAAAATTCTGAGAATATACCGTGAAGTGAGTCCTTGAAATATACCGTATGGAGTATTCAGTCGGTAATATTTCAAAAATATCAATATTCATTCATGAAATATTCTATGAATATTTGAGATGAATATGTTCATTCTATCAAATAAAGATAATATTCTTTGAATATAAAGTACTGTCTGCGGAACTTCAAAGCATTACTATTGAGAATTTGTTAATGGGTGACACCCCTCAATGTCTTATTAAAAAATCGGCTAAGAAGTTTGTCGATAAGACACTATTTGGTGTGGGGGCAATTACTTCTCTCGGTTCACGATAGACTGACTGTCTCATTTTTGTTTCGAGAACACGTGATCATCTTTAAACATTGCACACAATCAATCATAATTATCAGAAATTGAAACCGACAAATTCACCATTGTGTTCAAGATCAAACACTGAATCATATCTTAGGAAAATACCAACCTAGTGAGTCATTCGGGGATGGAACAGAATATAAAATTTCCCTACTCATTATTCGAGCCCCGCAGTTATGAACGTGTTTTTATCTCATAGTAAGTACGGCCCAAAGTCTCCGCTTCAGCTCATTAAGTTTCCTTCACAATCTGAGCTCAGTCTCTGTATTTGAAATTATTTTTTAAACTCAAATTCCAATTCATTTCATGAGCTCTATGTCTTCGTAATGAGAAATAAAATATATTCCTTGTTCTGAATCATCCAACAATGTTTTCAGTTCAGTCTGGTATTTTAGAAAGTTATATTAGGAGATATAACGACTTCGAGTCGTTATTCGTCATAGTTTTTGAAAACATGGTTATTTTTGAAATAGCATCATTATTTTTAGACTTCAATTCTCATTCTTTCAAAAATAAATCCGTGTATTCAGAGGATATTGTTACGATATTTGCTTGAGTTCATATATGAAAACTCCGAACAACATTGAACTGCTCTTATTAAAAGGCTTCATCACAATACAATCACTTGAACTCCTCTGCTGAACTATCTGACGATCTTTACTATAACTCTATACCTTCGACTCCTGCATTTAGCAATACCAAAGCTCCCTCTAATAGAAACTCTGAAAAACTCTGCCGTCGCAGTGAAGTATCTTCCTATTTATACTTGCGTACGCCTCTGGAGAATCTTCTTTCTACGCGAGCCGAGATTTCCTGGAAGATGACGTTCTTTTGTCAACCCCTCATATTACTTTGCCTTTACGAGCGACAGGGTCAGCACGAGGATATTTCGTAACAATATTCTAAAAAATATTACAGGGCGGAAGTGCCACCACACTTTCAACTTTAAAAATCGTTGACGGCGAGTTACACTGAATGACTTCAAGTGTGTGTTGTGTGCATGCTCATCTAGCGCCTGCAAGATTGACCTTGAATACCATTGAGTATTGTTAGGATCTAGCTCGATCAGCATTGCTCAAAATTCACTTCACGAATCGTCTCGGATGGTTGCGATTGAACAACGTCACATTAAATATTGTTTCGTGACCTTCAATAACCTTGAGTATTTCTGAACGTTGGGAATATTGGGAAGGAATGTGTAATGTGGATACTTTCTGACATCTACATTGAATCATTTCGACCTTCAATAATTAACCTTGAGCATATCCCTTGTCTGATGGATTCTACAATTTCACATTGAGGATATATGTATGGTTTGGATGATATCTAGCATGAATAATATTCCCCTCTATTAGGTTCGTTTTGGAAAACGAAGTAGCTTCCTGAGATCACATCAATTGTCAATCAATTTGACCAACAAATAATCTCGAGCATTTTTGATAACGCATAGCATACGGTGTCATATTGAGGGGTTGGGATGGACTCGATAATATCTAGCTGGAACAACATTTACAATCAATACTGAAACTATTCGACAGAAATGTGGAGCATAATTTCCTCATTAGCCTCCGAGTTAGGGGGTAGGGTTCTGGGTGATATCAGAAGTCGGTATCGAATATGTGTGTATGTTCAGAGTGTTCGAACTCACACCGCCACCGTTTCAGCAATTTGTTCATGAGCTCGGTACATTATATACGTATCCCGTTTGGAATATCTGAACGGGAATTATCAGTTCACACACACTTCAGATACATTCAAATTTCAGGGGTTTTTGTTTGTTTTGTTTTTTTTCTGCTTCCTCGGCATTATTTTCATACTGATGATTGTTGTTTTGTTTGTTTCAGAACTCTTTCCAACCAACACATATATGGATGCACTCTTCGAGTGAATGGTATCGGGATTAGTGAATTTCGGTTCTTATCAAATCGAATCAGCTGATTTGAGTTGGGAAGCTGTACGTGATTCAAATTATATCTGTAATATATACTTCGATTCTGAAACAGTTTAACAGCTCGATGAGGAGTATAAACCCGGTGTAGCTCTGAATAATGGGTATTCCCAGGGAAAAATTGATTTAGATTACTTTTGCAAGCTTATAAGTGACTTGAAAAAATTCCATCTGGTATATACACTACTCTTGTCTACTATGAAGTATAATAGGTAAATACCAGATGAAGCTCAATCCCAACCCATGAAAACAAGTGGACAGTGAAGAAGATTCAGAGACTCAAACTCCAAATTAGGAAAGTCAAAAATCAGAAAAATACAAAGGGATAAACTATATATATAGTGTGTGTTGAACTATAAATAAACCTCTTTGCGGTCATATTTGTTTATATTCATATGTTCAGGATAGAATCGAAGGACCGAAATGATAAGAAACTATTGAAGTCATCGACATTCTACAGTGGATAATGATTGACATTTCATTCTTATGATAACCCAATGCGAACAGATCCATTGAGAGCAATATCCAAACTAGAAAAGGAATCATGAGAATGATATACTTTGGAATCAACTGGAAACATCAATTAACGTATTTCAAATTATATTTTGATGACAAATTCATTTCGTTGGTGTGAGTGGTCAGTAACAAAAAGGGGTTGCTCTGGAAGATGCAAATATTTATCATCGGTTTACTCATAGCTCTATCATAGCAGCCACGTTGGAAATTCATATGGAAATACATATATTATGCTTATATCCGCATCTTCGAAATTTATTGCATCATTCGATACATCGTAGGATTGCGTGGTGTGATGAAAGACAATCATGATATTTATATCGAGACCTTTTTGTACTGTTGGTTGTTTCCATACCCCACAAATCTGACGTCATAAAGACCAGATTTCTTATATAGATTCCACATAGGATATGCTACTTCTACTTCAGCATTATCGACACTTTTATTGATTTCAGTTTTTGACGATCTTCTGGCACAATATCCTTGTTCTTGTTGACTTGGAAATTTGCCTCAGCTTCCTCCATGTATGCAGTTGTTAATGTTAGCGTTACGATCAAAATAGTTCTCTGCTTAACATTCGGTAACCCTTTTTTATTACCTTCAGCAAAATCTATGGGTTGATTCAAAGGTGATTCACCACTGAATACCTTCTTTTGGGACCTCGTATTGAAGTTTGACTGAACTCCCAACCTACAGATAGTAATGAATAAGTTGTGTTCCTCTGAATGATACTATAGTTTGAATTTTAGTGATTATGCTAGGTTTTTGACCAACCGCCAGTTGCTCACCACCTAGGTATTTCATAATGAATTTCATGGAACTGGAAAGCAAGGGGGTCATATGAGAAGAAGCATGTCTTAGTGGCATCAGAAGGTGTGAACTGTCCTTCGATATGAATGAAACTATCCACAATATCGAGTATCAGTTCTTGAGTGTTGACGAGAATTCGGATTTTAGGCTACTAGCACTCACCCTATATCTTGACCATTCAGCAAAGACACTTGGAATGATGTGATTTAATTTTTTTTTTTTCGTTTCACTCAAATCATCACCATTGCCATCACCACCTATCAGACAATGTTTATGTAACAACCTCCGTTGTCGTTTGATGAAGCAGAATCCCATCAACATTCTAAGTTACAATTTCACCATTTGAATTTTATTACTATTTTTTCACTGACAAAATACTAAACAGTTCATCATCATTTGAGATACGTAGTGTAATGTTATCGAGATACTGAAGACCTTTTGGTTTGACGTAAATATCAGACATTTTAATAACATAATTATCAACGTTTAGATATTTGTATCCTATGGAAATTCAATACCTACTGGTTGCACAGCATGTTTGGTTGAAAATCTGTAACGTGATGGAAAATTTGAAAAATATATATCATAATTGATCTCATTATGAATCGGATTATGGCGATATGTGTATTATTATAGTGAGGTGTAGATAAAATCTTTCACGGTGTGTATAAGAAATGAAAGTAGTGGTCACAACATTTATTTAATTTTCTGTTTCAATTTCTTCGAAAGTTTCAGAGTTTTTTGTGATGATGTTGCATTTTGATTCGTTGCAACTAGTTTGAAATCGTTTATGAATCGCTATTGATTTTTGAGACACGAAATGAGACACGAAGTTTATGTCTGTACTTTCGATTATAGAGAGTTAGTTATTCTTGGGAGATTTGGTTGTATCTTCCTTAATTGATAGTTGTATTGAGAAGGGAGTATGAAAGATGACTGAAATCGTTGAATATTTTTCTTGATGTTTCATAGGTGAAGATATAACGAGTACTGGTGTTCGGGTGAACATTTAAATGAGTAACAGGTCCTCGGATGATATATGAAACAGTATGTTTGAGTTTCGACACGTTTGGAATCTTGTTCGACTGGTTTTTCAAACATGCTGCTCTACTTGAAATGACTTTCGAAAAAGAATAGATTTGCAAGCTGTTAAGATCAATAATTTGCAACCAGAAATCTTTCCGAATAGTGATTACTAAATTCATAACTCAAAATTTTTTTCTCAGCATGAGCCATATTAATTTTTCTCATTATTTTAAATTTATATTGTGTAGATAAAATCAGTGTGAAAAATTGTACTAGTGTCCATGGGTCCATTATATATTATATAGAGCTGTTTTGATGAAAAAAAATTATTAATGTTGTTGCTGTCTCAAGAAATTAGTATACAGGAAATCTTGGTAGATGTGTCACCGTTAAACATGAAAGCTAAAATTGAAGTTTATGAAAAAACAGATAATTTATTGTTGTTTGTGTCTCATTGTATAGAGGGACGCATTCGTTGGGGAAAGCTTGAAAGATGCATTACAGGTCGACATGAAAGCTTACCCTGAAGTTAATTGAGATTATGATATGTTGAGTAAATGAGTCTAGACGTATATGATATAATGACGATAGTTCGATATAATTCTGTAGCATCTCGAAGTGAGCTGGATTCTGGTAATGAACCAAGACTTTGTATAGTATTACTTCTCTAGATCCTTCAAGATGTTATTTCTTAGGGAATCTGATTGTTTCAATGTCGATATGACTTCTGATAAAAATGTTCTGATAAAAATTTTCCACATCATATGAAATACTGGAGTACTGCTTTTCTGTCGATTCCCACTGCAGATGGGCACTGAAAAATCAAATATTATTCATGTTATATTCATACCAAACTTGTCCTTCAAAAAGTTGACCTTTTTCGTAAATTCCTTCGCTCTATCTCAGGAGCAGCATGGTAAATTCACGGACTCATCAACAATGACAGACAAAGGAAGTATCTGCCACATTAGGGATCGAACCGACGACCTCTCGATCATGTTGACAACTCAATCCTGGTGAAATCCTTTGTATTGACAGATCACAGCAGAAACTTGCATTTGCAATCAAATTCACGCGATACGAACAATATATCCATATGAGAGAATGGACTAGAGAACAACTCTCCCCTGTTTCGACAATCACAAACATTTTCCATCTTTTCATTAAAACAACATGGCGATTTTCATACTGATTCGGAGATATTCACGAGATGTAAACCAGAATTAATATTCCCTCTTCAAAAATAGCGTAAGCTGCCGTCAGTAGAGAGATTTGTTGGATATTACGGTCCGCATCGGTTTTTGAATAATTTCCTGCAGGCCTTCCGTACATAAAACCCCCCAGCATTCCGGAGTCACATGCATGAAAAGGGAACAAAAACTATCTCAAGCGTGAATTAATTTCGAACAATTGCATCAAGACCGTATAAAATGAGTTCTTGAACCCAGGTCGGAGCTCAGAGAACGTGAAAAGAGCAGAATGAAATTAATTAAGGTATGGCTGACGTGGGCAGAGGCAGAAAAAGAAGTTTTGTTTTATGGAGCGTCACATCTGGAACATTATTTATTCTAGCGGGCCATGAAACGATTCAGAACGACCCTTTGGTGGCATGATGTGTGCTTGCTAGCGAGGCGTCGTTACATTCAGGGTGGCTTTTCACTGTAGAACGATATCAAAAGTAACTCTTGTCGAAGATCATAACGATAATGGCAATGCTTGAAATGGAGGAAGTACAATGTTTTTTACTGAATGGGTTCCGAATGAAACATCATAGTAATAAAAGTAACGGACATATATGACAGATTCCATGGAATATTGATAAACCTGATTAAATTAAATATATCTGCAGACTTCAGATTCAGCTGCAGCAAAGGGGGTTTCTAAGGAATTGAAAGAAAACAATATTTACTTCCTATTTCACTCCTTTTTCTGACACAGTTTCATCAGAAACCTGCCTATTTCCAGTTGTATTTTTGATCTGACCTGTTCAATTGTCTTCAAAATAATTCAAGTCTTAGCGTTCGTGTTGAACTAGGTATCATGGCCAAAATATTCGGAGTTGAAATTTCCAACGAATTGAGTAGTGGCATTCGAACTACTCTATAAACCCAAAATATCCGTGTTGCTGGTAGAGTGCTATCAATTTCTGATAATGTTAACAGTGTAACGCTCACATTTGTGTAATCGTTATTTTCTTCAGAAAAGCAGGGAAATGAATACGAACACTGGTCACTTAAACACTTCCTAAAGACATACCATCTGATGAAATACGTAATCATGTTCACTTTCACAGCTCACGAAGGTCACTACTTGTCTGTGTTTTAATTTTAATTAGTAACTTTGGTTATGGAAATGTAAAATTATGTCAAATCGAGCAAACCACTTGACAGTGATAATAATTCTTCTTTTTATAATTTCGAATAATTGACCACAGTATAGAGTTTTCAGAAGCGACACCTCAAAATGTAAATAGGTAGTTTGTGCGTTATGTTATTCTGCTTTTAGCTCATCTTGTGTTTTCGGCCTCACATTTTAGTAAAATGTTTTGTAGGGTGTGCTAGAACGACAAACTGGAGATGGTTTGTTAGCAGCATTTCAAGCCTCACATTCTCCTACGTAGAGTGTTTTTGGAAGTATTTGCCTAGAATACCAAAAATGGGCGATTTGGTATTATGCATTTCAATGCCCCCACTATTTTTTTTGTTTGTAGGGAACCATGTCATTCCTTTCGGGGATGTTTGTGGAGTACTCCTGAAAGGAAGTCTAAGGATGGGTGGTCTTCAGCCACTTTGAGCCTCACTTGGAGTGAAATTCAAGATCATTCTGAACCTTCCTGTAATGAGTGGTATTTGTGTTGAACACATTTCAGTTGGTGGTGGTACCTAGATTATCACTAGGGAATTGAAGAAAACCCTGTGACTGTTCACTAATATGTAGCCCGAAGTTTCTCTAGATCCTTCGAGATCAAATGTGTAAGACCCGCCTTACAGTTCGCAATATTAAATGCGGCAATTCATTGCATGTGATCTAATGACATTTAATGGAGTTTGCACTAACAAAAGTAACCAAAATATTACTAAAATGGCACAAGAATGAGTATTGTGGCTATAAATTATAGGTCCAAACCCAATTTCAGCAGTTATCATTGCAACAGCTGATCGAAGAGTTCCTACAGCGCATATGCGCAAGAAAAATTGCTGCAATACTTTCAAGACTTGCGAACTGTAAAGCGGCCCTAAATACTTTTCTTGTATATTTTTGTATATTCTTGTGAATAATTGTAAATATATTTTTGGCTTTGAAGAACTACTGTAGTTATGAATCACAATATTTATCGAAAAATTTGTTCCAAATTTTTCTTTCTCAAGAAGGGAGGTAATGTAACGCTCACATTTGTGTAATTGTTATTTTCTTCAGGAAAGCAGGGAAATGAATACAAACACTGGTCACTTAAACACTTCCTAAAGACATACCATCTGATGAAATACGTGATCATGTTTATTTTCACAGCTCACGAAGGTCTCTACTTGTCTGTGTTTTAATTTTAATTAGTAACTTTGGTTAAGGAAATGTAAATATGTCAAATCGAGTAAACCACTTGACCACAGTACAGAGTTTTCAGAAGCGACACCTCAAAATGTAAATAGGTAGTTTGTGCGTTATGTGATTCTGCTTTTAATTCATATTGTTTTTGGTACAGATAACTGTTTTGTGGAATTGAATCGAATGAAGCGTGTTCGAGTTGGTAACCGTGAAATGAAACGGAATTTTTTTTTTATCTGAATTTTAATTTGGAGAGGACGGAAGTCTTCAAGGGCCCATTTCTGCCCTGGTAACGCTAAGAAGAACTCGTGTGGGTTAACTGTAAAATAATTTTGATTTACCCACACAAGAGAATATAGAGTCCATTCATTTGAGAGGTAAATATTTGAACATCATTATTGGGATTTTAATTCGGGATAATAAGTTGGGTGGATTTCAACTCGCTTCACGAGAAATTTGAGAAATAAAATTATTTGTGTCCGAACACGTTTTATCAAAATTCTTTTCTTTTCTCAATAACAGTTCTGCCAGGATTCCACAACAAAGTAATCGATTCTACATTAAAGCATCCAGATTCTACATTGAAGCATTCAATTTCCACAACAAAGCAATCAATTCCACAACAGAGCAATCAATTCAACAACTATTGACGAGTACTTAGACCTTACAAAGAATTGTTGAGACCTTGAGGAGAATTTTAAGGAGATTAATGGTGATAGTAGTTCTGGAGCCATCATACTATCGTGAAACTGTAGGAACTGTTTTTGGAACGAGTTTAATATCACACTGGAGTAACAAAGTGGAAAAACGTCACCCTTCAGCAATAAATATAAATGTAACAGGTTTGAATGCATTCATCTTGATTGTTGATGTCATTATTGTTTTGTACCATTACGCTGAAGTTCCTCTGACCCTTCAATATTATTTGATTCCATATTTAACTCTTGACCACTAAATCTACCATACGATAATTACTACTGAAATTTTAAATGAATATTTCTATTTGACACCTGCGTGTTTATTTGTATGTTTGAGAATCTCTTTTCCAGCGTGATAAAGTCTTTCTACAGAGATTGGCTTGAGAATAAATTTGTATACTCTTTTTTTTTTCTGTAGATGGCGTCCAATTAACAACATTTTACTTCAGACTTATTCTCAGTGCCATCTATTGGATTTCTGGGAGTTCTCAAATAGCACCGAATCACGCCCTTCCTCCCTGACAAAAGCTAGCCGTTCGCAGTCTGTACCTTGTGTTGGGTATATAATATGGTAAACCTCATTGTATGAACGAGATAAGGTTACAACAGAATATCAACTAACAAACTCTTAAGTATATTTCGTTCAAGCCTAGAAAATGCCTGTAGCAGTATATCTTCATCCACATTGCCCATTTGGACCGGTGGGGACATTTTGAAATTATTGTTGTTGGATATTGACATTAGGCATATCGATTATCAGTGATGTTTTAATTTGTTTCTTCAATTATTTGATCGCTATGTAATGTCGCATGCCCAATTCCCACCTATTCACTAATCTCATGTTGTTTGCCAAAATTCCAATCGATATTCTAGCATTCCAAAAGTTTTCCGAATGATTTTCTCCCGATTGAAAATTCCATAAAATCTAATTGATAACTTCGGGACTGTTTCAGAGAAAGTGCAGAAAGGTGAGGAGCCCTATTCCTGAATCAATCGTTGGTGAACGTATACGCCTTTTGCTAGGCCGAAACACTGGTTGAGCGAAAAGGTTTTACTTTCTTCAATTTACCTTTGAATCTGCTAACTATTTCAGTGAGACGTACCACTATGAGGCGCCCTTTGGGTCAAAAGTGTTTTTGCAAATATATGTAATTTCATGTAAATATATTTATTAACTTTAGTGATATTTTTATTTTGTGTTCCGATATATTTATTTTCTACCGAACATAATATATTTACGTTTTGAGTGTCACAAACATATAAGAATGAGATTCCCATATATTTATAAATTCGATCTATTTCACGTCGTCAAGAGATGGCACACCGGTGGTATTTTGTCACGGTCGAGTACATGGCAACATGGGGAAGTCGTTAGTACTCAGAGTGGCTGATAGATGGCAGTGACTCAGGCAGTTGTCATGTCGATGTTAATAATATCATTGTATATAGACTACCTAGTAGGCTAACGCTAATGTATTTACCGTTGGATAGAAATATCATCGCTACAGCGATCTTTTTGACCGGCACGTGGAGTCGAGACAGGCCCGTATTGAAAAAATTGTAAGCAAATTAATTAAAAAAAGTTGACTAATAAACTATGAGTACTCTTCGCTTGAAATAGTGTAATCATATTCGTAACATTGAAGTGGAGTGTTAATTCATGAATATTTCTACAAATACGTATGAAAAAAATCTTACCTGAATAATTCAGTGATTTAGACAAAACTAATAATATAATTGACGTTATTCAAAAAACACTTTATTGTGTGATTTCCACTAGACAGTTTGCCAAACCGCTACACGTGCTTTACTACACAATAGCTTTTTCAGGCCTTCAGAAGCTATTCTATAGTGAAACACGTGTAGCGGTTTGGCAAACTGTCTAGTGGAAATCACACAATTGATTTTCAATGAAATTTTTATGTATTTTCACCAAGTCGGCCATTTAAGTAATATAATTTAGAGTAAATAGATCCATGTAGTTGAATATTGGAATGTAAGTAATGCATAAAAAACAGTTTTATTTTTTATTGAGGTGGCGGTTACTTGAAGGAAACCATAGTTTGTGAGACTATAAGGTGAAACACGATTAAATTTCCACATAATGTAATGTCTTCGCGACATGTTTCGATACACTGTATCTTTTTCAAGCGAATGTACTATGAACACTGTGTTTATCCAAATTAAATTTAATCGTGTTTTACCTTGTTGTCATAAACAACAGTTGTCAAACACGTTATGGTGTTAGCGAACAGAAGTCCTGACAGATCAGTACATACCGAACACAAATGTTGTAGTTCAGTTTTTCAATCACATCTCGGATCAGGATTTTTGATCACGTGACCTGAGGTGTATCGAACAATTCTACCTAAGGTCATTTATTGTGAGCTCTGAGCGCTAACTTGGCCCCAATCTGTCGTTTATAATAAATCGAAGAGATAGAGTGCTTGGAGCGAAAGCATAGGTGACCGAAGCGTGCATATAGAGGATGGTTTAAAGACATTTATAATAAAAAAATTTAATAGAAATTCAACTATGCTGTAAGATTGATAATTTTACATTGTTAGTACCTATTCGAGTTTTCATTGATTTCGAAACAGTCTTACAATACTTATAAATTAATGTTCTTAATAATAATTTCAGTATATACTCAGTATATACTGACTTATAAGCCATTATCTAATTAAACTGACACCATCAATAATGATTTTCATTTTTCCCAGGCTTTCCGTCCGATCTGAAAATTCCGTGCTATTTTTTTTCTCGGAATAAGCATGTCCTTTTACGTATTCTGTGAAAATTCCCAAGTGGCACCCTCTCTAGTTTTCGACTTATGAGCCAATATCTGATCAAAGTGTCACCGTCCATATTGATTTTTAATTTTTCCAGGGTGTCCGTCCGATCTGAAAATTCCGTGCTATTTTTTTTCGGAATCATAATGTCATTTCACATATTCTCTGAAAATTTCTAAGTGGCACCCTCTCAAGTTTTCGACTTATGAGCAATTATCTAATCAAACTGACACCATCAATAAAGATTTTCAAATTTTCCAGGCTTTCCCTCCGATTTGAGAACTCTTCAGTCATCATTTTCATGCTTCAAGTGTTAGCCGTTCGTGTTTCCGACTAATGGTTAATTATATAATTCAAATATTTTCCGAACATCGAAAATGACATTTTCAATTTTAACGTTTTCCGTACTATTCAAAAGTCTACTAATGATGTTTTCTATTTTCTCAAGTTTTTTCAGTCATCCTCCATGCTTATGATTACGATTCATGCTAAGTAAAACTTGGATTTTGGTCAATACGTTTCAATTTCAATGCAATGAAATCCGCCCTATGGAATCGTGGCTGGCAACGAATTTTACAGAAACGTTGCTAACTTTTCGTTGCTAACTTCACACACATTACTCTTTGGTAGATTACCATTTCAGGGGGTTGGGATGTCAAAGAAGTTTATGTTCAGTTTTTGATTGTTTGAAGTATAGGCATTTATTGGTAATATTACCATGGACGGAAGCTTTTAATGAAGAATTAACGTTGTTCTCTCGGAATTCAAACAACAAACTTGCAGTCGGCAAAAATTCTAACAGAAACTAGACCTTATGTATCAATTTTTTGTTACAAAAATCAAACCAATCACCCCCGTTCTCTCGGATATTTGAAACAAAAATAGATTTTGTGGAGTTTCACCTCTGTATAATACAACCTACATTTTCGAAAGAAGGGGGTGAAGGGTTGATTTTTTTTCTCCACTGAAGCAGGTTTTTGGTCGAGTTTCACCTCTGTTGAATTTAAAAATAACTCAGGGATCATTTGCTGACCTGCAATTTAGCTACACCCGAAAATTGGTGTCAATCAATACTGTAGCTCTCTGATAAATAAAAACAAGTGAACAAACTTCATATAAATATCAACTATTCGTAAATTGTGAACAATAATGATATTAAACACAACAAATATATGAATATAATCCAAGTGAACGGTACGGTAAATCTACAAAATAGCCGATGCCGGTCCTGTTACAATCCAGTCTGTCGGGTGTAACGAAAACAAGCGATTTTCAACCTTAATAAACGTCTGCATCCATTCGACGGTGCTGCCAACTACATTTCGCCTCCATCGTCCTCCAATGATAAGTCCATAAGGTGAGCCTACTATGTAATCTAAATACAATGATAATATTAATAGTTCAAATAAGGCACGCCAGATCCTTGTCAAATCGCGAAATCAGTATTTTTATAAAGGATCCTGAGACCTGGGACGCGAAACCACAGCGCCAACTCCCTCGACATTTGAACTATTGAAAGAATGTAGGCTTTCACGGCCGGTGTTAATACATCTACGGTTTTTCGGGCTTGAGGGCCATGTGCTGGAATTTTGACTTCCGTAGCTTTCGGCTACATTTGCGGCAGCCATCTTCAGCGGCGTGGTCTTAGTTGAACTCCTTTATGTGAGTTTACTACGACTAGTCGATGGCTGCCGCAGATGTAGCCGAAAGCTCCGGAAGTCAAAATTCCAGTACACGGCCCTCAATCTCGAAAAACCGAAGATGTATTTGAGCTATTATTGACATGACAACTGCCTGAGTCGCCAGTCGCCATGTATTATTTTATGAATAATGACTTCGCCATGTTCCCAAACACTCGACCGTGAACAAAATGCCGCCAGTGGGCCATCTCTTGACGACGTAAAATAGATCGAATTCATAAATATATGGGCATTCTTATTTTTATATATTTGTGACAGTCAAAACGTAAATATATTATGTTTGGTAGAAAATATATATATATATATATCGGAACACAAAATAAAAATATTGCCAAAGTTAATAAATAAATTGATTTGAAATTACATATATTTGCAAAACCACTTTTGACCCAAACGGCGCCTCATATACCACGATCGCGGGAAATAATACAAGTTGGCGTTAGATCTTATCCAGATGGGGCGTTCTACGCGCGGGTCCACTCGCGCGTTT
This sequence comes from Zygogramma bicolorata, assembly GCA_032362365.1. Classification (NCBI taxonomy): domain Eukaryota; kingdom Metazoa; phylum Arthropoda; class Insecta; order Coleoptera; family Chrysomelidae; genus Zygogramma; species Zygogramma bicolorata. The sequence continues at coordinate 111,848 of JAVJAQ010000445.1, read as the reverse complement.
TAATTTACATTGCGTCCAGTTACCGCTGAGACGGACTTGAATTTCCTACCAGTTATGAACATCGGTTCGGATACAGGGTTTTTTTGTGTCTTGCATGTCGTCGATGGAAACGTTGTGAACGAAGAGGCAATCGACGATTTAAAGTGTATCTAATTTTTTTTTAATTCTTTTTTTAACGTCGGCCTATTTCCGCTACCAAGGCCAATCACCGACGCCGGTGAGCACACTTCCCCCAACCGGAAATTTTGCCGAACCCTCTGGTATTCCAACCAGAGGTAGGGATCTTTAACGAGCCCAACATCCATGGACTCGGGACCGACGGTATTACGTCCCCTCCGAAGGACGGCATAACCTCAATATATCTTGTGCTCATTGATATATTGTCTGCGAGCTATGATATGCTACTTCGCTGCAGCTGTACGGGCTTTCGACACGGTATTTCCCTGTATGGTCACCCATCCAAGTACTAACCGCGCTCGGCGTTGCTTGACTTCAGATATCGAATGACTGTCAGTCAACGTGTATCTAATTCTACACGACAGACTGACGCATCGTATGTTTAAAACATCATACCTAAGGCCTTAACTCAGGAATGATCAGCTCCACAAAAAAACAATTATTTCTCCCCAGTTCCTACGTTTGAAAACCCTATTGGAATAAACCGAAGATTCTATATCCCGTAAGCCCCTTCTTTTCTCAACTTCGTCAACAACAAGTTCCGTTTCAAGTTATCACGCTCCATTTCTAACCTCATACCTCGATTCGCCATGAACTCGGCCATAGTACTGGTCGCAGCAATTTGTGCCAGAGTATTTCAACTCGCGCGTAAAACGATTGTTGATTAATAATTAATAAAGTTTTATATTCCATTACGACTAGTCGGTCATTACAGAATGAAGATAGTAATACAAAACAAATAAAGCGTAATAACATAACACTGTACCGTGTGATTTATACCAAACAGATCACAAACCGCTTATGTGTTTAACTATACAAAAACTAGTTATTTGAAGAAATACAGCTAGTACAAAAGGAGAAACTGCATCCGACGTTGAATTTTGGTGAACTCAACATTATTGATTTCGAAAACATTCGACATAGTTGATGAGCATACTTGAAGACTGGTGTTGAATCAAATACTTCTTTGAAAAATTCATTCAGTCCAGTCTCAAATTACCTACTCAGAAGGTTTTAGCTGTCACCTGTCCTTCATTGTATCGCCAAAAGCAAAGGCAGTATTTTCTTCGAAGAGGTAACATGCACTGACACCGATCGGATATAATCGATAATCGTGGTATTAGCCAAGGGAGTAGTTGTTTTCTGCCAGATGTCAGGTAGGTGACTTGAGACTGGCCGGCAACGAATTGTCCCAGAGATGATTCAATTATCCATTTTAACAGAATATCATAACCAATAATCTATGAGATTGAAACCTTTGTTGTATAAGTTGCACTCGACGCGCAACTTTTTATCTCTTGTAAATATATATATATATATATATATATATATATATATATATATATATATATATATATATATATATATATATATATGTATGTATATAGGTCTTGCTGTAGTGAGGTTGCAGTCAAAAAAGGGGCTAAATTCACAAAGAAAACTCTTTGTTATACGTCGAGCTTTCGGTAATGTTTATTAACTTCTTCGGGACAACTATAAAATGGTTGATTATAATATATATAGTTATATTCTATGAATAAACGAACCGACTTGAACAACCTCAGTCAGATATATACTTATTTATTACTTTTCAACGAAAAAACTATAACACCCGTTAACCATAATTTTCCGCCTTGATTGAGTAAACTTTGTCATTGTCATTGTCATTTCATTCATGTATTTTCTGTTTGTTCTGATCCAGTTTCATTTCAATCTCACGTTAGTAAGTACTCCATTTATAAAATAAAAATAATAACTTATATATATATATATATATATATATATATATAAATATATATATATATATATATATATATATATATATATATAAATATATATATATATATATATATATATATATATATATATTGTAATCAACCATTTTATAGTTGTCCCGAAGAAGGTAATGAACATTACCGAAAGCTCGACGTATAACAAAGAGTTATCTTTGTAAATTCAGCCCCTTTTTTGAGTGCAACTTCACTACAGCAAGACCTATACTCGAACCAGTCACGAAATCGTTATTCTATATGTATATATATATACCGTGTGTCACAGACTCTGGGTTTTCTCCTTTGCTTCTTCAGCTATATTTCTGAAATTTGGAACATTGAATATGCTCACTGAGCAGCATTTCTCGACATATCTGAAAGAAAAAAACAACTTCCAATTTTTTTTCCGGAAATGGCATCAACTTTCGATTCTTGAATGGGACACCCTGTATATTGTTACATGATCGTTTAGGAATGATCATGAGGAATCCAACGATACCAGGTTTGATGATGTTATCTCCAATGACTGCGGAGATATCGCCATTTATTTTATCCATAATCTCAACGAGTAGGAGAGAGAAACTTTTCCTGGCGGGTCAATCCAATTCTCTCTCCCCAGATAACATCATCAAACCTGGTATCGTTGGTTCCTCATGATCATCCCTAGCCGATCATGTAACAATATACAGGGTGTCCCATTCAAGAATCGAAAGTTGATGTCATTTCCGGAAAAATAGGAAGTTATTTTTTTCTTTCAGATATGTCGAGAAATGCTGTTCAGTGGGCATATTCAATGTTCCGAATTTCAAAAATATATCTAGAAAAACAAAGGAGAAAACGGGGGTGTACTATGAGTCTGTGAGATATATACATCACTTGATAACTGTCAATGCTAAGACGATTGCAATGACTTGCAATAGTTTCATAGATGAATGACAAATCGCAGATACATCGTCACTCTATAATTTCTTGTATCAATAATTCAACTAGCGTTGATCGATTATAATCGTAAGGGTTTCATGGTAATCACAATAAGTTAGTGGGAAGAAACGGATCTCAAGACAATCTATCAATATATTTTTTACAACACAAACTCCCAGTTTTATTTTTGATGGTTTCGAATAAAGAATCCACTGAGCCATTTATTAATTCTGATATCCGTGCAGCAAATTAAATTCTCCACTTCGATATGGCTTCAAGAAAACCTATAGAAGCATATCGGTCGGATTTTGTCGATGGATTTCACACTTATTTGAAATAAGCCAGGATTTTCTGTTCTGATTCGTTCATCAAATTGTATGTTAGTAGGGTCGGTGCAATAGTGTCGAACGGAAAGTCCCTATAGAAAGCTTATGGAAAATATCGGTCGAAATGGCTCAAACTCATACACAAGTTGAAATAGGCAGAAAATCACTCCATGAAGCATTTTCGTGATAAAGTTGATGAAAAGTAATATTCAGTTCTAGCCTTGGACAAACTTTTTTTATGTTATCACTCAAAGTTGTAATACAATAATACGGTGTGGATGAACAATGTTTAGTAAAACACGTGTAATGGTTTCATAAACTGTCTTGTGAAAACACAATATTTATTTTCATGAATTTCTGTCAATTCCATTAGTATCTATACGTGATTAATAAATTCTCATCAACAATTCACAAGATGAAAAAATAAAGAACTTCTGAATGATAAAAAAATAACAGTAGAACACTGAGCTGGTACTGAAGGTAGTGTACACAAATTTACAATAACTTACAGGAACGTGACAAAGAATGTTCATGCTGCATCTAGAGAGTATGTGAAAAAAATCAGTATCAGAAAAGTATGCGATTCATGAAGTACACATTTATCAATAAAAAAGTAGCCTTGTTCACATAAAAAAACATTGTTTGTTTCTGCCTAATCGGCCTCCCTGGGAACGGTCGAGAGGTATGTTCAATGTCCACTGACTGACATTCCGATTCATCGGACTGATAACTGCGGTCATTTATGTGACATTATTTTTGGCTCCTACTCCACTTGCAGATCAGTATCTAGAAGGATATTTTTTTTGCCAAGTTGTGAATTGAATAAAAATCAGAATGAAACTACTAGTGGATCAGACAGGTCTATCCAGAATATTTTCCTGTGGCACATCCTATTTGCTGTTCAACGATTTCATATCCAATATGAATATATCGTGAATGGAAAAAATGATGTTAAACTGATATGAATCTAAAACCGAAAAACGATAAATATTGGTTAAATGTTGGTAATGAACACAATAACTACATCAGAAGAATTTCCCCAATAACTGATGAAGATGATTTTGCAAGAAATCAATTAATGTCTATAACAGATGACAGTCAGACCTCTCTTTCAGTGTGGAAAACAGAGAACTATCAAATACAATATTAGCGAACGCAAAACGGCAATTAAGGGCACATCGTCCATTGACGCATCGCTTTTGACAATGTCTACCACAGTAGTTGTCGATGAAACGTCAGGGTCAAAAACCTGCAGAACATGGTTATCGAAATCGAAAACCGCTAACTACCTCGTCACAATCGTGTGGCGTGAGGGTAGGCACACTGTGTCTTTTTTGCGTAGGATACTGCTCGCTTGGTGTCTCCTTGATGAAAGATTTCAGTTCCATGAAACCAAAGAGGCAATATCCGTACAACACAATAATCATGTTGGTTTTTTCCCTGTTGGTATGACACTATATTGGCACAACAACTATTTCATGTTGACAATATATATTATATGGAAATATATTATTTTTAATGTATATATATACTGTTCAGCAGCAATATTGACACATTAATGATTCGATAGCTTGTAACCGATATCACAATGAGTAGGTACATCAGAATTTTTGAAAAAAAAAATTATACAAGCGCTAGTGTTCACCATAAACCTGGAAAATATCGATAACAAAAAGTCAATAACATCTGCTCAGTGAGAGAATGCCATCATGAACTTTCAGAAATGAATCCGTCTACAGAGAAAAATGATATTCTGAAAATTATCTCTTCAATAATAATTGTGACTTCATCGATTACATTTTTTCAAAAGCGTCAGCGGAGGTGAATTATTACTGTAGCTACTCAATATAGAAACTAACGGATAAAATCCCAGAATAACAACACCACCACCTTGAGCGGCAGTGGCTCATTTGTTTTTTGATAAGCTCACACCACGGTGTCAGAAATTGGTTCTGAAATATAAATGAAAAAACCGGAAAAATTTTAAAAATATATTGACATATCTTTAAAAAAATGAATAGGAATTCTACAAATAAAAACTATAACTATTTGAAGAAGAGACTAGGTAAATGTTTCATTATTTTTCCATCAGTTACTGTCTCTGTTTAGAAAACCATGCCACTGTTTCCTGGAACGTTCTTTCGGAAAGGTCCGGAAAACAGTGCTCAGCTGCATCTGAAAATGATAATAATAACGGAGTACATGTGCTTCTTTCTACCGTCTTTCTTGTACATATTCAACGATGGAAGCGACTTTGGACAACCCCCCCATTAATTCTGATTTCGCCTTTTTTGATACTGTTTTCCCTGTATTGTCAGTTTTTTATAACAAATGGGAGTGTGGAAAAAGATCCTGGCTACCGAGAGCGTGAATGTTCCGATGCAAACCAAACACCTCATGATTACCTTCATCGATCATATTTATTTGCACTTGTTTATCACTGTCGCCTAGTAACCAAACTACAAAATGAAACTTCAAATGCGGCACATAGCAAGACCACTACACTATACAGAATCGAAACAGTAACTAACCCAATTTCTATGAAAAAAATATTTGGTCCTGACTATTACAAGGAGTTTTAGTTGCTGTTGGGGCTGTGAATGTTGATACCAGTATGATAATATTGCATTTTGCACTGTGAGAATAGTTTATTTTTACCAGGTAGGAAAAGCCTAACAATCCTCAAATACTGTGAAGATTGCTAGCAACACAGACTTTTCTGAAATCGTTTAAAATTCAACAGATTATTTTGAAAAAATCGCGAAAATTTTATTCACAAATGAAGGGTGCTTTGGAATTCGTGATAAAATTACTTGGAATACTATGAAAACTGTTTTTAATCAATTATGTAAAACACTAACAACTGTCAGGAAATATCATTTCCTTGCAGTAAGGAAATATTTCTCTCTCACAGTAAGAAATTTTGTCTGGAATGTCAAAATTCACTTGCGGTTTGCTGAAAATACTTTTTTCAAGTATAACATTACAAACATGTAATGATATTCCACAAACAAAACATTTTTCTGACGAAGTATATAATTTTTATTGCCTTCGTTTATCGAATATTACCCTCATATATAAAATGTCCCATAAGAGCAATGCAATTATCGAAAACTCAGAGCGGTAATTGCATTGTATCAAGTCAACATAACAACACATTTGAAACCGTATCGCTAGACGTCAGTAAACAACACAAATAAATGTCAGAAAGACTTCACAACTAGAAAAACATTTCGCGTTATGGTTAGTGCTCCATACAATCTATAAAGTATAAATGAACAAAAATAACATTTCCTTGAGAATTTCTTTATTCGTGAAATATTCCAATGAATTACATTCGTGTATAAAAATAACCAGATAATTTTGCTTTCAAGCGTGATATCTTATACAAATTGCATTCGGTTATTATTTCATATTTTGTAAAAGAGACCTCCTCCTTCGGACTCGGGCCCTTTCGCCAAAATATAAAAATAAACTTGCAATTTTTATATATTACGCTTTCTTGCAAAATTATCGGTAATTTTCATGCACCCGTGCAATTATAACCGATAACATGTCAGATGAGCAATTGAGAATCACATTTTCCTTGCCAATTAATTTCCACAAATATCAAGTCTGCAATATTCGACACACCTACACTATTCACCCCCAGCATGACAAAATCAAATTCATAGTGAGAATGGAACAAATCTGAACACGACCTATTCGCCACAGAAAACAATTGAGGATACACCAATCAAGAACGTAACACGACCTCTCTTCGAAATATTATGTAGTGGTGTCAAGGTTTGGCTGTGTTTTCTGAGACCGTTCTGTTGATACATCCTTAATGTATTATGCAGAAACTATAACTTGACAAAAGATTACATTCGGTAGATTATCAGCCATTGTTAGAATGCCGCGGTGTTGGGATAACGCCCTTTCAGAAAGGGATGAGGGTGCGCATTGTCGTTCGGAAAGGAAGGGTCTATGGGAAATTAAGTGATCGTGAAAATTCCATTGTTATGCAGTGTACGAGGAGGCATGATGATCGCATAATGGATTCAGGCTGAATGGGGTCGTGATGACAATTATCAAGAAGAAGTTCTCACATATTATAGGTTATCTGTAACACTAATAGACTGAGATCGAACTGTAGAACCCTGACCCATTATATAATGGAATGAAATAGTTTCAAAAAGTTAGTACCAGAAATGACAACTAGATAATCTTTTCGTATCTAGGCAGAACTTGTGAACACGTTCCATATAGTAGTTTCTGAAAATAAAGTTCAATTTTTTTATGTGGCAGTATCCCATCTGTGAAAACATCTTTCAAAATGTTTCACCATTCTCCTATGAATTCATATCATCCAAATGGCCCTTATTGAAAACATGGTTTTAGGTTTATTCAAAATGCAACTCCAAAGATTTCTAGAAACTAGCGGATACATTTGGGTAAGTATCTGAAACGAGTTGCTAGAAGACCGAAAATAAGTCAACATCTACATGCTCCAATCCATTTTTGTTTTTCTCAAGGAGTATTGAATTATATTCAAATAAACAAGGTACATAATAATGATACATCAGTGTCAGTTGCTAACCTTGTTAGCGAAACGCGCGTCGATTATTAGGTTCCAAACTCATCTTTTATTATTAAAACATGATCATGCTTTCGTACCAGTTCGTCTACCATATGTTCATAAAATTGATAAGGTACATTAATCGCAAGTTATTGTATGCGCTTAGCTCGGTAACATTCAGTGCAATTTTTTTAACTTTGCAATCAATCTGAGACTGCTTACAAGCAATCTGAGGCAGATTGAAGATGTGCATGACAAAAGACTACTGGATGCATTCGTGATCTTGGTAGTGTAGAGTGGTCTCGGTAGTGTAGAGGTTATTTCATCTGCCTTTCGAGAGCGAACATGCCATTACACATAGCTACCTGCTTAATAGGACTATTCGGGTGCGAGTTAACGAAAGTATTTCGCCAGCTCGACCAATCGAAGCAGGTGTTCCGCAGGGATCTTGCTTATCCCCGCACTTGTATTCACTACATACGTATGATTATCCAATGTTCCAGAGAACGAATGTTGCCATATATGCAGACAATACAAGTTCAAACCCACTTGGACAGGTTAATCGTACCGTATTTAGAGAAACACGAGATTCGTCTGAATCCGCAAAAGACGGAGGCGATCAACTTTTCGAGGAAGTTTACGAATGTGAAAATCTTCGAAATTAGACAATTCAGAGGGAGGGAGCTGCAATAATACGCAATTACCCCCTCATTGCACGAAATGCCAAACTTAGTGTATACAACAAGCTGCTGATCTACAAGCAGGTGATCAGATCAGCTATGTTGTACGCCTGCCTGGTGTTTTGCAGCCTCGAGAAGACTCCGTTGTTGAGACTCGAGAGGATGCAGAACGAGGCACTTCGTATCATCACGAATAGTAATAGATACATTCGATTGGACGAGTTGCGAGATATGACAGGAATTGAGACCATATCGGAGACTGGCCAATAAATTCTTCAAGTTTTCCTCCCGAAGAGCCCTCTAACACGAGGAATCACCGGTATTGGAGCGCATCATAGACAGCACATGAAACATGGGCTGATCTATGAAGCTCTGAATATTTTCCAAGAAGCATCCTGAGCTGACCTGACTTCCTTGAAGTAGGGTGAGAACTCTTTTCAATCGGTTTTTTCACTGTTTTACCGACCCATCGCCTTCGCCAGATCTGACAAGGAACAATCATATCTATGCCACATTAATTATCTTATATTATTGACACGCAACCTGCACATGAGCCCTTGGGCATGAGGTGCGTTTTTATCTCTGAGTAAGTGGAGCTTAGGGTAGAAGCGGACCGGACGTTCACCACAAGGGGGATGGTAGGCCCGTGGATACACTTCCCGTTCCAGGATATCATTTAAACATGTTGTACCGTTCTCGTTTATAGTGCATCTGTGTATTTGCCATTTTGTATTGTATTTATACCATATCATATACATTTAATATTATTTATTATTATATTATTATTATATCATATTTATAATATTATATATATATATTATAGGTTGACTTTCGTTAGCTGGTTAATGGAAAGAAAAATTTTAGAACAACAACAATTTTGGAACAATTCGGTAATCTAGAAAGAGTAAAATGAAAAAATAGTATATGTGGTGACAAAGCTCCTGCTTCTCAGTTCATTGTTGAGAAATTATTGGGAATAATGAGTAGTTGACAGATGAAGTCAAATAACTTTGCAGTTAGTTTTTGGACGACCTTAGATTGTAAACCCAATCAGTTACTTCTCTTTAAGAGGCTAGAGTTGTTAGCGAAACGCGCGGCTATTGCAAAAAATATCAGTTTGGTGTAAGGAAAATTGATCTCTACAGAAAGTTATAACCTTTTCAATCTTGTAGTCTACCAAGACATTTCACTATATACTTTGTTCAACCATCCTTTGCCGTTACGTCATAATCGGTGACGTATTCTGCTGTTTTACGTTTGTCTTATATTAGTTATTTTACACTCAACCTCAAAATTATTATAAGTATGTACCTACCTGCAGAATACATCGCATACACTCGTGTTCTTATTGCATATTGATGTATGATATAAATCGATGATCCTCGAGCAGAAACATGTCCGACATGAACTTTGATTTTGTAGTCTTTATCTGTTTTCATTCCACTGGTAGCTAGTTTTTGATTAGTTCTAATAGATATTTCTGGAGAATCAGCAACACGCTATAGAATTCAATAAAATCAAATCAATAAAAACTTACATTTTGCATAACATAGGTAGATACATACGGTGTAGACTACATTTAACGGTAAAAGCGGCACTCCAGCATATATTTTTCTCAAGTAGTCAATTAACTTCTAAATTAAGCTTTGCTCTTTCTCATTATACCGGAATGGCAATGAAAAATTAACTGAAAAAGGCGAAAATGACCTAAAATACTGAACGAATCAAACTATGACAACTGAACTGTCAAAAATAACAAATAAAATTCACATCGACATTAGACATACGTTAATGACGTCATTATGACGTCTCATCCATTTCATGAATGAGAGATAAAGTTGGACAACGTATGACGTAACGGCAAAGGATGGTTGAACAAAGTATACCATCTTTATAACATGCAGGTTGGTTTTATTTCCAATAAAATTTTGTTCCAAAAAATTTAAATTACGCTGTTGAATTTCCTTTTTGTTACGGACCCACTCTGATTCCAGGAAAATATTCTTCCTACTATGTCCTTTTGACTACAGTATCACATGGAAAAATGATCCATTGACGTTCGACAAAATTGCAGTGGACAGTACTTTTCATTGGGTTGTCCAGTATAAAACTTATGCACAAATTTTGCCTAGGAACACTACTATTTGCGTCATTGTAATAAGTATTAATTATAAATTCCACATATATTTTGAATTCCACAGAAATTCGATTGAAATGTCTCATTTTGAAAGTTGATGGAAGTGAACACTGAACGCGATCGTTACGAATTGAGGAAGCATGAAACTTTCAGTCGAAAATTTGATAGTACTTTAGCGAAATCTGTACAAAAAAGAGTAACTGGAAAATGTTTGTTATGGTGGAAAACGGTTGGTTCGGGTGGACTCTGCCTTTTCGTTCGTGAATTAACGATCTCTTGATAATGTATACATACAACAGAAGGTGTTTGCCAGTATTTATGTTGTTACTTATTCCAGGGGTTGTATTATCATTTGAGCTCTGTCCATCATTTTTCATTCATTCAAAAATTAATCACATCCAATGATGTTTCTCATACTTAAGACTGTCGGGTCAATTCTCATCATTGAGTTTTATGAATATAATTAGCCTTTGACCAACCACTATTCAAAACATACAACATAACATTAATTTTGATATCGAGTACACCACGGTAAAACGCCGCTTTCTGTTCTCATTAGATGAGTAACAACTGGTTGGTTGATCACGCAAAGCATTTCGATCAAATTTCGGTCGATAGTGATATAAAAGGGGAATTGCGCATTCCACTGTCTTTACAGTTGATTATTCAACAGACTTTTTCTTATCGATATAACAAAAACATAATGATAATAGGGGATAACTGCAAGCATTCATTATAACGGAACCCCCATAATTCAGATGAAAGCGATATCTTTGTTTTTGAAGTTAATGAAAGATGTGGAACTGAAACAGAGTTGTACACATTGCAAGTTTTGCCCGTATATGTTCTTGGAATCAGTTCTCTTTCCACGTTTTCCGAGATAATTCACAAACTTAATTTTTTTGAAATACCACCTAATCATTTTCATCAATTCCGAAAATTTTTTTTGAGTATGTATATACAGAAGTGTTCACATATTTTTGTTTCGAATAATTGGATTGCAAAAATCTCCACAGAGGTACAAACTATGCTTCCCAGACTGAATACATTCTTTGAATCGTCTGGACGTGTTACATGAGGCTATCACATTCTAAATAGAGCCCGTATGATGATATAAAAAGTCTATCGATGGTTTATCATAACCTAAAAAATATTTAATGAACGTTCTCTTCAGATAATCCCAAAAGAAAAAATTCATTGGGATTGCGCCAGTTTTCCTATGGGACCGTTGATGTGAATTCTCTTGAATCTCCTAATAAGAGATATCTCAAAGAGATGCGTACATCGTATGCATTATTCGGATGTGTAGAATCCCGAAAACCAGCATAGTTGTACTTGGCATACAAACATAACAGCTGTGATCAGAGCTGCATGTACCAGGTACTCCCACGTTTATACCCCAAATTTTATTCAAATACGTTAATGCTGTGTTTGGTGATATTCCATTTAAACTTATCATCTGCGAATGAAAAATTGTGGTGTGAAAACTGATTGCGAAGTTTGAAATTCTCAAACAAGCAAAAAAAAGATGTAAACAATTTTTATATGTTATTTTTATATTCTGTTTGCTGGCAAGCCAGTATTCGAATTGATTTTCGGGGCAGAGAGTTCATGTTCTATAAATTTTTCTGAATGGAATTCACCTGGTATTCGTTTGCTTCAATGGTCTACATTCGAGTAATCTTATAGTCTCATAAAATTCCTTTGAATTTCTGCCAATAACGATATACTTACATAGCACTCACATTCATCAAATGTGGTTTTTAAAAGTTATGTGAATGAAAATTGAACCGAAACACCTTAACAAAAAGTGCATCTACACTCGTGGGGTTCAGTTATTGTACCTTCAGCAAGAAAAAATACTTCCATGAAATGGAGTCATTCGTAATTACCTCTACAACAAAGGAACTCACGAATGAGCTATCGACTTTGTATAATGGATAGAAAATTAAATTGAAAATATCTGAAAAAATTGGAATGATACGATCAGAATAGTGAGAAATATGATTATATTATGATGATTAGTTTTTTTGTATCTTTACATCGAACATCTTAAGGTGAGTAATCGCAATTTCTCACACCCATAATGATCATTCGACAAATATTCAGCAATTCGTATCGTAAAAGAAAGTCCTGGCGCCGGCCCCGCCGCCTATGGATGCAAATTGACAGTTCGACAGTTCGAAAAAAGATCATACCTGTGTGATCGCGGCTCACCCAGATTATTCGAATTTCGGGATTTGTCTGGATGATTCTCCACTGTATGAGCGCCTATATAAACAGGAGTCGCTCACTGCGACAGCAGAATTTGTATGACAGAGAGTTTGTATTAGAGATAGTTTATCAGAGTGTTCAGTATAGAGCGTTGAAAGTTAGCGGAGCAGTTTTAGTGATCGTATTGTATGTGTAGTGTTGTGATAGAAATTTATAATGAAAAAAAGATTAGTGTTGTTTGGTGTTTTAATCATCGAACCCAAGGATATATCGTAACAGTATCATAGGCCATTAACATTAACACTTACACTCAAAACGGCTTTCACCAAACAAGTGAGCAACTTCAGGAATAAAGATTGATATCAAGTCAGCATATTCACGAAAAGAAATTGCTATCAATTTTCTATTTTGAAAATATTCATTCAATAAACGAAACTCGCGGCAAGTGCGAGTTTCTTTTATTGAGTAGTGGGCAAATAATCTATGTTTTGTGAAATTCTTTTGTGTTCCTCTTGTGATATTTCTGAATCAACAAACAAACTAGATAAGTGCTCTGAACGATCTCAAAAATTTTTATAATAATAATAATTTATTTCCATTAGGTTCACAAACCCAATTGTAGGAAAATACAAGAATACAATGTATCAAGTAATCAATAGCAGTACAATATCTATCAATTTTACAAAGGAATGAGACGAAAATAAATAAATACATAAATGTGTGTGAAAATATTTGTCACAGAGAGGAGGGTGAAAAAAGTAGGGCACACACCGACAAGTCAGAGAACAGGGTGGTAGACAAAGGGGTGACATCTGATTTCAGCCACCACCCCAGTATACTCACAACACAGGCTCTGAATATCCAAACTTTTGTTGTGAATAATATAAGTAGGTATCGAAAGACACAAAAGTCAGTTATTTGACAATTCACTCAGTATAAAGGGACTAATAGATTTTAGTGAGTTGAAATTGATGTCGCATATTCTAGAAAAACGGTTAGAGTTTTGACACATATTACTACTAGGGTTCTGAAGTGAGATGTTGGTACGCGAGATACTGATATGGAATGTAACAGTATGTCTGGACTCTAGGCGAGACACACACCAATTGATTTCATGCAAGAGATAAGGGCAATCTATGATTCTTTGATATTGTAATTTTGACTCAATACTGTTAATACAATACTTACAAAAGTTATTCATTTTATGTAGAATTTTGTCCTATTGAAGAGACGTCATTTGAGGGTTAACTTTGAGAGGTACGTTCAATGGTATACTTCGGGATTTGATGATAACTTGGATCTATATAGCAAAGCCTAACCAATTCTAAGATATCAATAGCCCTTTTCAACTCTTTTCTTCTTGATCGATCTGAAACTGTAATGTGTTTGCTAGCACAACATTTCTCTAATATCATATCTGAGATCATTGCTTGCTACAACAAGACTATGACCCATTCATTATATATTATCATTGACTTCTTTCTGATTATTTGTCAAAGGATCACTCCAGTTTGAATAAACGATGAGTTCGGAACCTTTGGTGTGGAAGTTGAAACTTTTCCTAGAGATCTAGCCTAACAACAAACTGATATTTTTGCACTCGACGCGCGTTTCGCTAACAAGGTTAGCATCTTCAGGAGAAGAAAATGGATACTTCCTCTATTTTGACGTGATGATCAGATCGACAATCAAATTCGAAAAGCAGATCTTCATCACTAGGTTGGCACAACTGGACAAAAATAAACAACGCTGAATCAAAAGCTCATAAGAATGTCCTTTCGTAAATTGAGATTGTTCCTGTATAAGGCATCATACCATATAGAAGGATAATTTGAATATATGTCTATCTGAATGATTTTTTTGCGAGTAACCGGGTTACAAATGGTAACGATTTTCAGTAACCGGTTGCATTTTAGCGATATGCGGTAATAGAGGGGAAGTTGATGTGACGTCATTAATGATGTCACTATTTATTACCGTGTTATTGAAAACGTAACTTTGCTCGAAAGTAGGGTTATAGGCGGTTATATGGGAAGATGATAAAAACGACAGAGACAGAGGAAGAGAAACACACAATTGTAGACAGTTCACAGTGCATTTAGCATGCAACTGGCTGTAAGTGTATTTTTTTTTATTCGAAATAGTTGGTAAAACGAAAAACGTACTTTCAGGATACTGGTTCAACTTAATATTATGATCTATTGGCATCCTTAAATGAGTTTCACATGTTTTTCCTATTGGTAATCGTGAATCTCAATCATTAATCAAGTTCAAAATGTGGAAATATAAATTATTGTCACTTTAGAAGAAATCTTCGAGAACAACTTGATATTTCCATATCTATAAAACTTTCAAAATAAATAGTGAACAATAACAACATAACCTCACTGTTTTTCATTCAAAATTGAAATATAACCAGATCTTTCACGCACCTTTTTGCGAAATCAAGTTTGTGTTACCAGTTTTGAAATTTCGTGAAGTGGGGATTATAACTTGACGGTTACCGACTTTTGTAACCGGGTTACTCGCAAAAAAATCATTCAGGTTCCTACCTAAAACGGCCCTGTCATCGATGCTTTTATACAAAAATGATATCCATTCTTAAACATATAAGATGTCCCATCATATCCTCTCCCTCATCATATATATTCACACCTATATGTGCGAATTGTGACGGCCATCTAATAAAGCGGAAATTCCCCGACTCCGAAGTATAAAAACTTCACTGGCTCTCGGTCGATATTGTAGGTGTTTATTAAGCCGTTGCTATCTCACCGGAAGTGCCGTTCCACGTGAAATTACAAGAACACGGGGTGATAGCGGCAAATGTTGAAGTGCCATTATAGACGGGTCATTCTGTTCGCTGTGATTTTCTGCAGGAATAAGTATAAAGTAAACTAATTGCTTTCACACTAACACCAATGAAAAAGTCGAATGTTTTTCATTTAGACGTCATTAGCGGGAATTTTCGATGTTTTCAGCATTTCGTTAAAGAAAAGATTAAGAGGGAAATACGGGTGGTGCGAATGAGATTATCTGAAATATGTCTTAGGGATAATTTTGAATGACGAATGATACCAGAATGTATTACTTATGAATATTAGACTCATTAGTACCAACACTTATATGAGTCGCATATGATAGTTTTATGTGCCATGAATTTACAGAAATATACCATAAAGTTTCGCTTCATAATTGTCCATTGAAACTTCAAGCAATTATGTAGCAAGAACGAAATATGTGCTCATTGCAAATTGTCAAACAACGGCGTTTGGGAGTTGTTGTTACCCTCGTAAGTTCAGAAAAAGGGTGGTTTACATTGTTTCGCACCATTAAACGAAAGAAACACAGAACACAGAAATAAATTCATGAATGTAACAGCCTCTTTCCCGCGTAAATTTTGGAAGCTTAGGGTCAACAACCACAGAAGGCGCTAATGGCGGTTATTTTTTCTTTGAGTTAGAAATGAAGATACTGGTTCGCTGTTTTCTTGTGTACCTAGGTGTCAATTAACTTTGACGTATATCCGACATGTAATGCGTTTTTGAAATTATAAATACTTCCAAGATGCATATATTCCTGGTGAAATGACTTCTATATCAGTACAATCTTGATGTTTTCGTCGAAAACGCTAGACCTTAATTCACATTATGTCATGTGTCTAGAATTGTCGCTTGACGCCATCTGTAAAGAAATTTCAAGAATGTGAATTAAGGTCTAGCGTTTTCGACGAAAGAAGTCTTCTCCAGAACAACTCGTGTAGAGTCAGTGTATTACTTCCTTTTTTCAACACTCTACATAATAAAGGATAAAGATACACGAAATATGTCAAAAATTGCACGAGTTTGTATGTTTTTGTTCAGACGTAAATACAGATATGATACATATACTACAGATAGATGCATTTGCTTTATATTCTCGATTTGTTATGAGAAGTTAATATCAGAATTCATAGAATTCCTACTATTCGGTGCTGCTTCAGATAATTTGATGATATTCTTTGAAATATCGATATCGACATGAGAGGTAGTGAAGTTGGAATACATGGAAAAAATATACGTCAATATACAGTTTATTGAGCATTATAGTATTTAATTCGACATGAATTGGACCCTCCATAGTCCAGATTAACCTGAGTAATTTCAATTCATAAAGAAGATTGCTATCCATGGCGCTGTACGAGAAGACCGTGTTTGAAAACACTTTCCAGAAAGAACTTTTATTCCATGATTTTAAATTTTTTTTATTGCATCCTTTGTAACAACCAGTGTCACTAATGCTGGAACTTGAGATAAATATGTAAAACTGGGGAATTCTGGAAAGCAATCAGCAAATAACACAAATATACGTAACTTCTACCAAAGTAATGACTGAGTAATATGAACTTTAGGTTTGTTCTGGTTCGAAGATCCAGAACTGTTTCAAATCTGCGCAGGACATGATGCGTAGAAGCAAAAAATCACAGACAGTCCAGGACAGTCTCGAACACTTGGTTGAACCAGAACGCTCTTTTCGAGTGACCACTGCGTCATCTTTCGTATACAGGGAGCTTTTATTTGACAAGTGGGCAGCTTGGAAATTAATGGTTTCAACACAGTGAGTTTGAGTTTTGAAGTTTTGAGTTGGCTGTCATTAAAAAGTATTTTGGGATTTTGGGAGTTCACTCGTTCGTCATTCGTAATCGCAGTTTGAATCGTTCTTCAGTTTTTTTTATATTTTCATTATTTTCCTTTAACATTTTTGGTACCATGTCAGGTAAACATTGAGTGAAAAAGTGCATGGTCCCGATATAACTAAAAAATAAATATTTTTCAGAAGAATATCACTTGTCAGAGTTTCTAATATAAAATGAAAAAAATTACGATAGGGATGGAGATAACTTTTTTAGCAGGGAGAGAATCCTAATACTTTTGGATTTGTATAAATCATACAAACCAAAAGTAGGTAGAGGAGAAATTAAGAGTATGAAAAAAATGTGGTGAAAATTATCCATAGAGTTATCCAATAGATGCCATATCACCATTCACCCTTCGAAATGTGAAAACAAATTTAAAGTATTGGAGCGATCCTATAAAAAAGTGGCTGACAACAATAATCAACTTTAACAAGAAGAAACTGAGGCCTATGCCACAGCTTAATAAACTATAAGCAAACACCTACCCTACCTGCCTTCCTGCGACTTCAACTTGACTGCGCATGCGCATCGAAAACAGTTTTCATCAGTTTCCGCTCAAGAGCAAAAACAAGTCGTGATAGTTCAGGACGGTCCGAGATCATTTTAAATGCGAAATCAGAACAGAGGATTCATCAATCCAAACTTGTCCTCGACAAACCAGAATGCTCTTTATTAACTGCGCATGATCCTGACGTCCGAGAACCACAATTTTTCAGAACCAGAACAAACCTTTTGTTTTCATTAGCATCACAATGATCTCGCGTTATATTGACCAATTGAACTTGGGTACATGCGTTTTGAATGTTTCGTACTAACCATCGGAACTTGATGTAGATGAATAGATGATTGATTATTTCGTACACAAATACCACAGCGTTTGATATCCAATATGAAGCACTATTTAAAAAACACTTGAATTAAATACTGAACAAACGGAAAACAACTAATAATTGAAAGCACCGGAAGATAAACGACAAATAACTAAGAAAACTACGGTAGATAATTGATCTGGAAACGACAAATAGCTAGTTGAAAGGAACAGTAAAATTTTGGAAAACTTCTAGCAAAATTCGAATAAGCTGGAATGCGAATGTCAAAAGCTATCAGAATTCGATTCTTGCACCATCTACTGATAAATCGCAGTGAATTCTGTGGATATGATTATTGATCGTGTCTAGTGTTTTTGACTAAACAATATCGAATCGGAGATCGCACCAGGAATATATACATCTTGAATACTTCGAAGGAAGACTTTCGAATTTATCTCAAAGAAATAGTTTTTTGCGAGTTATGAGCTCTTTTTTACTCGATAGTAGATGAAGACCATGTTTTTTAAAATATATGTGGAAAAGTCATCGTTTATTCCAAGAATAATTAAGTGATTTTCTATACTTGGATCGAGTGAGTCAAACCAACAAACTATAGAAATCTCTTCGGAATCAAATATTCAACCCATATTTTGTGCTCAAAGTACAGTTTTCTTCGGAATTGACACTGCCACTATTGAAAGAAGACTTTCATAATGCTATCTTGAAGTTCCAGGTAAGTTACAAAAAATATGTATTCTTTTGAACTGTGTCACATAATGTAAGTCGTCTTGAGGTGCGTAACGCCATGTATTCCGAAGAAAACTGATTATCGCACAGGATATGTGTTGGAATTGGTGGCGAGATGAATTTCAAGTATTTGTAGGATAATATTGAACGGATAAAGTTCGGAAAATCCGTCATCAGCTCGTCGATAATACAGTATTCTGAATTTGTAGTTTCTACAGTTGTCTCTAATCCACCTAATTCTGTCGAATAGTTGGGTTCAACAATCCCCACATGAATGTAGCGCAATACTTTTCGGTTTTTACAAGTATGTCGTTGCCTATCTGAACTTGTTACTGTAATCTGTCGATATGAATTCCTTCAACAAATTTTAGTTTTTCAGCTCTTTTTAACTCCTTCAATCATCTTCTTCACCAATATTTCCATTTTCGATGCAAAATTGACTCGAATGTAGAACGTAATCCTTTACGAAATGTTGTGGAACAGGAAACTGTCCTGATGTCACAAAATGGATTTCAATTCGCTCAAATTCAACCGGCTTTGTTTCATTCGCTGTGCCGTGTCTAGAAGCTTGCTCAGCAGGTGGAGCTCTCACTATGCCCCACTGATGGGGGATGGTAACCTCATTACCAGATATGAGGAACGGCCATATTGCGGCATGGTATGGTTGCCTAAAATGCTCACTAACAAGAGCGGTCTCTCTATCTTTCTCTGTCTCTTTCTTGTAAAACAATTGATGTAAACCTGATTGATAATTTTTTATTGCACAAACTTTCTCTCAGTATAAGACATTATTGAGTTTATGAAAATCTTATTTTCATTCATCCAAATAACGCATCACAGCTGGTCACTTGAATCATATTCTGCTTGTTTCTTGGCTATTCTGACATATTTCTATTATGGTTTTGTTTTTTTTTTTTCGTTAACCATCTTAAGAACGTCACCCCTTAGAAGTCGAAACTTGTGCGATCAATGGATCAACGAGGCCTTACCTCTCAACGTGTGAATCTCAGTCTGTCGGGAAATCTAGTCCCGGTCTTCCGCTCGATAGACAGACGTGCACACTTCTAAATATTCATATTTGAAGTCAAAAAGACTAACAAAAACCGCGTATTTTTCTAACTTAGACACTCATATTAGCGCAAGAAATACCCCTTTTTATACACCCACAGTTGCCGCGACACTCAGTAGTGCACTTGCAGCCAGCGGGAAAAATGTTCTTCTTTAAGGCGATTGGGAGAGTGCGCTAATTCACTTTCCATCTTTCAACATTGGAGCTTCGTATCCGGCCCCAATATCCTTGCGATGGAAGCTCTTGCATCGGCCTCATAGCTTGACAAAAATCTTGACCCATGATCTATGCGCGAAGCATATGACAGAATGATGCGTCCTCTGTTGTTGTGACTTTGTCCATAAGTTTGTTGTCTTCGAAAAACAGTGCTAGCGGCACTCCAAGATTGATGGAAACAGATCTGTTCTAGAATCACAAAGATACAAGCAATTATAAAAATTTATTTTATCACCGTCTCGCACATTTTTCATCTACTTTACTTTCCTTCAGTAATACCTACACGCCTTACAACACTTGAAAAAAAGTGAAAAAACAGGTTGAGTTCCTTCAATTTAGCTCTCTGCCAGGGTGTATCGAAGAAATCAGACTTCTTCTTTTAAATTTTGTTCAGGTGATGTTTGGTGAGTATTTAGTATTTTTGAAAAAAAGTAAAGAAGATAAAAATTGTGCGAGACAATGCAAATATAATAAATGCTATTATTATTGTTTGTATCTTTGCAATTTCAGATCTGATCCATTCATCTAGGAGTGCCTCAAGCACTCCTTATTCAGAGTCAACAAACTAATGGACAACGCCCCACCAACAGAGGACGCATTATTCTTCCATATGCTTCGGTCATTGTACATGAGGTTTTTTATAAACCAATGCAACAGCTTCCATCGCCTGGAAGATGGGGTTGGAAACGAAGCTCCGTTGGTGTGAGATGGGAAGTCAACTATCGCACTCTCCCAATCGCCGCAAAGTAGTGCATTTCTACCACTGGCTGCAAGTGCGCTACTGATTTTCGCTGCAACTGTGGATGCATGTAAAAGGCTATTGCCTGTGGAGAGCAAAATACTTTCAATCTTCACGAGTTTTTTCAACTTCGAATATGAATATAAGAAATATGTCAGAATAGTCAAGCGAGAAGCAGAATTTGAGTCGAATAACTACCTGTGATGCGTAACTTAGATGAATTCATTAAAAACTTAATGATATATTCATATTAACTCGCGAGAGAGAACTCGCGCCTATAGATTCTTTCTCACGCTAGCTCGCGCGTATAGATTTTTTCTAACGCGAGCTCGCGCGTATAGATATTTTCTAACACTGACTTTTCATGATGAAAACTATTTAATATTGATTCTAGTTGATCTATTCCAAATTCTAAAAACAACAAAGAAAAATGTATAATTATTCAAAAAAACAACAAAGAAAAATGTATAATTATTCAAAAAACAACAAAGAAAAATGTATAATTATTCAAATTTAATCGTCACTTTCGTTGCAATTATTATCTTCACATTTATAACAAGTGGAAGTTGTTCTAAACTGCTGTTCAGTTTTAGAATCCATTTTTTTTCTGTAGGAAAGCTCAAATAAATAAAGGAAAAAGCAAAAAAATTAAAAAATGTACCTGCTAATTAAAATTTAAATTACCAACAATTTGGAGAAAAGCACATATGTGATCGCTCGCGCGTTAGATTATTACTAACTTTAATTTATTTGAAGCCACCACAACCCCCCACTCACGCCCCAACAAGCATGAACTGGTAAAGGAATTCTATAGAAGGCATTCCTAAAATATGAAATCAATTTGACAAGAGATAAAAAAAAAGTCTGTAGTGCAACTGAAAATGTTAGATTTTATCTAACAGTGCGAGTCCTGCCGGGTTAATATCCTGAAATGAATGTCTCATTCTGAGCGAAAGCTTATGCAAAAAAATATTATTCAGGTTTATCAATTGTTTCATGAGAGAGACACAGAGAGAGAAAGAGAGAGAGAGAGAGACCGCTCTTGTGCATTTTAGGCAAGCATACCGTCCCAATATTTGGCCGCACAAAGTCCGGTGCTGCTACGATTATACGTTCCTGAGATCTGGTTATGAGGTAGATATGCCAGAGAGACTCCGTACGCCCCTGGTGGGGCCTGGGGAATGCTCCACGTGCTGTATCGAACCATCCGCCATTTACACAATATGACCCCCTATTTTTAAAAATTTGTCTTCAAGAATATTGTTTTTCCTGAATCAGGATAATCTGATTTTTGATAAGTATCCGTTAACCAGCTGAAACTTGTGCGAGCATTGGATCAACGAGGCCTCACCTTTTAACGTGCGATTACCCAGCACCCGGTCTTCCGCTTGAAAGGCGAATGTGCTAACCTCTACACTACCTAGAACCACAACGAATTTACGATAAGTATAACAATCCTTATGACAATGGAAATATTTCCAATAATTGATGATTTTTTTTTTTCGTTTTACGATCTCTACGAACAGGACAGAATTTAACTTTCCGAACATAAAATTGGCGTTCCCGTAATTCCATTGTGAAATGGAGAAACAAATTCAAACGAACCATATCTATCTAAGCTTTATGAAATCCAACGATAGACTGTAAAAATGCTAAGTAGCCAATTCACTCCCGCGATTGCCACTTGACACGAACTCTATAAAAACGAACCAATAGCCGACTTCGACCCAGAATTGCATCATCAATGCATGAGAATGTAATGAAATGTATTATCCAGTAGGCTACGATTTATTAGATGATCTTAGGTAATACATTGAATCGCGATGAAAAGAGAACGAGGGAAGTCTTTAACATTTGTCATAATCTAGCTTTTCCCGTTCGAAAATCTATATTGATTACTCTCTATTCTCATATACCGGTGAAAAATGAGCTCGTAAATATGTTGCGCTGGATAATATTTCACCATTTATTTCGAGGCAATTTATGAAGATCTGGAAAGTACACCCATCAATGCCAGATATAGTTTTCCACGGGATTCATTGTCGTTATAGGTCCTGGGATACGGATGAAATACATCAGTGGCGTAGCGTGAGATGATCGATTTTTTGACGTGAGAAATTGGTAGAGTTTGCCTGTTTTGTTATCCAATCCTATTTCTAGTCGGAGAGCTGCTGATGCACGTTTCATGAAGTGTTTTATGCACCTTGAAATTTTGTTATAATGCATCTCTTGGGTAGTTGTGAAGGTGAGTGTGTGTTGGCTAGACCAATCTTGGGACACCAGGTACTGCGCATAGAGGAAAGGTGCAAAAAAATATGGCCCAAATGAAGTGTTTTATTCAGAAGCCAACAATCTTTAATGTGAAATTGAGCTTATTTTAGAATGGGTTATGAATGAGGCAGACACTTTCAAGGGGGTTAACATAGAAAAAAAATTTACAAAGTTGTTATTTTTTCTTAACTAAATGAAGTGTTTTATTCAGAAGCCAAGAATCATTAATGTAAAATTGAGCTAATTTTACAATGGATAATGAATGAGGCAGACACTTTCAAGGGGTTAACATAAAAAAATAATCCAAAGTTGTCGTGTTTTATTAAGAAGCCAACAATCTTCTATGTAAAATTGAGCTAATTCCACAACGGATAATGAATAAGACATTCAAACACCGTCTTCAATTCAATAATTAAGAATAATAACAAAAGGCATAGACTTTCAGTGGGTCAGGGCAGGACTTGGAACTACTGCAAAGAGGTGTTTCTATAGAATGCCTCAAATGCCTCTTCTTTATTCTATTTCGAGGAGGACTATCATTATAAGCAATTTAAGAGCACATGGGAGGAATGAAAACAATCCATTTTTACCAAATTTATTTGTAGACATAATATTTTTCCTGTCAATAAGCTGCATCTTCTGGTACCTGAATGAACGGGACTATCGATAACAGTCACATAGAAAACGTGAATTTGAAAATCATATACTCGGCAAAAACGATGAAAGATTTTGCATTTCGAATTTTGAAAGGTATTTCTGATAACTAGCTATAAACGTGATTATAAGAGAACATATCAAGAGGGACTGTTTTCCTCACTAGCTGAAGATAATGAGTGAATAGCTGATAACCCGAATTTCTATTGAAAAACGCTTTCCTTAAAATTCTTGGTTCTTGGGCATTCATCGTTTTTTCCGTGCGCTCTTCATTTGATACGAAATTGTTTTCAATCCCATGTATCTGTGCTGGACATATTGTCTGAAATAATACGTGCTCTCCAAACGATATGTATTAATACTATTCATAAGTAGTAGACTGTGACAGCCTAATACAACCCTGTGCGTTCTTCGATATCACAGCCGACCAATCGAAACGCGAGGACTGACTTTCTACCTGCTCATCACTAGCTGATAACCCTGGCAGGGTTTCCAGACTGGGCGATTTATCGCCGATTAAGCTACTTTCTTCTTTCTTCTATGCGCAGTACCTGGTGTCCCAAGGTAGGTCTAGCCAACAGATACTCACCTTCACATCTACCCAAGAGATGCATTATAGCAAAATTTCAAGGTGCATAAAACACTTCATGAAACGTGCGTCAGTAGCTCTTAAATTACACGATATGTGGAAGTCAAATGAAAGTAGTTCAATAAGTAACTTGAGTTATTGTGATTTTTGTGAAAATATTGAAGGGGCTGATTTGATAAGTAGCGAGAAAAAAATCACCCTTCAATTCATCGAACAAGAGATTTCAGCCTGAAACTATTCGAATATGATTCCGACGGGACGTGGAGAAGTTATTAGTGGAAAATTCCCGGTTTTAAAAAGGTTTACAATTTTTGGAAAAGATTATAAACCGCGGGAAATAATACTAATCATTTCATATTACTCTATTAATGTGCAATTTAGGAAAAAAATAGTGAACACTATTTCGTTTGCCGCACTCAAGCGGTTCGCTAACAAATGGAGAAAAAAATTATACAATTTATACCATTTTTTTTCTAGGGTCCTGAGTTTATATCTTATATTCTGAGGTTTTGGTGATGTACTACCTGGAATCTTTTTCCTGAATATATCGGACTCGATCATCATGTGAAAAAAACTCTTTCATTCACTATGTGACTAAATAGATGAAATGATTGATGTCCACGATTATTGTCTAAAATATTCATAATGCATGTGTTTTTCCAAACATTTGGCGGTGATTTAGTCCACTCGCCTACGGCTCGTGATTAATAGCTATCATTATACGCTTGTTAAAGAATATACTGTTCTATTGTAAGTCATTTCTAGACTTTCGAATGCATCTAGATGCCTCTTGTCATATACATAAAATGTAATATCGGAAAATTGATAAGGCGAGTTCTTTCATAAGACCCATGAAATTATATGGGTACCCTCAATCTTCCAGAATACCTAGTTGAGTAAGTGGGCGAGACATCTTGATCAGATTCCCCAAACAATCCGGTAGCACTGTGGGTATTCGGGCTTTCTCTACAACTAGACTAGCAAATGTGCTACAAAAAGATCAGTAAGATAACCCAGAAAGTTTTTGCACACAAGCTAATGAACCAAATATGCCCT
Source organism: Zygogramma bicolorata (assembly GCA_032362365.1). Lineage (NCBI taxonomy): Eukaryota > Metazoa > Arthropoda > Insecta > Coleoptera > Chrysomelidae > Zygogramma > Zygogramma bicolorata. The sequence continues at coordinate 86,235 of JAVJAQ010000445.1, read as the reverse complement.
TCACAAGGTCCTGCTCTCTGGGTACAGTTGAGAGAGTATTGGTTACAAAATATAGGATCTAGATTCAATATTTGTCTCCTGAAGATTTGTGTGTTATGTTCGTGTGCGATCGTTATTCAGAGCACATAGAAATTTTCTGTTCTTCTGTATCTGTATCTGATATTAGCATGATACTCCTTAACACTCCGGTAGTAGCGCCTCAAAACTTACAGCGATGCTCGCGCTGGATATGTGAGATACATAATTATCATAAGATAGTTTGAAATTAGAAAATTTGTGACAATTTTTACAATATGATGTGTTACATGAGATCAATAACCACCACATGAGATGTGTTTTATGAATATGTGGCAACCCAGTTAATAAAGTATAATAATGGAAATGAATATTGGTATATATCAAATTATTATATGAGTACGAGACAAGAGAAACTGATGAAATAAATTTCAACATATATGGTCGCGTAGGATATGTGAGATCCCTTAGAATTTTTCGATCTGATGATCAACAAGAAAATGGAGAAATAGCAAAAATCAAAGAATCAATACAATAAGGAATACAAACAATTTAGTTACATGGAATCAGATAGATTCACTTGGTATTGTAGAACTTTTCGCACAGCAAGTTTTGTATTCCACACCACCAACACATAAGACAGTGATCGTTTATCGGTTTTTCAAATAGATTTCCATTATAAGTAAACTTTTCAATATTTTCATTTGGGAACAAGTGTCTCCGTGCCGCAGAGTGTATAGTGGTCGACAATGTTATTGCCATAGTGAAAGTCGTGAGTTCAAGTCCTGCAGCAGCCAGAGTAATTTTCGGAATAGTATTCGGCTAGTACATGTGAATGACTGGATTATTCAGGTTGACTATTTTGCAATATGCTACTGATGAGTAGGTGTAGGTATTTTTTTACTAGGAGAATACCTGGGGTGACCTAATTGTCAAACGCATGCGCCGGTTGAAGTGAATAAAGTAAAACGTGAATCTCATAGATTCACTGCGACTGCCGGAGTGTTATGAACTATATTCCTTAGCTTGCTGACTTTGACCAATATATATTTTCATCGAACGTGGAAAGTATGAAATTTTTTTGCATCTAAATTGACGCCTTGTTATACCAAATTCAAATCTTCATTGCTATATTTACTTACGTTTACGAGTGCATAATTCCCACCCCTTCGTTGGAGCTTGGAGACCTGTTAAACCTCTCTTGCTCAGGGATCTTTTTCCAATAGAACAGCCGAAATCTGCAACTCCTTGCTGAAGGAAGTTTTGAGGTTTTTCCTGAGGCTTACAAAATTCAAAGTTTATGTTCACGCGGTGTTCTGTGAACATTATATATATATATATATATATATATATATATATATATATATATATATATATATATATATATATATATATATATATTCATTTAACCGCTTACACAGACCCAAAACGTCATACACTACCGACGAAGTCAGACCAAAATCGACGCTCGCAGACCCGGCTCCGGGTCTGAGAAGGTTCATGGGCATTTTCGATATCCCCGACCATTCTTGAGTACTTTCAGCATGGAGGGAAAAAATGAAAAATGGGTCCGGTAGAACACGATTTTGTATACAGATTTAGTTCGAGGATTTCAATTCAGAGGGCGTGTAAAATATATGTGTATATATAGTATATAATTATATAAGAACGCTCTCGTACCCACAACATGTTATCGACGTTGTTGTTCCCAAAATTTGGCAACACTGTAGAAAGTGAGTAGCTCCACTACATCGGTGATAGAAGAGATATTGGAATCTATTTGAGTGTACATGAGTAGACTTCAGATCTACCCCGAAAAAAAATGCTGCAATAATTGAAAAACAATTCCTTTTGAACAGGACACGTCCAATTAGTCAGCAACTTCCTATATAACACGAATCTTATTATTGAAAAAAGATATACAAGAACTGATCACTCCACTGCATTGGTGACAGAAGGTCTATCACCAAATAGCAGATAGTGGAATATATCAACATCACCTATTATTTTCATTTCATCATAAAGTACAAGAGGTGAACATAAATTTCATTTCTGGAAATGAAAGATTCCCAATTCGAATGGAAAATTAGTTTGAAATTCATGACGAAATTATAAAATGGTAAACTCATCGTGATAGGCAGAATGAATGACACTATCCATAATTCGCTCAGTTCACCTGAATTACAAAGTGTGTACAAAATACCAGCATAGATATCGTCATGCTGTTCTCGACATATCCCGAGTTTGTCGTAGGACGACATTATAACTTTGTGTGGTGATGAAAATTGTTTAGTGTAGGTCTCATTTGTATTACGATTTACAGGACTTTTGAGAAGAAAATCCAAACGATCGTGACAATTTGAAACAAACTCATACAGACCCCTTATACTGGTGATTTGTGCAGGGCATTTAGGGGACGTCCTAGGATGTAGGAAATTGGTAAACCAATATTTTGGACCCTAGTGTATGCTTTTCTACAACTCTGATAATATTTCACTCTTTCACTTCCAATTGAAGTGTCTTTCTTTCTTTCCTAAATATCTCTTCTTTTCTCTGCGGTACCAACTATAGTTTGTAGACCCTGTTTTGTAGGTTTTTGCAAAACCGATTCATCCTGTTTTTCAACAGATTCTCAACATATAATGCACTCCATTTTGTAGCTAATAAAAAATTTCAACATACTATTTCAAAAACGTATATGATGATGTAATTAATGAGGTAACTACCTACACAAGACTAGCAATATTGAATACATATACAGTGTCGCCATTGAAGTGCGCACCATATGGGAAACATTTTTTTCGAAAAGTTTCAATGAAGTTCAACTTCGGCACTTATTTGTGCTTTGAATTCAACCTGAAATGATGCGGCCAACTGCGACCCACTGACGTTCAGTGTTTGACTAATTCAACTTTTTTTTTGAAAAAAATTGAAAAAGTGCATTTCTAGATCGAATTCAACAAAAAGTTACTTGAGAAATTTGTGTCTACGGCAATTTTATATCCATATGCCAAATTTTTTGCAACTAGGATAAAGTTAACGTTTATTTTTGACAGATATCCGCTTTATTTCAAAAAACAAGTTCGGTTAATAGTCATCAATTCATGTATACATAACAAACTCATCATGGAGTTTAACTTTTTTGATACATTTTCACTTATACGGACATTTTCAGAGAGAAATTAAAAATTTGCTATGAAAATTTCAACATGACTGGTGCAAAGTTTCAATCACTTGGCTATTTTCTCGAACAAACCTTTGATTTCGAAAAGCAGAGGCAACTAAAGGCAAATGGATATAAAATTTTCGTAAACACAACTTTTTCAAGTAACTTTTTGCTAAATTCGATCTAGAAATGCTTTTTTTCAATTTTTTTCAAAAAAAAAGTTGAATTTGACAAACACTGAACGTCAGCAGTGGGTCGCAGTTCGCCGCATCATTTTGAGTTAAATAAAGCACAAAAAAAAAAGTTTCTCATATGGTGTGCACTTTATGGTGACACTGTAGATAAAACCTTTTTTCACTCTTGCTGATTCTGCTCACCAACAATAAACATCACATCATATTAAGATCCCCAACATGAACGAGTTTTCACATTTCGTGTTGCGCGCGCTTATCTTCCGTGATTTTAATTTCGGTGCGGTTATTACGTGTCCTATTGTACTCAACCTATGACAATGTTTTTAAAAAACTTCTGTTATGTTTTTGCTTCAATTTACTCGCAGGAAGTATGTGAAAATTAAAATAGAGAAGTTTTTCGATTGCTCAAGACATCAATGCACAAAAAATAACTATGAGTATTTCCAATGTTTTTTCGAGAAGAATAAGTAAGTTTTCGAAAATTCGGCTGCACTGACACCAGCGCTAATATTTCTACTTTCGAATGAAAAAAGTTCACTTTGATATGTCTGAAAATTTGCGACTTATCACGAGTTATATCTGAAAAAATAGTTTTTTTCGTATTTTTCATATTTTCACACATTTTCCGCTATAAAAAGAGTCAGCCCTAGCTGGCGATATCGTATATATCGATTTGTAATAGCCAGTAACATTCCTTAAAAGGCTATACATCACTTGTTTTGTTCTACCTCAATTTTTTTTATTTCGTGATAGAACAATCTTTCAAGCGCGTTTTTACTCCACTATAATTTAATGAGAAGTTCATTTCATGAAGGTGTTGCGCGACTCTATCTTCTTTCTCAACATATTGAATCAATTAAAACTATGGTTCGGTTCAAACCTATCAGAATTTTTAATTTTGTAGTTTCATCCAAATGAAATTTTAAATTCTGTTAATGAATACATTTTATTACTTTATGCGGAAACTGCACGTCAAATGAGGAAAAAAATATTAACGAGGCTAAATATAAAAGTATGCCCCTGGTAAAAATCAATAATAGAGAATGCGTACTACGTTTATACAAATTATCTAGGATGATACTGAGATTATGATGATTTTTTTTCTAAACATCGGCAACTTGGAGTTCATATGGAAATCTGCGAATGGCCTCCATAAATCACCTATCTCAATATTACCATCTTATTGAGAAACATCAATTTTTCACTGAGATTTCAGTACATCATTTCATATTTCGTGAAAAATAAAAATGATGTGGAGAACATTCGGCAAAATATTCATCTTGAAAAACCATTTTTTCAAAAGATGTGTGTTCAAGTTTTCACGCAAAAAAAGGCGCATGAATGATTTCAATGGTTCAAAAGTACATTATTTGGCTATTATTCCTTTCAATGGATAATTACAAACTGTCCTCACCTGTTTCTCACTTGCATTTTGTGTTTCCCTCACACTTTCTAACGGGGCAAGATATCGACTTCAAATGAAGGATACGCGAAGAGAGGATACACACCAATGACGTCATCGTTTTCCAAATTGTGTCATCGTTTGGAAGGAACTCGAGTTTTTAATTGAATACTGGTTTGCTTTCATTAACGTTCTTATATTAATTTAATACATCTGTCTTTAATCAGCTAAAAATCTACTGCTCAATTGACCAATTAAAGTTAATAAATTTTGTTTTATATGGGAAAATATTCACTTTTATCAATACATATATAGTTCATAAGTAGGTGCAGAAATATATATATATATATATATATATATATATATATATATATATATATATATATATATATATATATATATATATATATCAATTACAAGTAGAGTTTATATGTTTTAATTTTCAACCTGTTGAGGATCGAACAAGCCGTTCAGAAGTGATGAAAATTTGATTGACATATTTGAATATTTTCCTAATGAACCTCTTCATCATGTATTTTTACTGAAAAAGATCTCTCAAATGAGAATAATCAGGTTCAGTGGCGGAATAGTAATCATTTCCTTCGCCGAGGTTTCTATACTATTTTTTTTAGAATCATTCGAAAAAATGTTATGCAATGAACAAGAAATAATAGTCCAAGATCCCAGAGCAATCAGACATAACTTATTTTCACACGGATGAAACCTGAAGTTTTCAGTAGCGTCTCGTGTGCCTTGAATACCTACGCGCTTTGTGGAACTTGCCGAGTGACACCTGGGCAGGTACCAGGTGAGAAAGGTAACTAAAAATAAGAATTATTTTACTTAAATTCACATGGCTGATTTTTATATATGCCATGTAGAATATTATTTTAAAGTAATATCATAAGTGTCAGACACTTTTGATGGACCAGAGCTTTTATCAGACGCTTTTAAGCTACCCAAAAAATAAATGAACTTTACTTATTTTCACATGTCTGATTTTTTAATATGTTATTGAAGTATTTATTTCAAAGTTATATTCAATCAGTAAGACACTTTAGAGTGACCAAACATCCCCTAAGACAAAAATTATTTTGAACTTCACCATGTGAATTTGCTATTTTTTTCATCTCCATGCAAGTAAATTTTATACTTCATTTATCAACTAATATTATATTACTCTTCCTTTATTGTAGAATTCAATGTAAATTCAGCTGATGATGAACCTATGTAGGTTCGAAACATGTACTGAATCACCGTACTGAACACCTTTCAAATGTTAAATTGTGGAGACGACTTTGAGTTTTTCTGCATCGTAAAAATATAAATATATTCAATAATATATTATAAATATGAAAAATTGCCACTTGAGTCACATTCGAGTTAGCGTTTGTCCTCGCAAAAAGTAGACGGTTTGTCCAAAGCCCCAAAGGAGGCAATTTTGGCCCCAGAAACCTGCGGAATTCCATAAATTGCATATCAAATACTACATGAAGCTCCATTTTTTAATGTTTACCAATCTGAACGTTGAGAAATCATGTATATATTGCATATAAATCATAATTTTTAAATTTCATACTAACAGGAAACAGGATTGTTGAGGAAAATGAAATGGAAAGTGAGAATTTAGACAAGTGAAAATGACCACGGAACCACGAAAATACGGAATCTTAAAATTGTGCCCGTTTTCGACCAATTTCTCAAAGTGCTTACCATAGTGCCCCTTTTGGCACAATTGTGCCTTAAAAAACAACACTGACTATACTGTATACTATAAGTTATATTACACACAAACAGCACATACACAGTAGATTGAAACAGATGGTGAGTTTGAGAAGGGAAACCGAGTTATTATGGACGTCTCATTCACTCTGAAGCGCATGCATAGTACTCTCGCCCTCATACTTCTGGCTGAATAATTTTTGTCTTAGGGGATGTTTGGTCACTCTAAAGAGTCTTACTGATTGAATATAACTTTTAAATAAATACTTCAATAACATATTAAAAAATCAGACATGTGAAAATAAGTAAAGTTCATTTATTTTTTGGGTAGCTTAAAAGCGTCTGATAAAAGCTCTGGTCCATCAAAAGTGTCTGACACTTATGATATTACTTTAAAATAATATTCTACATGACATATATAAAAATCAGCCATGTGAATTCAAGTAAAATAATTCTTATTTTTAGTTACCTTTCTCACCTGGTACCTGCCCAGGTGTCACTCGGCAAGTTCCACAAAGCGCGTAGGTATTCAAGGCACACGAGACGCTACTGAAAACCTCAGGTTTCATCCGTGTGAAAATAAGTTATGTCTGATTGCTCTGGGATCTTACTCTATAAATATTTGCAAGGATAATTGAAATGAATTTTGTGTATCAAGTAGGCATTCCATATCGACACATTTGATGAAGCTTTCAACACATGTCGTGATTGTCATTCTTTGTAGATGTCAATTGCCTACGTAAAGGTTGAAATATGTTTCACATTTTTGCTTCGTTTTAATGAATGTGTTTGGCAGGCCAATCCATTATCATATCTCAATTATGATTTATGAGGATTACTGCAAATAGCGTTTGGATTACGAACTGACATATCAACGGCAATGAAAAAAGACTGGCCTTGAGCGATGGAGTGCGCTGGATCTTCTACTCGAGAAGATGCCTAATAAAACGGTAGCGTACTATTTCTGGAGACTAATAGATAGTGAGTAATAACTGTGATTTCGTGTCAAATAGCTCGTTTTGTATAACTGTATTGGTGTGTACATGTTAAGGGGGACCTGAACACATGACTCCCGCTGAGCAGAATGACGTTTCAAATAGAAGAAGACGAGGTTGGAGATGTTTTTACCACCTTGCTTTCTTCTGTGTGAACAATTGGTCACTCTCCAAGCTGATTGTGATTAGAAGTGATGATATTTTTGAATGATTATTAATAAACCATAGAACTCGGAAAAATATGCCCCGATTGAGGTCGCATGAGAAATAGGAGTTTATTTTTGAATATATGAAAAACGTTATACCTGACGAAAAGTCTGCTTTATCAAAAGTGCGCATTCCTTTGTTTAATTTACTTTTATATCTACATGGTGGTTCAGAAAATAGATTTTACTCGACCTCAATCAAAAAAAAATGTGAACAATATTGAACTGAATCAAACATTCCATTGTGAACAATGAAATAGTAAAATACGAGTATTTCGAAAAATTGCTTTTCTCAAAAATAGTCCCTTAAATCAAAAGTTTGCCCAATAGATTGAACTACTACTGAAAATCCAAATGAACGGCAAACCGCAAGAAGAATAAAAAATGCTGTTTCTTCACTAAAACTCTTGCCTTCGCTGTTTTTTACAGTTCCTCGAAATAAAATACATGTGATCATTGCCATGGCGATTCGCATAAATGAACAAGTGTTGAATAGGTAAATGGAGGGCGGTTCATACAATTGAATACGAATTACTCAGTGTATTTTAAAATCTGAAAGGATCCAAGTCTGGAGGAATAGATACGAATCAGCCCGGTAAGCCTACCCTCATAAGCAATCATTCTCAAATATTCACTATCGAAATCCATACCGATAAATGAATCTGACAAACAATAAGAGGAATGATTTGATACAGATATGACATACACCTGACGTTATCAAGCCCATAATCATGGTAACACCGCTGGGAGCGGGAACGTCGGTCTGATATCCATGAGTTGATATATTGGTCTGGAAAGGCGTTTGAATATTGTGGGATTGAGAGAGACTTATGGATGTAGCGAGTTTTTTTTTTCCAAGAAATCGTTTCCCCTTAAAGTATGCTTATATTCGGGGCACTAAAATAGTCAATAAACCATTCGATATATTCCGTGAAATTGCTTATTTCTGGTGGGTCTGTGGTTGCCTGATGAACGTACTGGGTCTGGCGAATCAATATATATATATATATATATATATATATATATATATATATATATATATATATATATATATATATATATATATATATATATATATATATATATATATATATATATATATATATATAATTGAATAGCTCAACGAATGGATGGTTTCCTCCGAGCAAGAAAAAATATTCAGAATGGGTGTATTTGCTCCAGATAGAACCTTCATTTCTGCATGCGAGTTTGAATATTTTTTCACTATAATTTGGTGATGTATGACAGAGAACACACTCTCAACCACTCATTTCGAAAATTCTATATATGTATTATGGTATTCATGAAAAGAAGGCTATTTTCGAAGCATCACTATTAGAATTCGTCAAAAGTTCCAATTCTAAATCCACTTGACTTGAGTTACGAAAACAATCAACAGAACTATATTTGAATTTGATTTCTGAAAAATAGTATTCCGCTGCCGGAAAGTCGCCTTTTTCGCACTGAAAGTATATATATATCAATCAATGATACTCTGAAGGTTTTATCCTAACTCTAATCTGAATAGTAATGGCTTGAACTGCCTGCCTGGAATATAATTCAGTGAGCACTCTAACCCTTCTGTTGAATTTTAGCGCTCTCCACTCGACCTGACCATGTCACTCACTTCCTGAGGGTATTGCGAAAACCATAAAGTAATTTGCCGGGCAGGAAGAAGTATAAAAATATGTATAAAAATAACGCTCTGGTTGAGTGTTCGGGCTTTTATGCGGAAAATGGAGAAAGGCTTTTGTGTTCCTGGCATTTCAAATTAATATGGCTGATTCCGTTGGGGACTTTCTCTACCCGAAGTTTCTCGACAAACCTACTTTAATTGGTTTTATGAGGTTATTATTTTATTTTGTCCTCCGGAGAAAAATTGCTGCAGAATACTGCGAACGCTTTTGAACTCGAGGGGGAATAAGAAAAAACTTTCTGATGCAGTTGAGTCGTTAACTAAATAGTCTTTGGCCGAATATTCAGAAAATGTTTTTTTCTGAAATAGAAATCTAATCGAGTTTTTTTTTCCGCATGAGTATAATAAATCGATCAGATCAACTCAGACTACTAGTTAGTGAATTTTCACTACCATATTCTTAAATAGCCTCGATCCACTCGAAATACGATTGTAACGTTTAGAATCTGCATGTTGAGTGAATTAAAGAATACCATATTGCATGCTCATCTTGGCACAGCTGGGTTTGCCTCTTGGTTTGCTGTTGTGTCCTGATACACATATATACAACCATACCAATTAACAATTAACATTCTTGAATCCACAATATTTTTCAATATTTTACAGCATAGGTTGCCTCTGAACCATATTGGGCAAAACGAGTTTCGTAACAAACTTAAATCCATCAACGTCCCTCGTAATCGATTCAAGAATATGAAGGTTGACTGTTGCATTTTAGAGGTTATATATTATAGTACAGAAGTTTCCATCAATGAATATCATGTCTACATTTCAATCGATATAAAATAACTGACATTCCTGTCAACAAATATATTTTGAATTCTTCGTGAATTGGGGCCCTATGGAGATGTATGATAATCAATAATTTTCTCCAATTCGAAAAAATACGAAAAATTTGAAGTTCAAGCTACCAAACACAGTAATACAGCGACAATCTTCTCAAATGCGAGAAACTAATGAAAAGGTTGAAGTCTATGCAACGGAAACACAGAATAACAGCGACAATTTCACACTAACAGTTTTTGAACAATGAAATGCTTCTTTTTTGTCTTGCCGTACCGTAGAATATCAACTATTATCGCCAAAATAGTGCATTTTTTTGACGAAAGCCGCGAATAATATTTTCTTTGACATATCACGTCAGTTAACCCACTTTGAGCAGAAGTAAATGTGAAGTTTTGACGTCGTAGTCGGTCGAAGCCGTCTTTTTTGTTGTTATTTTGTCAAGGAAAATACGGAGAAATCCTTCATGGTAACCTTTATATTTGTGCAGGCAAGTACTTACTGAATGAGTACGAAATTGAAAAAATTTAGGTACTTATTCATTTTATAAAAAAATTAACGTTTGACTTAGTAGATAAACTGTGCCGAAACTAACTCAAGACGGCGGCCATATCCAACGGGAATTTTGAAATCTGGTGCCAAGCCCGTCTCATCGGTCAGATGGCAGCTTGGGCGTGGCACGTGACCTAATAGTCCAAGTCGAACTTCACCCATTTGTACTGGATGAAACGTACTTTTTTTAAATCTCAATTATGCTAGTAGATAGACAATGTCTCATCGTTTATCGTGAAAATAAATAATTTCGTTGTATGTACGGATTTCACAAATCCCATCCAGTTAGATCCCGATTCCGAATAAGGTTTAGCACTTATTGGATTTTATTCATATAACAGTATTCCTAATATATCGGAAGGTAAAAACAAGTTTCATTACACTAAAATCATTACCAGAACGTCGCATGTTCTGAACACTCCTAAAGGGTCATATGAGTTGACGGACATTGGAAAATATTTACGGAAAGAAGCAATTATTCCAAAATCTGTGTAACCAGATTATTATAATATATATAATATAACTAACTGTCAGTCAAACTCAATGATAAAACGTAACGGTGTCAAAAAAGTGAAAAATTGATCATTTCTTTGAAGCTGAAGATATTATTAGTAGAATATGGGGTTTTTAAAAACGTGCACTCCAACCAAGTGTAGTTAATTATTCTGACCTACCCATCAATATTAACAGTTCGAACCATTTACATCGATTGCAAGATAACTACCTGTTTGTTTTACAACGCGAATCTTTCACATACAATGTACTAATTTTTTATTGAAGTTGACGTCGTTCCCAGTAATCTTCTTTTTTTTTGAAATATAGTCCATCGAAGTGGAGTTGGTGATTTTCAGATGAAATAAAAATCCAAAGTCATATGTGGAGATGACTCTTGATTTTCATTTCATTTGAATATCCTCCATTCACCGATAGATAATAGGTGTGAAATTTCGACATAACTCTGAAAACACTAGATCAAGTATTCAATCCGGTAGATTTCAGAGGTGAGGATATCATAATTCGTTTCGAGCTGAAACAAATATGGATTTAGTTATACGTAGCTATTAAAGGAGTAATCCTTCACCAAGACAGTCAACTATGCTAACACATTCTAATTATCTCTTTTTGAAATAATTAGGATAGAATATCAGAAGAAATATTCGACATAATATACGAAAAACCTCGAAATGATGAATAAATTCAAAAAATTGAGGTTAGAACCTACTACCCGTACGTGAAATCTATCAACAATAATGAATCAGTGGAGATTACTATAAATCAAAGTGATACTATTGATGCACGAGGCTGTTTTAATAATTGAAGGAATTCTTGAAAAACAAGGGAAACCAGGACAGTACAACTCATTGATTATGCTGGTGCTTTCCTATTCGATTCAATTACGTATGCAATAAATGGAAAAGGGAATGAAATGGTACTCTACCCGGGTATCGTTTTGACAATAGGAGTTTACCATTCTCATCGATATAATGAATCACAAACTCTGAGTATAGCCGGTTGAAATTTCCCGTCACACCCACTTACTCATACGGATGGGTTGTTCAATATGTTAATTCCGTTACAACAACTATTTGTATTCTTCAACGAATATGGAAGAGTGCAGAATCCGACTAGTTCGATAAAGGAATGCTCAAACAAAGGCCGAACTCAAAATTAATAATATTTCCTTGAAAGTGACAATTGTTACACCGAACGAAGTATTGAAATTGAATTTATTGCGGAAATTCAAATAGGATCATCCAATTGTCATTCCATTTCGTAAATGAGATTTCCATGACCTTTTCTCAACTACAGAAAAAAAAAGTTGGCTGTCGAAACTAGTACTGCTTGGGAGACTGCGAGATTTGTGATTGTTGCATTTCAGACCGGCATCAGAAGCAATGTTGAAAGAAATGCTAGTACACTCAATAATATCCGTCTATCTGATATACAGATACTTCCAACGGTGAATATTTTCCGGCAAAGAGAATGCGACTCACTTTGGGAAAGATTAATTTTGTTGAACCACACTGGAATTATTCTCAATTTTATGAATGTTTTAGTGGCATAAGGCAACCACTATTACTAGATTACTTGGGTTTCAAAAACCATGCTTTATTTTTCAATGACTGTTCAAAAAGAAATCCTACTTTGAAAACAAGTGCTGTTGACATTGAGGTCGACATTCAAACCAATCCAGCGATTTCAGCGAATACAAAAGCCTATTGCATCGTCATTTACGAAAGTATCATTTTACAGCTCCCACTAAGTGAGATTGTGCGCAATATCGCAGGAAATTGAGCGCGATCGAGATTTTGCACTAGTAGAAGAGATGAAGCGGTATCGTTTGTAGCATTTTTTAAATGCCACATTCAATTCATTATCATTAGTAATATTATTAAAAATATCAAGTACATAAATGTTGAGTACGCCAGTGGTACCTCAGTATAGGCAACTGGAAATACCCAAAATATCTTGTGTACGGACGAATTCAAAATTCGTGATAAGGGCAGTGCCGATAAAGGATTGAGGTTCAAGATCATTTTCGATTTATGGGATCTCTCTGATATATTTTCTTGAATATTACGCCGTCATTAGAAACTTCCGAGGAAGAGCAATTGACCTTTGAGAGGAATTTTGAATATTTAGGACCAGTTGCACCGCCTCAACTCAGCAGAGATTCAACGAAGCTTGGCTCAATCGTTAAGGAACAAGGAAGCTGATTGGCAAATCCATAGCAACAAAGCCTGGCTTAGATAAAGCACAACTGGCGGTGCAACTGGCCCTTAATGCTCTGGTTGCTGCGGCGCATGGAATTAATCTTCTGATTGACAAGTTTTTTTGTTATTCACACTCAAAAAAAGGGTTCTATGTTACCGTAATGTTTCAATATTGGTGAAAATATCCTATCTCTCGGCATAATCTATGGAATTCTGCTATTGGGTTATAAACTGCTTATTGGTTCTTCTGAGTAAATATGAAGTTATAATTCCATTTCGGTTGACGAAGTACGACATACACTGATCACAAAAACCCTGCCATGAACTTCAGTAGTAGCTCCAAGTTTTATTGAAGCCATACCACCGGATGGATACGAAGGAATCTACTGAACAGGCCAGATCATTTTGATTCTCATTTATATTGAATTTAAATTTTGATTTGATTATTGATCCTCTGAGTGAAACTTCGCATATCATCATCGTAATTATTAGATTCAAAACATTTTCATATATTATAATTTGTGAAGCAAACCCATAGTGCACTATGAAAATGCCCCAAGCAAATCTTCAATGTGTAAATATGTATATACTTTGCTGAATACCCCTTTTATAACCAAGTTGCAAATATGTTGTGGATGACAAATTCGTCACCCTAAATTGCCATTAGCCTTCGGGAAGTTATCAAAACGAAATAAAAATACAAGTTATTTATGCAGTATTCGACAGGTAACATACCACACGATGAAATTTTGCAAAGTATTTGGGATGATTATCACGTGGTATATGTGAAAAGTCAGCAAAAATGTGTTGTAACAGAATTAATCAAAGTCATCAAGATTGAAAAATATGAACAACAGTTTTGGGATATTAGTATAACTACTTTTCTTCGGGCTTGAAGACCGTCGTTCTCATGAATTTCTTCCTAAAGTTTCGCTAGCGCGAGTGGCCAGCTTCTTCAGAGGCTTACTCATTTCCGATGACTACACGTTTCGATTTCTTAAGGCGTATTTATATTGATGCCGGTAGTCTGGAGTGTTAATTACTTCTGTCGGGTTCGGGGAATAATCATCATTATTAGTTACCGCACTACCTGCCGTGATTTCATTAGTTACTCTTGATTTCCTCAGAATGGGATTCCAAATTCTGTTTAGACTTAACGCTTCTTCTTTTCTGTTGAAATTGTCCGTATGTTTTTGGATCTCTATCGCCTCCCGTACCAGTCGGCTGTGGTAACCCTGGTTGGGGGCAATCAGTTTTGCATTTTCACACAGAATCCTGTGGTCACCCTCACTCAGTGCGTGTTCCGCCACCGTCGATTTGTCAGTTTGCCCTAGCCTGCAATTCCTTCCATGCTCTTTGAGCCTTGTTCCCATGGATTCTTTCGTGGTACCGATGTATACCTTCCCATAGGTGCACTATGAAAATGCCCCAAGCAAATCTTCAATGTGTTAATATGTATAAAATTTGCTGAATACCCCTTTTATAACCAAGTTGCAAATATATTGTGGATGACAAATTTGTCACCCTAATACTTGTTCGATTTTTACAACCAAGTACTATACTTTCCCAGCAGATGGCGCGACACGACACGACTTCCATGGTTAGTTCCTAGGGGGCGTTCTGATGGTTATGTTTTATGGTGACGTATGATAGGTGACTCTGATGTTTATGTTCCATGGTAAGGTTAGGTCACGTGCCACGACCAAGTAATCATCTGACCGATGACGCGGGCTTGGCACCAGATTTCGAAGTTCTCGCCGGATATGGCCGCCATCTTTAGTTAGTTTCGGCATAGTTTATCTACTTGACTTACAAATTTTATGTTTTTCTTTCATCACGCTTTTTTTTCTTGATGGTCAAAAAGCTGAACTGGGACATTAATCAAGAATCTGTGTCTGATAGAATATATATGCACATATAATATTATTATTCCCATTCACTGCTTTCCATTTATAGTGATTCAAAAGCGAATATTGCTGAACGATCTGAAAAAGATTTTCGTTTTCCAAAAGCCACCCACATTCTTTTATTATTTTCGCCAAATATGACAGTACTATGATTGATTGTATTATCTGATAAATTATTGCTTAAATTGTATGCACTTCAGAATTGAAACAAGTTGTTTTGGCAGCAAATATCCTGCTCACCAGAGGATATACTGACATTCATCGCTGTCAGAACATTTTGATGGACCCAATTATTCATAGCCACCCACGACCTCTTCGTTGGCGTTAGCTTATTATAAATCAATAGAGATTAGTAGACCAGGTAAGCTGTAGGTTTACAAAATAAAAAAAATTGCTAACAGCACTTTGATGTTTGCTTGAAAGTAGTTGAAAATATTCCTTGCTGAATGGTAATGGTTTGGACTTCCATTGTCTATGTTATTAACACGATTGAAACCTGTTGCCAAGAAAGAAGGGAGAGAAATACAAATCAACTAAGGAAATCAGATCAAAACGAAAGGTTGAAATGGATTTGTTGGTCAATAATAAAATAAAGATTTGATTGATCAAAGAAAATAATGTTGTTACAAAAAAATTGAGATATCGAATATGAAATATTAGTAAAAAAAAATTAAATAAAGAAATATTATTCTGACAAGAAAATTGAGTTATCGAATGTGAAATATTAATGGAAAACTTGAAACTTGGTTTCAACATTTATTCATACTACTTCATTCATTTCTTTATTCCAATTCTAAGATTAAGAACACAAGAATGAAAGACTTTTGCACTCATTCTCAAAATAACCGAGATAAATGCAAAAAACTGGTTTCGTTTTTCATTTTTCATTTCCACAAATATTTTTATATTTCAATAAAATTCCGTAGAAATATACTTTGTCATGTCTTCAATAACCACCTTTTTTCCATAATCATGAATCGATTGGTTCCAAGGATAATGAACTTTATCGACAAAAATATTTTTTTTTAATTCAATTACTCCTTCAGAGAATTATCGGAAGTAGATTTTCCTGGGCTCATTCAGTTCCATTTCAAATAGAGTTTTCAGTAATGAAGAAATGATAGTCTTCATCGAAAACATGCTCAAAAATGAAAGAAACGATAAAAATGGCCTTCGCAACAATGAATTTGTTGATAAATGTAGATTATTCAATCAAATTTTCAAAATTTTCGAACACAAATCACATCATTCAATTCTACGGGAGCAAATACAATCGAAGCTTCATTTTCTGGTGAAGGATATTTATGTTAAATGGAATTGATGAGAGAATTCTGATGGAATCATAAAGAGTCATACGAATGAAAAAAAAAACAGAATTTCTTCTTTTCAATGGTATAATCTACAATTAAATTTTTTCGGAAAATTATTATGATTTCCGAAATTTTAGTCACCTATCAAAACAAATTATGTACAGAATTGTCATTATAAACATGTTTCAAGCTAGTCTGAAACTTATTGATGTTGGTCTTCAAACGTTTCCCCATTATCACTGAATTCGTTCAATAGGTTTGGGCACAGTCCTGGTTTTTCGATTTCGTCCCCAATCTCCTCGAATTCGTAAAGGTTGTCAGAAAAATCAAGAATATTTGTCTGCACCATAACAGTTCTTACATAAATCTGTACATCTCAGTTCAAGTTTTTGGCACTCGCATTGATCACCATCACAACTGGTTTCGCAGGCACAAGAAATTATTTTTGAAAAACCATCAGGTTTGCCTGAATCTTCAGTGATACCTTCTTTCCAGCCCCCCTTTTTTGCAGTTACTTCTGAGCCGCTTTCGAAGTTGAAAATATGCTCTCTATATGATTGTTGCATAACTGCTCCAACAGTGAGAACTTCATACCGTTCAAATAATCTAAGGATTATTTATCATGAGTGCACATCTATATCGCTAGTATATTGGCTTTTGCTTCCTCCAAGGCGCATTCGACCATATTAGTGCACTTGTGAATTTAAGAAAATAATTCACAGTCATCCCAGGTAATAACTTTCGGTTCTGCAGCAGTCATAAAAAGGTATTAGTAACTCAGTGACCTCTTCAGTTACAAGTAGAGCATCGAATGTGTTTTTATTCTGTGGTCTCCAAAACTAGACGTTGTGATGTTACCAGTAAAAAAATATAAAAATCCAACAATTGAAATAGCGCCCGGAATAGGGAATATGCATGATTTTTTTAATGTCTTGAATTAATCATTTAGATCTTTATAACGTAGAAACAAATATAGAAAAGCATGAATATATTGAAATTTTTGAGGAATGTGTGAAATGTAAAACACAGAAAAAATGATAAATGATATAAAAAATAAATTTGAGCTAGTATAACTACTTGTCTTCGGGCTTGAAGGCCGTCGTTTTTCATAATGACTAGTCATCGGAGATGAATAAGCCTCTGAAGAAGCTGGCCACTCGCGCTAGCGAAACGTCAGGAAGAAATTCCAAAAAAAACGACGGCCTTCAAGCCCGAAGGGAAGTAGTTATACTAATAACCTCGGCCGCGAAAGCCTGAACCATTTTGTCAAATTTGAGCTGTTCAAACACCATCCTGTAGCGCTTCCTTTGGTCATCGGACCTATCCTGTGTTTGGTTACTCTCAGTGTGTCATATACCCGAACATATCATCAGTTTTGATTGCTACATAGATCATGGAAGTAGGTAACGAACCTTCTAACATGTATTGTATCGTACCGAAGTGTAAAAACACTAGTGTTCTTTCGTATTCCAAGCGATGTGATCGTACGAAAACATTTGTGTAAGATATTATGGAGACCATTTCAATGTCAGTGTGCTACATTTCCATAGGGTGGCCCAGCAAAAACGAAACAAGGCCAATATTTCATATATATCGTTCGCACAAAAAAAGATCGTACTTGTCGATTTTTGCGCATATTCTCAACTTAGTCACTTCAAGCCCCTCGGAGGGGTTAGCTCCAACCCTTGAATATTAATGGGATTAGGATACATGTGATAACGCATTTTGGAGGTCATAGAATTCTCTTCCAGAAGCTTTTATGTTTTTTAAATTTGATGCAGTAGAGAAAACAAGTTTAGAAAAATCATCAGATGAGAATCTATAGTTACGATTTTTCACTTTCATCAGTATTCATCTTTATGTAGATTTCATCTGAGACCAAGAATGTACCTACTTGAAATTGTTAGAGGATACTGTCTATCCCGTACTGACTGAAATTCTTGAAAATAATGACCGTTGCAGTGCGAATGACTTGACATTTCAGCAAGATGGGGCACCTCCTATTTCCTTGCGGTTCATCAGTATCTAAATCACTGATTTCCAATGTGGTCCACGTAGACCCCCAGGGGTCCAAGGGAGACTTGACAGGGGTCCACGTTGGCGTGACCAAAATATAGAGAATACGGGAATATGGTAGAAATATAGCTGCAGGGAACCCACTGGAACCAGAAAAATTATGAAAGGGACTTATGAGAAAAAAAAATTGGAACCTCTGATCTAAATGAAACATTTCCTGGGAGATACATCGGCTGAAAAGGCGTAGTAGAGTGGCCCGCAAAGTCACCAGATTTAAGCCCGTTGAACTTTTTTTGTGGGGTCACTCAAGATTATCTTTTATAAAACTGAAGCAGATTCTTTGAATGATTTACGTACAGATCCTTGATGAATGTCGGAATATCACACCTGTAATAATGCTTCAGAAAGTCCGCCATCGTTTTGAACAAAACTTATACTACTGCATGGAAGCAGGAGGCCAGCATTTGGAACACTTGTTGAAATAAAAAGTAAATTAGACCCCTACCCCTTATAGGTATCGAACACTTCGAAGTTTTCTCTTAGACAGTTGCCATGAAAACAATTCTAACAATTCAAGATGAAAGTTGATACCAATTGATGTCAGCATATTAGCAATGATTTCTCGAACGAATTTTTGTCTGCGAACGATAAATATGAAATATCGGCTGTTTCGTTTTCGCTGGGCCATCCTATATACACCTCAGTATGTATTAGAAGAAAGCTTTGCATTTTCTATTTAGCATTAGAAAATTTGGATAAACAGAAATGTTGGTGAAATTTCCATGAGAAGTCTATATAGGTTATGTTTTCCTATATAATAAACTGCTATGTGCTTTTATGATACAAATCTATGTTATGGAGTGAAATATACCTAACAAAGTTGGACAAATTCACTACTTTCGTGAATTGAATTCACAGTCACAATTCACGCAAAAAAAATGAATTGAATTCATGAATTGGGGAGTCATCAGAAAAAAATGAATTGGAGCCACAAGCTAGCTTGTGAATTATTACTATAATCAATTCACAATTCATTTTGCTTACAACTTTTCATTGTATTTTTGTTTCTTAGTGCTGAAATCTATAGAAAATCAGTGATATTACACTCGCATTCATAGAAAATATTGCACAATGATTTTTTGGATTAAACGAAAAGTTCAGTTCTAATACAGGTCAGGATTGTTTTTTGTTTGACTTGCATGGTAAATAGTAGGTACCCAACAGCTTGGAAAAAATCTTCTGATTTCAGATGAGAAAAAATTATGAATTCATACTTTTTAATGGTGAGATGTATGCAACCACTGAACCAGTACTTACTACAAATAGAACTAATCGAATGAATGGATGAGTGATGATCATAAGATAATTGAAGGAACATCATGCCTATTGAGTATATTAATCAATATTTCTGATCGATTACACTCTAAATAAAAAACTAATTTTTTTATTGAAACAGGAAATAAAATATTTATTCAGAAGTAGTTAACATAAAATACAAAAAATTAATATAATTATAATAAAGTCACAAAATTCTGGTAACTGTCAAATTGAATACAAATCTCAACATTGAAATGTCTAGATAAAATCCTTCATTGATTTTAATATTACCAATTTCTCAAAATTATCGTCAGATATGTTACTCCTTTTAGGAGTATTTATCATTGTTGCATTTGAGAAAAGCCGTTCTACTGGCGCGGATGATGGTAAACATGTGTTGAATCTTTGGATTAGAGCCTTGACGCAAGGATAATTATTCAACATATCTATATCAGATCTAGGGTCTTGCAAGAATTGTAAAAATTTAAAAAAAAATTGCTAAATATTTTTCATTTGAAAAAATCACGATGGAGATGTCTTGATCAAATATCCCTCTTATACAAATGAACAAACATATCGTTGACAAAATGATGAGGTACACTGATGCTGTGAATGCGGAATTTTCAATGATTTTGGAATGTCAAAGCGTCGGGAAAACCTAAATAAGTTTTTTCTACACGGGAGTTGATTTATTGATCTATTGTTACATAATAGATTCAAGTGGCGGTTGAGGGTGGCAACATGCAGCCCAAATCAAAATCAACATTAATATTAATTTGAAAACCGATACATTTGATTGTTTGTAAAATCGATAATGATCAATGCCATGACTATAGTGTAACCGCTGAAAAGATAGAATGATCACGTGAACGGCACGCACTCTTTGAATGTTCCTCTCCCCAATGTTACAAGTCCGATTTACACCATTCAACAAAAACGTCGCCTCAGCAGTGAATTCAACAGCATTTCCCTGTTCTTCCATAAACTCTTGGGATGCTTTTTCATAAGTGTTCATTATAACACCTTTTTCACAAATGAGTACAGTACAGTGTAAACAGTTCTTCATTTATTTCAGTTTAGAAGTCGTGGCTATGCCGCGCAGGCTAATATAGATGCAGGCATTCACTGTTCACGCGTCCTTGAATTCTATCTTTTGAACAGCCCGACTATAGTTTCTCAGTTTAACGGTACCTGATTTAAATTTTTTTTGCTCCTCTTCAAGAAAGAGGCAATTTGATAATAATTGAAATTAAGAATTTTTAGCTTTTCTACCAAAAATGCTATCGTTATTGGTCTCTTGAGATATAATCATTTATGCGACTAGTACAGTTTCCCCACCCCTTTATTGTGAACTTGGAAACCGAATCGTTCGATCGTGAATTGAATTCACGAAAATCAATCAACAAGTCACAATTCACCGGAAAAAATATCAACTCACAATTCACAACTCACTTTTTTTTAATGAATTGAAGTCATTGAACTGAATTCACAGAAAATGAATTCAATTCATTCGAAATGAATTCAATTCACAATTCTGTCCAACTCTGCGATATAACATAATAATTACCTTACAGTTTCACTCCTTCGATCTTCGATCTCTGCTCATTTGAAATCGAGATTTTATTCAAAATATGCTATCATTTCGTGTACTCTGACATGCATGATATTTCTCTTCGCCCAGTGGTGACGCATTCTGTGAGTTCGAAATCCCCCCCCCCCAATTCTCCATTTATTTATAACATTTTATGGGTTTGAATAAGAAAAAAACAATAATAATACCTTTCGATTATTATGTGACGATAATCAGGATCAGAGAAAAAAATATTTGAGACAAATTTAAATTTCATGCATATTTCCTATTATTCTATTTGACTGCTTATAGCAATGCTGTTAAGCGAAATAATCATTCACTCGGAAAATTAACAAAATTCCTATGATACTTTTTCCGTAGAATCGAATGGTGCAATTAGTTTTTTGAAATTTCCGAATATTCAGATTAATTTTTGACACTTATTAATGTATGATTCTATGAGATGTTGATTCACTCATGCCACAAATCACCTGCAGTCAGCTGAGAGCATCATGTGACATATCATCTGAGTCAAACGAGAAGGTGATTGATTCATGAGTGACAGAATCATTCCTGAAAACAATAATTTGTACTCAATGTGACAATTTGGCACTGGCATAAAAAACTCACTCGTCGAATCCAATACAAGAAGAGAACATCTTTCAGATTACCTGAATCTTTCCACGGAATCAATATCATCATAAAATGTGAAATGATCCTTCCTTTCTCTAATGATTCGTGGCCTTCTGGTCCTCTGAGATTCATCGTAGCTGTCGAATATTAAGTCCATTGCCACACGTCCATCACATTCATTTTCACACATCAGTGGAGTAAGTCACCACCACAAGTTCTATAGTCGGGCTTTCCAAAAGATAGAATTCAAGGACGCGTGAACAGTAAATGCCTGCATAGCCACGCCTTCTAAACTGAAATAAATGACGAACTGTTTACACTGTACTGTACTCATTTGTGCTTTGTATTTACGTGTGTTACGTTAATTAAATAATGTGAATAGAAACACTCTTTCACCTCCAAGAAAAAGATAAAAAAAAGGCATTTAACTGTAGAGGATGAAGGTGTAATACTGAACACTTATGAAAAAGCATCCCAAGAGTTGATGGGAGGACGAAGCGGCGACGTTTTTGTTGAGTGGTGTAATCGGACTTGTAACATTGGGGAGAGGAACATTCAAAGAGTGCGTGCCGTTAACGTGATCATTCTATCTTTTCAGCGGCTACACTATAGTCATCGAGTTTTGTTATGGCAGTACTACAACTCCCAACATCTTTGACGGGCAGTGTAATCGACGGTGAAATCACTATCTGACACTGGTTAAAGTGGCCCTAAGGCAAAACGCGGATCTGTCTTTTTGTTAGAAAGTTATAGACTGATTATTACTCATCAGAACATTCTTGCCTTCGGTAGTCTGGTCCCTTTCCCACATTTTTTCATACCTTCTTTTCATCGACAATACTGTCAGTGGTGATGGAAAATGACAATATCTGGAAAAATAGTATCGAATATGGTGTAATCGGATATGAAAGGTGCTCGGCCAACAAAACATGGGCTTACCGATTGTGGTTTCTATCGTAATATGTACAAACTATAGAAGCTAGTATACATAGGTTATGTGAATCGTGAAAGACTCACAACTTCAAAATCAAAGGAGAGTTTCGCGTTTTGCTCAGATCTCTTGTCCACGCTGGAAAATCCCACCATCACCATCTTATATGCCTTTTGATTTTCATTTTCAGATACAGCTATGCACTGTTTTCCCGACCCCACCGGGAAGAGTGTTGAATATTCTCTAAGAAGAGGAAGAAACGGATGGGAAAATAATGGAACATTCATCTATGCTTTTCTTCATAAAAAGTTTTTTGTTTTCAGTTCTAGCATTCCTATTTATATATTGAATTGAACTGGCCGATACTTGATGAAAGTCCATATTAACAGAAGTATCACAGTTTCCCGACTATTCTCATTGACAATAGGTTTAAAAAACCGGGACACGTGTCTCGCCACAATATTAAGTGTTATGGTACAGTTGCAAATTTTGCTACGCCTCGGTATAAGTAACAGGTATGTTTTGTATACAAGTAGAAACGGTCCGAGTACAGTTGCACAGTTGTGAAATGTAAATATATAGAAGAGCCGTCAACAATTACGTAAAATCTCACGAAACAAAACAGACTTGTTACGTGAAATTTTTCTTCATTCAGGAAATCATGGTGCTCCCAGAGTTTGAACCCGGGTCGTCCGGCTTTACATCACGGCCACGGCACCACATGATTTACAATATTTCAGTTGTCTTTTTAACTGTTATACAGCGGCGAACTCTGCTGTTTGATAATTTCCCGTGACCGGGATTACCCACTGGCTCGTTTATAGATATATTAATAGATCGAATCCCAATCACTCGCAACATCAAACAACATTATGTGATTTCATCCACGCAGTACCAAAAATTCAGAAATATGAAACACTATATATAACGTTGTTCGCTTCAATTGAAAAATAATATTTTATTCCATTCGTGGTCTGACCTAGTTACTATGCCATGTAACATTCAATATTCTGTCATTCAGTGAAAAACATTCAAAAGCTTTCAGTATTCGTTACAACAGCATATGCAGTATGTCCTACCAACGGACTGTTTTGAAATTGTGTTGAAATTTATCGTTCAGAAATGCTCTCGATATGATTTACCATCGACCAATGAATTTCAATAGCTTATTCTGAGAACCAATCAGAGGAGTATGAACAATAACAAGAAATTTATCGTATATCTATTCTTCCCACTAAACATTGCGATATAACCTCAATGCAACACTTACATTACAATATTATACGTTATATTAGCGTAATATGTAACATGTATGATATAAAATCAGAATTCCTATGTTCGAAATGATTGCATTCACAATTCAATGCCAGACAGCTGTTTCGACCTACCAGGTCTCATCAGTGACACTTGGCTGGATTGTGAACACAAACATTTCGAACTATCTCTACTCCTTACGAAGTAAGTCTCTGAAAACTGATGCAGATGGTGTAAACCTATGTTATAGTAAAATGACCAGGTAGGATACATAACAATGTTACAAAAGTAAAGAGGTTATGTTGATGCAATGTATCTGCAACGTATCAGATTCATGATTTATATATTATATAAGTGTTGTGCAATAACATTATGGAACTTGTTCCGTAGTTTTCTGGGTATTGTAACCTACCACAAGCTGAAAAAATAAGAATTAATATCTGAATCTATACAAGTGTAGAAGGACAGATTTTCAATCTACCCCGAAAAGTTGCTGCGTCTATTGAAAAAAGTTCTTTCTGGATAGAACAAGTCCAATTAGCCAGCAACTTCTCGTATAACTCGTATATATTTTTTCAGATTGTGGTAGGTTACAATACCCAGAAAACTACGGAACAAATATAGATCCACCACACGTTCAAACAGTCATTATGGAACTATTTACCAACAAGGTATATGCTACTATGATATGATTCACATTCATTCACATTACAGTAATAACTCATTTGAGAAATGAGTAATATTCACCAGTGATGTATAAATACGTTAAGTGGTTATGTTTTTGTCAGAATCACACCATAGTTCCAGGAATGGGTCTGAATTATAGATGAAAGAATATGAGAAATGTATAATGAAATAACGAATATGACAAGAATAATTGTAAAAGAGTTCCGGAAATGAAAATCATGATTGATTTTTATATGAAGAGGAGCATATGGGTTACTGATTTATTATTTTTCCACTGCTTAGAAAACCTCTGCCACTGTTTCCTGAAACGATATTCCGTCGTGGTCCGAAAACTAGAGTTTCGTTGCATCAGGAAATCATCTATAAAAATAAATATCAGATGACTCATGCTTAATTTCTCAGCGTGAAACAGAAATATGAAGGCAAAACGCAAATTTCCCGTTCCTCTCGGAAGTTGTGAGCAAATCACAGTTCACATAACCTTTACATTCTACTTACTTTTTTGTTAATATTACGATTGTACCTACAATTGGTAGGCCCGTACTTTTGATGGCCCAGCCCGTTTTACATCTGATTCCCCCTTCGATGGGATTTTCCCAAATATTTACATTGTCCATAACTCCTGAACGAAAGGACAGCACCGCATTTTGACTTTGGATTCATGTTCTAAGCAAAAAATAGAGTCTAATCTCATTCCAAAACCAGCTGTTTTGGGGATATCTGGGCTTTTAACAGGATGACATTTCATATCTGATAAAAAACAAACATTTTAACTCTCACCTCATGATTCGCCTCATAGGTAATATAATAAGCACTTGGTCGTCACCAACGCCTAGTCAAGATCACACCATAAAGAACTACTATACAGAAGCGAAAGAGTCGCCTAACCTCTAATTCTGTTAAAAATATTCGGCCATGATTATTACATGAATATAACTGGATGTTATATCACATAATCGTTGATACACCCCTGTAGGATACTATTGCATGTTACATACATTTATTCCTTTTTCCTTTTCATTTCTAGGGGAGAGAAAACCCGAAAAAATGGATTCCAGAACATTCTCACCTCCTCAACAAACATTCAAACAGTGTTTGATATTTCATGTATATATATATATATATATATATATATATATATATATATATATATATATATATATATATATATATATATATATATTTATATATATATATATATATGTATATATATATATATATATATTCATATATAAAACATCTTCTTTCTACCAAAGTTAATATTGCAATATGATCCGAAAAAAAATATTTTCTATGTTATTATTATGTTTTATGATTGGTGGTTTCTTCACTCCCACTGTCGGTAGCCATTAATACACATCATGCGGGTATCCACGATACAGCTAGCTGCCAGGATGATGAGAGTGAAAAAGTACAGTATGTGACTCCTGCACTCTGCTAACGCCTCGTGCTCACAATTTTTCGCTTGTGCGTAATTGGCACAAGTAATATCGTAATACACTATTTTCCCGTAGTTCTATAATCGTGACTTCTCCAAATCATCAGCGATCATTCAGAAGCTGTATTTTTACCCATTCATAGAGTCAATTTTTTCACCATCATAGATCTCATTCGAGCAATTTCATTTCATGAATATTCTCGAACAATTCAATTCGTTCTTGTCGTCTCGATTTTCTGAACTTTGCAATACCGAAGTCATACCAATCATTTGCCAATCATTTCGAATATGTGCATACGAAGTAAGGCGAGAATTTCTCCTGAGGAAGATCCAATCTCCTCCAGCACCCCTGAGCTGGATGTAGGTCGTTTCTCAAATAGAAAATTCTAAAAAACGATAACAGAGACACAGTATTAGTTTTCATCTTTTCGTGGAATGTTCGCTTCTGGTTTGAAGCAAACTACAAAGTGTTACAAGATTGCAAACGTGACTTGGAAACAAAGAAGTTTCATATGTTTTGCCAGATGGCGACGTCCTTTTTACTATTTCACGCTGGTAGCAAATAAGGACCAGTGACGTTACCAGATATATATTACGTTGAAAAACGCCCATGAACAAATATTGCCCCTCTTTTTTGATATCTCCAGCAAGCATATCTGATATTGTCGATAATAGTTTTAGGGTGATTTCTTTATCAAATTGAGTGACTGGACATCAAAATGAAACATTGTGTAGATATTCTGCGTTTATTCTCGAAAATATCGTGAATATCAAGAGAAAGTAGTTTCAATGAATGGAATATGAACCTGGGCTGATAAACAATTTCATTGATGGAACGAAAGTTTGACAATCGAGTGCATGCTAAGGCAACTACGAAGATGGTTTTCAATCCTCGTTGAAGTCATCAGATGCTTCTGGAAAGTCGGTTAAAACTTCTTGTGGCAGTGACCAAATTCATCTTGGAGCAAGTGAAATTGTTATACAAACGGCTCTTTATTTTCTTTTATTTTTCAATCGATATTAAATTGATATCCTAATTGATCGATTCAATATGCATCTACTTGTTATACTTACAGATTGCGTGAAAGAAAGTGACTTTTGTGTGATCCAATGCTCGGTATGAAAGGAAAATAGTTTCAGATAGATTTTCTCCTATTCAATATATGATTTATGTTGTAATGAAGTCATTAATTTTAGGTTTGAAGTTGTAAATATTTTGATATTGTATTTGATGGACTGTTCTAGAAAGTGATTTTGTTTTGGAACTTGATTGAGTAATTTTCAACACTGAAAGATATTCTTCGTGATTTTTTATCCGCTTGGTTTATTCTTTAGTATATTAGTTATATGAACTTGTTTGGTCTTCATGCTTATTGGTTGATTTATGTTAAGCATAGGAGTGATTTTAAGCCTATATTAGAAAAAATTATTTCCTAATATTCACTTATTTCGGGTATCTTATCAGTTTAGCTTGCTACCGTTATTACAAAAACACATTCTTTACCAAAGTTTTCGATTTACCCTATGTTGAAAAACATTTGAAACTGGCCAAATCGTCCGTAGTTTTTTATGAAATGCTCAGTGTTTCTTGTCATTTGCGTTCCACTACTTTTCAGATTTTCGGCTAGTATAAATACAGGACCCCGAGAAATAGCATGATCATCCAGAATTCAGTCCTGAATACAGTTCGATTCCGCTTCAGTGTATGCTCCGAAATAAGTTGTCCATCACCGTTGTTTTCATTCAACGAAAATAAAACTCATTTGGAGGTTAGATCCGACAGTCCCTTATTTTATGTTTTAAATATTCAGTTCTAATTGTGTTCTCGCTAGTTCAGCCTTCTGCCGTTATCTAGGATCCATTTAGAACCAATCATTTTGTTTTATTCAGAAAATTTATTTTATTTTCAATTTTGGGTTCTTGCTAGTTCGGCCATCAGCCGTTATCTAGGTTTCAGTTAGAACCGAATTTAGTTTCATAGTTTGTTGGGTCCTCGGTAGTTCGACCTTCAGTCGTTACCTAGGTTTCAGTTAGAACCAAGATCATTTCCTTCATTTGTTGTGTTCTCGCTAGTTCGACCTTCTGTCGTTAGCTAGGCTTCAATCAGAACAAGGAAAACTGTGATTTTAAAATCCGAAATATTCAAGTGGGTCAACCGTCCGCACTGACGAGATTGGTCAGTTCCAAGCAGTTTTTTTTTATACATATTTTCATTTCCTTCTATTATCATATTCAGAGTTCGTATACCGTTTACGAACGTTGCATTGAGAAATCTACGATCATTGTTGCCAACCCCATTTCGATAACGTTTTGGTTTTTGCACTACCGATTTATTCATATATTTACATTTTCCACAAATTTATTTTGTCTGGAAATTTCGTATATTGGTGCTAATGAACTTGTCTTTCGGAACTTCGTTGGTCGTTATTTTCTCCAATCTGTTTTTAGAAAACGAATCAGTGAAATAAGTGTGTTGAGAGGTAGAAACGAAATACCTTTCAAGTGTGTAAAATTGAAAACGAACTACTTCCGAGATATTTCAAATAGCAAACGGTATTCAGATGCAAATTGGTGTGATTAAAACCTACATCAATTAG
This sequence comes from Zygogramma bicolorata, assembly GCA_032362365.1. Classification (NCBI taxonomy): domain Eukaryota; kingdom Metazoa; phylum Arthropoda; class Insecta; order Coleoptera; family Chrysomelidae; genus Zygogramma; species Zygogramma bicolorata. Next base: position 57,130 of record JAVJAQ010000445.1, on the reverse strand, counting down.
TACTCTGCCGTTGCCACAATTATCTCACCTCTGGATACCTCCATCTGATTGCTATCCGGGATTCTGGAGCATACCAAAGTAAAAACTGACGCCCGAGGCATTGATTTATAAAAACGATTTGTAATTTACAAATAGATTTGTGAATCTATACGTAAGCGCCACTTCTTGTGCTTGTTTGAGTCCAGGTAAACCCGTTACAATGCATAATATTATTATTAATTAGGCAACGATTATGTATCAATAGTCATTACATGAAAATTGCAGATACGCTATTTTTTCTTCGCCCGATGAATAATGGAGAACTATGAATACTATTTATATTTGTATCGAACTCAATAACAGTAATTACTCGTCGAGTTACTCGTATTCCTTCAGAAAGTTCTGCACACCTGTAATGAAGGATATTATCTCTGGTATAAACTACCTTGAAAAAATCCCAGAAATAATATTTCCTTCAAAAACATGTTGTTACTGAACTCTTGGTGAGGAGTGAATGAAATGAAAGGCACAAGCCATTATCGTCGTTACAAATTCTCTTTGTTCAATGGGAGTAAATCTCATTCAAAAGCTAAATATGAAGCAAAATTCACTTCACAACCGATCAGAACAATCATATCAACCTGTTCATCTAAAATTGTAAAAATATTTGGAACCGCCTATGTCGTGACACTGGGGAATTAGAAACGTTACATATTTTTAACGATTGCCTCTTCGAGACTGGGATGGGTCTCCCTAGTGCGATGAAAGGAAAAGCATGAGTATTGGTAAGTTACTTCTGGGAATAATGATACGAAATTAAATTGGAAGATGCGTTTTCCATCACCCGATTAAAATAATTCATTGAACAATTATTGTAGATTGCATTTGGTTTTCAGCAGGAAATCCGCTATTGTAGAGAAACACATTTCGAATGATATTGGGTTTATGTGTGTGTTTGTAACTTATGATTCCAAGAATCGAAACTATATAATCGTATTTTGTATTTATTTCACTCTAGTTATAGAGTGTATTTTTTTTTACGACCGAAGGAATGCTTCCGAGTTTTCTTTCGAGTGTGACATCGATACTTTTCTAGGAAGGTGCAATTTTTTTTCAAAAATTCATCGAAAAGCTGAACTCTGGAGATTTTGATCGAACTTCAATAGATATTTAGAATAAGTAGTTATTAGGCAATTTCGATTTTTCGATTTTTCGAAACGATGTAGGCACATTTCGAGTACTGATTACTTTCACAATAATTATAGTTGTCAAATAGATAATTTCATATATTTCAACATTATATCTTTATTCTGGATTGAAATTGTTGAAAATATATTTAAAGATGATTTCTGAAGAAGAAAACTAGAATGGAGAGTATGCTTTTCTGGGCATATGAACTTCTGTGTTTTAGAGATATTGTCAAATATGGAGAACCGTCATTAAATAATTCAATATCCATTCAATAAATACATGAATTGAAAGATGTTTCAACCTCGACTTCAATATTTTAGAACAAAAACACCCAGTATTCACAATTCCATCTTTAATAATCCAGGTTCATAGACATCAAATTGATACGATTACAGGATATGGGAATATAAAACAATCTCGAAATTCGCAAACTTGCACAGATGCGCGCTAGGCATTTCACCTTAGTACGGTGACCGGAGCAAACTCGCAACCTCAGCATATGAATCTCTATAAATATTGAGGGAGGTCAAGATTCCGTATCCATTATTCATTAATTATCCAGTATTCATTGATCACTCTTCAGAGACGGTCTCCAGAGCATTTTTCCGGAATGCAGCACATCTCCTTATCGTTGATCCTGCTAGGAAGCAGTATAATGTAAGTTTATCTACACCCGTACTCTAATAATACACTTATATGCCCACAACCCGTTTTATAATGAAATCCATTACGATACAGATTTTTCATTACGATACAGATTTTCAATCAATAGAAACCCATTATTTTTCAATCAAGCATGATGTGCATGCTCTGCATTTGACATTTGTCGAGTCAAAATCGGTATATGTATTGAATTTTTGAAAAATGTAGCCAAACTTCGATAATCATAACAAAATGTCTGATACCAGCGATATGGGAGAATCACCTTCGACACCTCCACCAAAAGAAATACAGTTAGAATGATTAAATTTTTCATTTGACAAATGCATGATTTATCACTTATTTTTTCATCAAATTTTGTGGGCTCTCCGTAGCCGAGCCGTCTGTGGCGCTGATATTGATTATTTCAGCTACAGGAGACATTGGTTCGATTCCGGTCCCGAGTAATCTTTTTTTTTCTTTGATTTTTGATCTTCTTTTCATATCTCATCGTTTTATTTCTCGAAGTAATACTATTAATTACAATTCTGTGAAATTTTTCAAAGAAATTCGTTAAATTGGTATTATTGTGTGCAATACAAATATAAATATAATATTTGTAGTTATTCACTATTTATCGGGTGTAGATAAAATAGCGTATGCATCTCTCATGTAATGGTTATTAATACACTCGCATAAACTATACGAAACTCACCTTCGGCTCGTTTCGTATCCCAGTTTATGCTCATATATTAATAACCATCATTACACGATCGTTGCATAATATACTATTTTAGTGTTTCTTAATATTTTTTCAACTATTTGATGTTCAAAGTATTTTCTCTTAATTTTTTTTTATAATAAACATTCAATCAAGTTTTCAAATGAGTGCTTTCATTATTTGGATGAATGACACTTGGGTGAAACAGCGAAAAACCCTCTCGTAATAAGCCAAGCGAGTACTGAGTTGCGACAATATCGGATTCTGTTTGTTGCTGAATCGATGAAATCTCTATTGTTTTAGAAGTGTTTTAAACCAGGAGAGGTCACAGATTAATTATTCTGTGGCGAGGTTTTGAACATATCAAAAGTTCTTGTGGTGTTGATACCCGGCGCAATCAAACGATATTTGTATGGGTATAAATTGAAGATCGGTGTAATATAGTATAGTCAGCTAGCAGAAATGATTACTGTTGCGAATTCCACTGTCACCAGTAAATCCACTCTTTCTGCTTTTTTAAGTTTTTGATATCGATTATGGTGTGGGTGATCAATAAGTGGGAAGCAAGAGAGACACTGTGTGTCTACTTAAGTTGTCGACGTACTGTTATTTTCGGTCACTTGATATCCGATTTATAGTTATTTATGATATAAGTGTTAAAAGTACATTTTTAAGGCACGCATGAGCGAAGCGAATTCTGCAATTCACCTGAGTGCCGTAAAAGGTACTTTTAACACGTATATCATACAATATGTTTTCTACAAACGTTCAAATAAAGTAATTATACAGTTTGAATTAAATTTTAAAAATCTGTATTAATACATCCAAAGGAGATAATTTAAAATTGCATCGTATATTACGGACCTTAGCAACCATTGTTGATTTTATTGTTTACGAATATTTTGATGCATCTGTCAGACGTTTGTTAGTTTCATTTAAAACGCAGTTAAGGTTGTAGATTTTTCTTAAAACGGAAGAAAGTAATGAAAATGTTCCATTTGAAGACATAGAGGCGGCGGCCAATAGAGCAACCCTCGATTTGTTGCCGAAAAAATCCAGGGTTCAATACGATATAGCCTATAATAAGTTTCAGAAATGATGAGAAGCGAAAGGCGTTTCTGGAAAATATACTAAAAATGTATTTCTGGACTATTTTGAGGAGAAAGCAAAGGTATGGAAGGCATTATCTCTGTGGTCAAATTATTCGATGATCAAATCTATGCTACGTATAAATAGCGACGTAGATATCAGCAAATATTTTAAGCTTATCGCGTATTTAAGGCGTCAAGCAGAAGGTTACCGGCCAAAGAAATCAAAAATCTTGACTAAAGTCCAAATTGACCAGTTTTTGAATATTTTGACGTTTGCTTTCAAAATCTGACAATTCACTTTTGACAGCAGTGCCATAAACATTATTAGGTACTCAGTGCCATAAAGTGATTTTAAGGCACTCAGTGCCTTGAAGTGATATTTTTAAGGCTTCTATGGAGTGCTAAAAATGGCATTTCCAACACGTTTGTAGAAGAAAATTATTAATGGGACAACCTGAACTTCATTCCATTCCTTTGTCCTTCCTCAGAAAAAGTATCCCAACAAACTAACACACGATAAAAAGCTACATTTCGGAACTAGACATTAACTTGTCTAAATGGTAGTAGGGCGTATGTAGGTATACAAATCGAAGTAAAAAAATAAAATAACAGAAATGCAATATACACTGCGAAATATTGAACAGTAGTCAAAGATATGTTCAATATCTACTGGTGTACTACAGTTTTCTTCAGGCTCTACCCACTCAACATCTCTGTGAGGGCGAATATTCAGTGGACACTGCCGGTATGTTTCTTTATTACCCGCTTTCAAAGTACTTTTTTATTGATATACCCATTGCATCCAAAACAATTCATTGTGGCCATGTAAAATTAACAACTAGATAGATATAAAAAGTGTTAAAATCAAAAATATACCGAATAACTCAATCAAAAGAACGAATCGAAAAGAGAACGGTACATTTATTTGTTTTCAACATCAATAATAAGAAAATGTTAGTTCTGACAATTGATCATTCAAAAAATCATCGAAAAGCAATATTGCCACTCCCCATTTTTTTTAAATAATTGAAAAGAAGTGATTATTTTTCTCTGCATGAGATAAATTATTCTATAATGAAAAGAAAAGGAAAGTTGTGCTAGGTACATGACTCATTTATAAGCATTCAAAAGCGTTTGAGAATGTTTTCAGAAAAGGCCTAAATCTAAAGCATACCCTCCTTTCAATGGAAGTTGCTCCTAGTGTGTTCTCGACCTACCGGACACGAAGCTTTGTCATTAGACGGCATTAAGCGGCACTTCCTCTTGAACAGTGGAAATTCATTTCCTCACGAAAATCAAAACGAAGACTAAATACATAGAACATGATTTTGTCATGGTTGAAAATTCACAACATCTGCTAGTGTTCACAAATGAATATTTCAAGAATTGAGAGATCACGATCGAGACGTATCAGCATGTTTCTTCTCGGAAAAAAGTGGTTCAGTCTCTGTTACCGATGCAAACCATCCCCTACCATAGAAAATAAGCCATATGGAACTCGCTATCTAATCCTTGATTCTCTTCCTTCTCACTTAGAAAATATCCTTCAAACCTGGATTGGTTCCTTATATCGCATGATAAAAATCAGAAATCACATATAACACATAATGAGATGAATAATTAACACTTCAAATCCTAATTGACCTATACATCACAAGAAAACGAGGGGAGGTAGATTGTACACAAAATGACTAAAGACTATTTATTCATTGATTTGACTGAAAAATCTGATACAGTCTTCATTTTTTGACAGGAAATAATGGAAAGTATCGAAATGACCTGAATATGAACATTTTGTTTCACATTTCGACTCAATTAAAATTAGGGAAAATGCATTCCAAAATGTCGGTGAAATTTCCCAAAACGGGTCGTGCAGATAGGACAAAAAGTATCGTTAATATGTTAATTCAATCTCCTTTTTTCAAATACTCAAGTTTATTTAGTAAGTTCTATATCGAATTTCAACCCCTCGTCTATCAACCACCCGAGATTTCGAAATGAATACCTGATGAAAATCCAAACGATAATCACAGAGAGTTTTTCCGAACATGTTCGACTATAATTTGATAAACCCGTAATATAATTGATGTATCACGTCTCAATCCAATTCACCATTTCGTGGAGGCCCTCGAAATCCATTCACTCGGGGGCTCATATGATTGCTTTCCTTATTGAATGGATTGAAAAAAATAGAGACTGAAAGCAACGGATAGGTTTTCACGAAGGGAGTCGAGTACAATGAAACCTGTCTCCTTTTTCTGCTGCCAGTTGCGGAAGAAAATTTCATCTAAATATATTATCATCTCCCTCATTACACTCTAATGAGGAGAAATGATTAAGATTGCTCGAGCTCCTGCAATATTTCTCAACAAAGCGGACAAAGCGATATAAAATGCCTTCGTTATTTTCACCTTCACAGAAAAGACCTTCATTTTATTCATAGTGTCATTCTTTGTGGGTTTTGTTCTGTATTCACTCGAAAACCGTGTTGAACAAGAGGACTATTCAGACAGGTTCAGACAAGAAATAATGAATATGTGAAATACGATGACACCTGCATAAATTCAGTCTTCGTATACGTTGTTTTTTTTTTATTCAATAGAAGTGCCTAGCTAGAGCAGCGATAATTCGTTCAGTTTTGCTCAACCGATTGGAATTCGGAATTCAATTTCGAAGTATGCATCTGGACATTGCGTATTTGCAACATGGAGTATATGTGTTGGGCGTTGTAGAGTTTAGCAGAGTTGCGGCGGAGTTGGTGATTCATATTAAAAAAAATACAGTTTTTATAACAAAGAGTTTGGTCGTTAACATACATCAAAAGCTTATATCTTGTAGATGATAAGGATATAAGATATTTTGTTTCGTTGTATCGTTGTCAATACTGTTTTCACGCATTAACTAGTAATATGGAAAAAAGAAAGAGGAGCCAAAAACAACAAAAGGGAAAAAAACGTTAAGTGTTTCTGCAGAAGATTGACAATGGAAGATCTCAATTTTAGAGTGTTCCAAAGATCGTGAAATATCGCATTTGAGATAGTAGATGTGATATTTTTGAGTGCATCTACGAAAATTTTGTAGCTGGTGGTGTAAAGCAGGTTCGTTGGTCTCAACGAATTGTAAATTGGACAATAAACAAAATCGTTTCGGGGCAGGAGTTATCACATATCGCACCGAGTGACGCACAGATTTCATTTGGATTTATTTTGTATGAGTAACCTTCAAAGTTATATTTGATGCTGTATTTATTGTTCAATCGAAGCTGGTAGCTGTTGCGATTGCGATGGTAGACAATACGTCATAAGAGTCTTGAACATTTGTTAGAAGCGATATTTTATTTGATTTCTGCATACGAGTTTTCTACTGAAATAGAGTTTCATTGGACCATTTCAATGAAGAAGCAAACATTGTTTATCTGTTGAATGCAAGTTGATACTAAGGTTCAAGAAAATATGGAGGGCAAAATGATGCGAGATGGTATTATCTGTGAGCACTGCAAGGTCGTGAATTATATTCAAGGTCGAATTATTCACCCACACCAAATCAGTCACACTTTCTTTCACCAAGCACGTTGAAGTGAGTGAATTGAGCAGGTGTGTCTGAAGTTGTTCGACCATTCAGAAGGCTGAATGAATTTTTGAGCATGAACTCAACAATACTATGCCCCTTGGGATTTTAAACTTTGTCTAGGCTATACCTTTTCTCTCTCAGATTTGTGTCGGATAATCGGTCAGCAGTAATAGTTCCCACTTGCCCCACTGTACAGTTATATTCGCCAATAAGTAGTATAGCTATATTATCAGAAGTTTCCACAATATCAGCAAGGACAACTTGAAAATAGTCTAAGATAACCGAAAGGTCTAGAGGTGATTTAAAATATACTGCACAAATAACAACTGATTCATTTTGAGAAACAGATAAGCCTTTATGGTGATTTGTGTAATAACACTGTGTTGAAGTGTTTCTTGCAAAAGATTCCCCCACTGGCCCTGTCCATCGACCTCTCTTTCATTGCTGGTGAACTGAAAACATTTTAGCTTGTTATATAGAACGGCGGTTCGGAAAGTACCGTTTGCAGACAAGTCTCCACAATACAAATACCATCAAATGATTCAAAATTTTGAAAAAATTGCTAGATTGGTAAACCCCTCGCAGTTGAAGAGAAAGAGTGTTCGTCGTTGCTATTTCTGACTATTTGTTATGAAACATGGCATTTTTCTTTCAGCACCTCTTTGTGATCAGTTTGTATCTTCTCGATTTTGTTCTGAAGTTTTTGACCTAGCAATTATTGGTGAAACATTAAACTATTTTAGTTTCAATCCTATCTCCCCATTTTTTGCGCTGGTATTAATGTCTGTCTTCAACTCGTCGTCATTTGGGTTGGAGTTTTATCCGGTTTGAAATAGACATTTGCAACAAGACACTGGCACTCAGTCAACTTGGCTTTATTTCTCAAAATTGTTAGAGCTTCTGAAGAGGAATTATCGCCCTAGCCTAGAAAGCGCCGCGATATTAATAATGCTACCAGAAGATATCGCTGATCAAAACAATAAAAACAAATGAATGATAGATTTATTGATTGAAATGGCCAATATCCATTAGAGTTGTACAGTTATTTTTTTTGACCTGGTAAACATTTCAGAACTCTCTTTCAAGTATCATATTGATGATTAATTTTAGATATAGAGTATTCTTTCCATATTTATGAAAAATTCAAAGGGAAAAAACTCAAATGAATCCAATATTGAACGATACAAATTGAATGAGTGATGTCATATTAAAAAAAATTGGTTTTGGTGAGACTCGAATCCACGACTATCGTCTTCGAGGACTAACGCTCTAACCACATAAGCCACTCAGACCGCATGATTTCAGTTAAAATTATTGTTCTGAAGAGTAGATGTAAGTTTTCAAATTCCACAAAAAAACATCAATTGTGACATTTCAAATTCGACTCGATAAACTAGAAAATATTTCAGATATAAGTACATTCATTTATGCTTGAATGAAATAATGGATTTTGTGTTTGTAGGACATTGTAGGTACACAGATCAGAATTTTGACTTTTCTACAGGGTTGTCCCTGGTAACCAAGTATTATGCTCTCTATGATTGGTGGAATTCATATCCTACCTTGTGTGGATTGATGAATCATATCCATAAGTGCTTGGAATCGCCTACTTATCCGTTTAGTTAACTATAAAAAAATCAGCATATTTACAGCACTGTGGATAATCTATTTGAGGTTAAGAATGAACGAGATATTTTGAAGAAAATTTCCACCAAGTCATGCAACGGACTGAAAATGGAATTGAGAACCCAGCACTCTCCCAATGAAGAAAGATGATTGTAGTCCGTTTAGCACAAATTGAAGATAAAGGGTACAGATTATTCGCCTTTGATGAACAGATTCGTATGATAACACTAGTAGACCAGGAGCTCGATCAGGAGGTGGTGACGTTCTCCCATTTTACACTGCATGCCTTCTTAAGGCTTGATGATTAACCCTAAAATATGAAAAAAGACAGATTCCTGGCAGCCGAGGGTGTGCACTTCATGCTTTTCTTTTTGTGGGGAATTTTCGTGTTCTTGATTCGTTTCAGATTTCATTAATATATATCATTTCAAGTTATTGACATAAATGCCATGAATGTAGCTGCAGCCCAACATAGAAAAATTGTGAAAAAATTGGATAAACATAATGCCTAAAATTCAAGCAAATATTTCTAAAAATTCTGTGATTATTTCTTGCACGCTTTATCCTTATCAGGTGCACACGCTCGGCTGCCAGGAACCTGTCTATTTTAGGGCTAATTATGAAGCTTCAAAAAGGCATGCAGTGTAAAATGGAAGAACGGCACCTCTCATCACCTCCTAGTCCATAGACAATGATCATGATGAAGAATTGGAAATGGATTATGAAGCGGTAGAGAAGTTTCGTGAGTATTTGATAATGTATAGGTCAAACTGTGAGTTTGCCTCAGTTGATGAAAGACACCAATACGGAACAAGTTCTCAGACAGGAGCGTCAAACGTCAGAAGATATTTCAAATTGCCAAAAATCGAATTGAAGAAATTCAATGGAGGTGTTCGAAACTGGGTAGGATTCTGAGGTTAGCAAAAACATGAGTTCACAGTTTTCCATCGTCTGGATTGAATTAAAGAAAGGCTATCGTACAACTCAAGACCAGGTTCGTTGGAGATGAATTCCTAATCGAAGTCTGTGTTAGGGAATTACTGAATCTGGTATTGAAATAAGCCTCTAGCAATAAAACAGATATGTCATTAGCTTCTTGATATGACAAATTAGAAACCCATTTTTGAAATCATTAGAATCATTAGGGGTAACGAGTGAAGAATATGATCCCATATTGTACCCGTTGGTTGGATCTGCTCATCCTGAAGGAACGTTGTGAGCTTGAGAGAGATATCGTAGTAAAATCACATATTTCAAATCTGATAAGTACAGATTGATTATTCATTTGAATATTTCACTAGATTTTTTCCGATTTGAAGTGGAAAGCAAAGAACTCAATAGGCTAGCTAGAACTAGTTTTGTTAATGAGTAGGAAACAAAAATTTCAACGAATAGTAAGTCACCTAAGAAAAATATAAGCAGGAAGTAGCTGAGTCCAATCTCTGTACAGTTGCGACGATTTTTTCAGCAGAGAAGCATGGTAAGAAAGCTTATATTTGTATATTTTGTGATGGTAGATCACATTCAAGCCAAGATTGCATCAAGGCAAGAGCACTTTCTCTGCTTGTTTCGGATGTTTGAAATACAATCATACTGAAAAAAAATGTAGAGCATTCGTAAAATATTGTGTGGTGACCTATCGATATCATAAGCTGAAGAAACCAAAATCCTAGATTTTTCCAAATATACAGAGCCTGGTAATCTAAAGAATGTATTGAAAAGTCACGATACTACAGGTTCATTATTACAAATTGTGACAGTCAAACTTGTTAGTGAGTGTGGTACAAGAATTGTTAGGGCATTGCTCGATTCCGCATCTCAACATTCATATATTCTTTCTGATTGCGCTAAGAATATGAATCTGAAAAAGTCAGAGATGAAATAATTGTACTGAGTATTCTTGGAGTGAAATGATTGACAAAATATGCAGTTTCGTTCCTTAACTAAAAAATTTTCATATCATTAATTTGTTAAAACAGAAAAATATAATAGCATTTGATACAACACCAGCTATATCAGTTCACTTCTTGGAGCCGATATTTATAGACGGAGAGCCAGAGCCCAAAAAATTCTCTGAATTTACTAAGCCTGGTTTTTTATGGCTTATTGCAGTGGTTGTGTACACAAACATACTGCGGTCAGTCAGGCGAAACTGAGAACAGGTGTCTCAGGTACGCTATCGAACCTGCCGTACCTGCCGAGGTAATAAAACGAATTTACTAAAGCTGATAATCGTTATACAGATTGTATATTGCATATACATAAAAGTTACGACAGTCAGTCAGCTGAATATGGGGACAGAGCTGGTCAGTCAGTCGCAATGTATGTACAAAAAATAAATACGGTGCAATTAATTTACTACACTTCAAAATTTTTGTGAGGGTATTAAATGCTATATGAAACATAGAAAAAATGATCAGTCATCGATTTTGCGGGAAAACGCCTGTCAGTCAGCGAAAATAGAAATGAAAATTTCGCGCGGGCTTGGCGTCGCAGGTGGCGGTTTGCTTTCTTCTTTATTATTTGATAAACGAAATAAGTAAGTAGGTCATTTAGTAATAATAATATAACAATATATAACAGTTATTATACTTCTAGATAATATTTATCACAACTAATATTTGCTCAATTTACTCATCAAAATTCTTGCTCCGAATCATCAAATTAATTCATTTCGCTCTCACGATCAGAATTGTCAAGCTCTGTCGTTTCCGATTGAGTTTCGGGTTGGGAATCTGAAAAATCAGTATAATTACTGTTATTATAAACAATAAAAAAATTACTTTTTACATTAAATATGAAGTTACGCTATAAGGTAGACACGATTAAATTTCCACAAAATTTATTGTCTTCGCAACAGAAGTGACGTGTTCGAAAAAATACAATTTGTTTGCCAGTTATATAGCATGAAAAAATTAAAATCAGTAAACAAGGTACGATTCGTTTTGTTTTCAAAAACGTATAAATGTTCTATAACCACCAAAGATTCGTCAAAAAAAAGGAAAAAATGTTGATGGATCAAGTATGCCACCATGTGAATCAGAATTAATGCAACAATTTTTAAGAGCGAGCTACATTGCAAACATTTGTCGAAATGCACATCGAAAAGTAACGACAGAACTGTCTCCAACCGATCACGGGTGGAAAATAAACAACAATAAATATGAATTTTATTTGGTTCCAAGGCGATCAATTACCACAATTCGTCAAAGATGTCGTCATTCAATCTCCTCAGGAAAATTCAGGTATGAAAATAATAGTGTGGGCAAAGTTCAATGCTTCATATTTAATGTAAAAAGTAATTTTTTTAATGTTTATAATCACAGTAATCATATTGATTTTTCAGATTCCCAACCCGAAAGTCAATCGGAAACGACAGAGCTTGACAATTCTGATCGTGAGAGCGAAATGAATGAATTTGATGATTCGGAGCAAGAATTTTGATGAGTAAATTGAGCAAATATTAGTTGTGATAAATATTATCTAGAAGTATAATAACTGTTATATATTGTTATATTATTATTACTAAATGGCCTACTTACTTATTTCGTTTATCAAATAATAAAGAAGAAAGCAAACCGCCACCTGCGACGCCAAGCCCGCGCGAAATTTTCATTTCTATTTTTGCTGACTGACGGGCGTTGTCCCGCAAAATCGATCACTGATCATTTTTTTTATGTTTCATATAGCATTTAATACCCTCACAAAAATTCTGAAGTGTAGTAAATTAATTGCAGCGTATTTATTTTTTGTACATACATTGCGACTGACTGACCAGCTCTGTCCCCATATCCAGCTGACTGACTGTCGTAACTTTTATGTATATGCAATATACAATCTGTATAACGATTATCAGCTTTAGTAAATTCGTTTTATTACCTCGGCAGGTACGGCAGGTTCGATAGCGTACCTGAGACACCTGTTCTCAGTTTCGCCTGACTGACCGCAGTATGATTGTGTACACAACCACTGCAATAATCCATAAAAACCAGGTTTAGTAAATTCAGAGAATTTTTTTGGCTCTGGCTCTTGGTCTATTACGGTGTATTGTTGACTGAGAAAGTAAAAAAAATGAGGATCTAGTTGCAATAGAAACTTATCTTGGGTGGACACTAATAGAATAATTTCATCGGAAAAATTCAATTGAAACTATGTTGTTTCAACGACATAACATCGGATTTGTGGGGCTTACATGTTTTGGGGATCGGAAATCCATTTCAGATTTGAAGATAGATTTGAAGATAGAGCAGAGACTATGAAATATTTCAATGAAACAATTAAATTGAATGATGAAAAGACGTATGAAATAAAATTGTCCTGGATCGCAGGTAACCCTCTTTTGTCGAATAACAAAACCGTAGCAGAGTGTAGGCTCTTGGCGAAAACTAAAAGGTTATTCAGTTTGAGAAAACATATAAGGATTATAATGAGGTGTTCAACGCATGACAAAAGTTAGGGATATTCGAAGAAAAATCATATCTACAGTTGAGAGCAATAAAGAGCATTACATTCCACATCATCCAGTAATGGAAGAAACTAGTTGCACAACTAAAATCAGGCCAGTCTTTGATACATCTGCTTTGGATAAAAATGCTATTTCTTCGGGAAGTTGTTCATTGAAAGGTCCCAACCTGATTGAACTCATTCCCATAATCATTCTCAAATTCAGAATTGAAATGATTGGAGTCATTTTCGATATCAAGAAAGCGTTTTTGAAAATAAGTAGGGAAAAGTTTCAGGTTCCTGGATTGCGTCCAATTCTCACAAACATTTTGGGGAACGTTTAAAAAGGCTCAAGATGAATGAAAAAATAGAAAATTTGGCGCGGAAACCATAAAAAAGTCATTTTTTTCGAAAAGAAAATGTTTATAAGCACTCAATCCAGATTCCGAAATTCTACTCTGAACTGTAATTTTGTCAGTGTACATACCCGATTTTCCGATAGCACATTATTCACACATACCATTCTTTGAATTTATTAAGAGAATGTGCCCATATATCCTCCGAGTGAAGATTTTTATTTCATTTTAAGGTGGCGAGAAACAGACAAAGCAATATAGGTAGTTTATAGTTTGTACCGTCATTTTGACAGCTCTAGACTGTTTCGAATCTGAAACAACGTTGCCAAATTGAAAAATCAAGTACTTATATCTAATGTAGCCAACATTACTAAACTCGCAAAAAACGTAATACTTTTATTAAATCTATCCTTACCAAACCTAACTTACTTTGCGAAAAACAAATGTTTTTATTAAATCGATCTCAACCAAACCTAACTAACCTGACTTAACCTAACTCATTCATTGTGAACCTATCAACAAGGATGGATTTTGCAAAAGTTGAATCATTCGGGTATGTTCGGAGACTGTGGGTAGAACGAAATGTGGGTGCAACGACATGCTCCCAACCAAACCTAACTAACCTGACCCAACCTAACAACCTAACACATTCATCGTGGACCTATCGATAAGAAGGATGAATTTTGTAAAAGTTGAATCATTCGGGTATGTTCGGAGACTGTGGGTAGAACGAGATGTTCCCATCTGAAACAATTTATCAATTAATGAAGTAGATTCCATTGATTGGAATTTAGAACCAACACCACGGAAGATCAATAAATAAACTGTACGAATCATTCAAATATGAAATTGTTGAATATAATTCACAATATGACAACGTCGCTCCAATTCAATCGAAGCCGAAATTAATAAAGCTAGTTGTCATTTCTAGTGAAATTTTAATTGGAAATATCTGCAAAGAATGAACGTTATAAATGAACATTCTGGTGATAATTCTTGCAGAAAAATATAGTTTGATATGTTTTCTTACAGAAAATGGTAAGTAAAGTGACGAATCAAAAGTGATTTTTTCGTTACATAACCTAAAATTTCACCCTTTTTTTCTTTTGAAAAGGAACTTGCTGTGGTTTCCGCGCCGAATTTTTGTACTTTTCATTCATTTTTAGATATTCTGAAGCTCCCCTAACAATTTTATCGAAATCCGAGGCAATCCAGCATTCTGAAACTTTACCATAAGTATTCTGATATTCTTTTGATGGAACCAATAATTTTGGAGCAAATTAGCAAATGAAGTTTTTGGATTGGAACGAAATTTTGAAGTTTTCATCAGTTCAACGCATCACCTGGAAATTCACCGTCCCAACAGCACCTTGGTGGGGAGGCGATGATGAAAGCGTATCGTGAGAATGGTAAAGGAACTTTTATGAAGAAATCTGGGAAAGAAGACAGTTGTTGAGGAGCTAATGATACTAGTTTGTTACTGTGAGGCGCTCATAAATTCACGACCACTCACATGAATCGGATTATTGTGAAGAGTTAGTTCCTATAATACCTTCGTCTTTCTTACAAAGTATCTAGAGCTCTGAAGTGCCAGATTTAGAGAAAATAAGTGAAACAAACATAAACAAGATATTAAGATACCTACAGAAGATAAGAGAAAGGTTCGAGAATGAATTTTTAGCAAAGCTAGTCCATTATGGTCAAGGGAGGAGCGACAAGTTAGCTATTGGCGACATAGTCCTAGTACGACAACACGAAAAGAGTAGCTTGGCCAGTTGGAAGGATTCTCGAAATTCATCGAGGAAAAGATAACGTTGCGAGGCACGTATTGAAACACATTTAGGTGAAATTGTATGCCCATATCAAAGGATATATCCACTTGAAATATGGACATCTCACACAAGACGAATACATAAAAAATATCTAATCTTCTGAAAGGAAGCAGCCAAACAAAGGACTTCCGAATGAAGAGGAGAAAGGAGATATAGCTTCACAGAAGAAAGAGAAGAGAGAAAAAGATGAGGCTGCAGCGTCAACCAGGTCAGGACATTTAGTCCAACGTTGCAAAATGTGGGAGAATGTTGGTCGTTATGGAGTTTAGCACAGCTGCGGCGGAGTTGCTGATTTATATTGAACACGCCGTATGATGTGAAATTACGAGAAAAAAAACATTCTGTTTACTTTTCGGATATATTTTCAACAAATGTTGATGAACGTCAAAAAAGGGTTATTTTTCCAATTCAATAGATCTCATCTTTCTTTAAAATCTCCATATCTATCAATATGCATGCGGAATATATTCATCGCGCCCAAAAAGAAATGGAATAAACGTGTTGAACGAAATACCAGATGGAAACACAAATACGTAAACGGTCTTTCAGAGCAACGGATGTATATGAAACCGATGGAAAATTTCCTGATGCCATTCAGGTGCCACATGCATTCGTATTGTACATGGAAAGTAGTATGTGACCGGTGCATTCCAATAGACATGCTGGAATTTGCAGTGGAATTATTGCCACGCTGCCTAGCCAGAGGCAGTTGGTTTGCCCAGTGGATAGGAAATGAAAAATAAATAAACAGATTTATCTGTCTATATCCTAGAAAATGAAAAACACGTATAAGTAATGAGATTAATTGGATGTTGCGTATAACCATAAAAACGCATTATTTCAAAAATTAAAAAAGTGTTTCAAACTCGGTTTCAAAGTTATACGCAAAAATGTTGCTACAATTCCAATATCGATATTACAATGAGTGATTGCGTAGACCAACACAATGTTGTGGAAAACGGATACAAGTGCACATAACTTTAGGAAGATGTATCGTAAGTTCAAAAAATGAATGAATAAATGCTATATTCCAATAAAATATTCAGTGTTTTCGGATTATGTTGAAATGAAATATTTTTTATAGTTTCATGACACTGAGTTATTTTGTATATATTTTTAGGGTAAGATTTATTTTTTTCATTTGATGATCTTATGGTATGCCAGTGACTTTCAATTCATCTCTCTCATATGAATCGAATTTCTCCACTCTTACCTTCCCATTCACGCCTTCTGTCCATTTCTCTTGAATATGGAACATGTAAAATAAACAACTCATAAATATACAGACGTGACCAGTCATATCAACAGGTAGGGACATAAAGGTATTTCAAGAACTAACATAGACTTATCAAATTAACATTCATTCGAAAATGTACCTGTTTTTATCCTATTTTCAGGATGGAAAGTGTCCACCCAGAGATGAGGATTCAGTCTTTTTTTGAGGTCCTCTATTGTGATATCGAGGTTGATTTATTTCTGTCTGTAGCATCGGTTGGAAAACTTTAACTCGTGTAATGTGGCAAGATAGGCGTCAACAGTTTAGGCTTACAACCTGTTTGAGAGAAGGATTACTTCATTATCAGAACTGTGTTACGAAATAAGTGGTGAACTCCAAATATCCATACCAAGTCAAGGTCGATCGTACCGAGGTCGGAGTGGTATCAGGGTGCAACATGGTATCGTGAGCGTACCATCTCAAGGCACTGGGGCGAACCCTGTTATATACTGGTAATACCCCTCACCCTTCTTAACGAAACTCTGGGAGGTAGATGAATATTCTAAAGGTTAGGTTAGGTTAGGTTATTATATTATATTATATTATATATATATATATATATATATATATATAGGAAAAAGTGAACTCTTTAAACCATGACATGGTTTCCAATGCCCGTTAGGAGAAACAACTTCTCCCATTTTTCAATTCTTTTACATGTATGATTGATCATATCTTTTAATTAAAGTTTTATATTATATTTGTACCATTAGGTCGATGTGTTTGTGATATGTTGTCCTTCATGTTTTTATTAAAAAAGGATTATTAACCTCACATTCAGTTCCTGATGAAGAGCCAATAAAGACTCGAAAGCTTGAACAGAATAAAGAGTTCACTTTTTCCAATTCCTTGTTGACTGCATACCCGAATATTAGAAGGATTCTTCTTTAACTTAGACAGTCGTCTAACCTTCTCACATTAAATATATATATATATATATATATATATATATATATATATATATATATATATATATATATCTATATCAACTCCAGACTCGACTGCAACATCGGTGCCCTCGTCAGCTCCTTCAGCTGAAGGGTTAGCCCCATCTAATTGAATATCTCCTTCTTTACGTTGGACTAATTTTCCGTAAACTTCATAAAGGACTTCGTCCACCAATTTTATCTTGTATGTATCTGAGAACATCTCATCACCAGTAAAAATGTCCTTGTATATTCTCATCTTGAAGGATTATTCAGATTTTTTTCTAGAACGGAGATGAACAATTATTTCTCTTCTTCATTATTTTTTAATAGGCAAAATTTGAGTTATACGAGAAGTTGCTGACTAATTGGACTTGTTCTATCCAGAAAGAATTGTTTTTTAATAGACGCAGCAACTTTTCGGGGTAGATTGAAAATATGCCCTTCCACACTTGTATAGATTTAAATATTAATTCTTATTTTTTCAGATTGTGGTAGGTTACAATACTCAAAAAACTACGGAACAAATAACATTTCAGTTTCACGTGATCAAATCAATCTCATATTGAGACTATTGGTGCTTCAAAAACAGTGGGATTAGAGTGATGTGAATAATTTGAGAATCACACAGGTGAGTCTCCGTTCCAAAAACTACCTTTACTTTGTAGTACATATATGACTCTTTGAAATATTGTGGTTGAAAACTGAAGGATTCCTGCTCTTCAAAAATCAAATGATTTAAAAATCGCACAAGTAAGTCTCCGTTCCATAAATCATCTTTACTTTGGAATCCCTATTCGACTCGTTGGAATATTTAGGTTGAAAACTGGAAGATTGCTCTTCTTCGAAAATAAACACTTGTCAAAATATATAGAAGCCACGTTTGATTATACCAAAATGGTGGACCCGTCTTTTTCGTATTACTAGCCACTACTTCTTGCGAAAAAAACTGGCGAGGCATCAAAAATATTTTCATAAAGGAAAGGTCGACCAAAAATAGAGTCTTGTCGTTGTGGAGGGTTGGTCTGATCGAACGTGACTTCTCGTATAATCAAAATGGGATTTCCTCACAGCTAAGTCATTCAATCTTTAATTGTACTTCGAGCTACGTTCTCATTCACGAAAATGGGGATGTGTGAAGAAGATCTGAACAAATTTTGGTTAATATATTTATATATATATATATATATATATATATATATACATATATATATACAAACATTATATATGAACATATATACATTTACACATAACTTTACAATAGCTTTCCCAAGTAGAATAGAAATGAATTTTTATATACATAGATATATTCACAGCCACATACACATAACCTTTTTTGTTCGTAATATCAATATTGATAAAGATGTTAAATGGTTCTGTTTTCAATAGAAAACCTCAAAATGAAAATCAGTTTTGACATATTTCGAATATAATTCTTCTCTGATAATATTAATTGTTGTGTATCAGACACAAAATTTCGAGAGTAGCATATTATATACAGTACAGTCACTGAAAAATGTTAAAGAAGTGGAATTCAAATGTCATTGTTTTTCAAATTTATCTGACACCAGTGTGAAGAATCTATTACTACTACCAGAAGCGGTTTAGCGGAGCCTTGAAAGTGAAAAACTTCATATTATTCGTTTCAGATTTCAAGTTCTCCGTTTTTTCAATAGGTCCAAATCCCAGAATTATCTTCGGAATTCTCTATAATCTACTTAGGTATTTTGGCTCGTGAACTAGCACAGCGGTATTTCCTACCATGATAATATGATTACAGTATCCAATGGGAAATTCCGATTCACCTCATGGCATGCATCCGATCAGGATGGAATTGGAAACAGGACGTATTTAATTTTGGTATTCGATAGAAGATGTGAAATGACAATCATATTTTTGTTATTGCTTTCTGTTATGGAGAATTCGCAGAAATGTTTCGAACAATTCCAGGGTTTGAGTTATTGTCAATTAGGTCGGTTATATTTGAAATAGAGAAGAACCTTCCCGAAAGAATAATAATCTATTGACTTCCCGAACGAATTTGATAATAATAATACTCTCATTGAAAATAGATATCTCGTTTCTATTGGAACAGTTTAACGAAACGCCAAAAGTTGTTTTTCTTTTTATAACAATTTGCCCGACAACATGCAAGAACCAAGATGAAGTCTAAAGGGGTTGGGTCGGGTAATCTTGCAGGCCACCTGACAGCATCATGTGTTTCAATCCAGCCATGGGGTATAATTGTATTCGGAAAATCATGTAGATTTCCAAAATGAAATAATATACAAGGTGATTCATTTGAAAATCAAACGTTGATGTCATTTCTGGAAAACTTTGAAATGAAAGAAAATCAATTCGAGTTGTTATAACTTCCACTGGCAATGGGCCAATTAGCCCGAAAGGAATCGCGCTGAAGTCTGTATTCTGGTACTTGAATCATAAAAAACTCAAGTTCATTTTTTCTATGAAGACCTCTGTACTGATATCTATCGCCAGGAAATTAGTTGTTTTTTGGATAAGAATTATATTATTAATTCGATAATGATTGTCGTCAGTTTCCAAAAGTGCTCATAGATTTTAATTCGTGAAATTCACATATTCATTACGACTTAGTTCTTGACTCTACTCACATAGATCGAACCAACAACAAATCGAAAAATCTCAACGATACGTTCGACAACCCGCCTGAAGAAGCTATCGACCTTTTTTTTATTAACAATATCATCGATTTTCATCAAGTATCAGCCCATTCCAACAGTTATCACTTGATATATTTCATTCAACTGAAATTTGTGGAGACATGTCAAGTTCGAAGAAATCGTTGTTCTGGGGCGTTTATAGAGTAATTTGTAACCTGAAGTAGGAAATTCTTATAAAAAAAACATTTATTTCTTTTTTGAGCAGTACACTTTATCTCCCTTCAGAGTGTGTATGTACCTCATAATCGTTAATGAATCATATTAAATGAACAGTTCCATCTACTCATCCAAATATTGAAAAAATTATCCGACTTTGGAGTTGAGCTTTCCCTTCTTCATTACATTATTATTGAATTTCAGCACTAACTTCAAGAGAAATTATGATGAACAAAAAATAACATGGAAATCTGTGCCGATCATCCCCATTCAGTTGAATGAACACTATTTTACATTGGTGAAATGAAGTAAGTAGTACATGAGTATTTATTTGAAAGGTGTGGTTCGATTCCCAGTTGAAAGCTATTCATTAATAACTTTCAATTACGGAAACATTTTCATCTTTCGAACTGTAGGAAGGAGATCAATCTGTTTTCAGCACTAACTTCAAGAGAAATTATGATGAACAAAAAATAACATGGAAATCTGTGCCGATTATCCCCATTCAGTTGAATGAACACTATTTTACATTGGTGAAATGAAGTAAGTAGTACATGAGTATTTATTTGAAAGGTGTGGTTCGATTCCCAGTTGAAAGCTATTCATTAATAACTTTCAATTACGGAAACATTTTCATCTTTCGAACTGTAGGAAGGGGATCAATCTGTTTTTTATTTCGGAAACAAGAACTCACAAGAATCTTGTTGCCAGTATTGACAATATTAAATGTTTGTTAATGAAAGTTTCAACAAATATAATTTTTCATCTACTGACAAAAGTTGCCTGTATAATGATTCTTTTCAAAAATATGAAGAGTATATATGTATTGGCATTCCTAAAGCAGAATCGCATTCCAAGATGACTCACCAATGATCAGAAAAACAATGGACAGCTTCATGTTGATCTGCGTATAACTTTCAAAATCCTTGGAATGAACAACAATAACAGATTATTCACACAGAACAAAATTTCCTCAATCCAAGAATATTCGTTGATTTTTCTCACTACAAAAAAAATTGTTTTACATCTAACGCATTCTTCTTAGAAAAAGCACTCAGCATTTATACCAATACCGAAATAATATCACGACAGTCGTGAATCACGTGTAGCTCGAGAGGATCAACAGCCGAAAAATAACCGACGTCCGCGTCGCCAGGCGCCCAACTGATGTGGCAAAACTCAAACTTTGTTGAGGCGCTCCAGATATTTCACAGGTTGGCATGCGCCGGGACGCTTCCCTACGAACTTTATTGTTTGTTATAGGGATCATTCAGTGAACCGACGAAGTAAGAGCAAAGAGGTCAACCATTATGCACTTGTCGATCGGAAGTCTGGGAAAAATTTGATTATGTCCAAACAATTGAAATCTATTACTCTATACAGGGTTATAACAAGAAGTTTTGCTAGAAACCTCCGTTGCTCACGAGCCTTGAACGTTGGAAGTGAAAATTGCATACACCTTGGTCGTTACAAATCATGCATTTATTTGAATGATTTTCAGTTCATCACTGTTCACTCCTAGCCAGAGTTCATAACTCTGTTCAAATAATTTCTATTTGTTTTATTATAAATTCTCATTTATCACACTAGTTGGGGGTATTTTCTTTTATTTCGAATGCTCGCGCTCACTAACAGTTGAGGTGACACGGATACCCTCTACCGGCGAGAAAAAAAAGGAGATACGATCGCAGCCGACATCAGTGTGTACGCTCGCAACTACCAATTTTAAATCGCATTTTGGACTGTTTACGCTCTCTCTGATTCCGATGTGGGATTCGAGACCAACAGCTGCCGAATCAATTCAATGTTCTGATATTTTAAAATTTTTAATCGTTCAACACCGATTACTTTATCGCAAATGGAAAAATCCAAATACTATTGATCATTTCTCCAAGGAGAAGCACTTGCTACTGTTTAACGTATTGAATTATCAGAGTACAATTATCAAATTACCTATGCATCGTTGGTCTCAGAATGCGATAATCCACTAAAGATTACATTTACTCACTAACATGCTATCGGTTATGCGCCAGTACTTTCCAATTCCAAAACCGTAGAGGTTATCGTGAGCTAGTGAATAATTCCTGTGAAAATCTTGCGGTATTGAAGAATCGAGACTTTAATTTTGAGAATTGAGATTTTTCAATTTTTCTTTGCCTCATAAACATTGAGATGAAGATACCTTGGCTAGGTTCGAATTCAAGGAATTCAGTAAGTGGTGAATTTTTTTTCTCGTCGAATATAAAAATGGAACTAATCACTCGAATCCGTACAATCGAACAAAGCGAACATTTTCATTTTATTCTGACCACAAAAAACCGCAATGCATTTTATGAGAAGGTGTACAAATGGTGTACAAATTGTCTTAGTAGCCAGAATATATCTGAGAATTGTCAATCTTCAAATACTTGTTGCAATGTCTCTCATCAATCGTATTTGCATATTGAAAATGAAAATTATTCAAGAGCCAAAAGATGACACTGCTCACAACAATTCGGTAGAAAATCGAAATCCCTCAATTTCAGAAGAATCGAATACGTATCGTTCAGTTCCTAATCCTAACAACGTCTGTGATAGCAAAAACTTTTTTTATCAACAATACGTTTTGTTATTTTATTCTCATGGAAACTGTTCGCAGCTTGTTGGACTGTGGATCGCAAACAAGCTATAGTTTCCAGATATGCTTCATTGGATTGGTTATCATGGAAAGTTTTTCTGAGAACACGCCAGCAGTGATCAATAGCACTCCTCTATCGACGGTGAAAAATGATCAAGATCTGATTTCACTAGATTAAGATAGACTAGGTTTTGACTTTTTATGGTTGATGTTCGTGGAGAGGCGTCAGCTGGTTGATGGAAAAACACTTTTCAAACTCTGGCAAAGAAACCGGTTGATGTTTCGTTTTCAATTTGGCAAGATGAAACGGACTTAGTTATGCACAAAAGATCAACTAGACATGATCGTTGAAAGTGAGTTCTATACATAAATCGCTAGCTGAATATTCATTCATTATTCAGCATTAAAGAACCAAACGGATTTCATGTATGTAAGCATTTTTTTTTTTCGATATGGAAACCATCTCAAATCGTGGGAATTAACTGAGCTTTTATGCAAATAAAGAACCACGTTAAAATTTTTGCATATTTCTGTTTGATAATATTTCAGTTTACCATTGAGATGTTTCCAATTCGTGAAATTTCACCAAGTGAAAGCTATTTAACTCTTGTTCTTAATCAGCAATATATATATATATATATATATATATATATATATATATATATATATATATATATATATATATATATATATATATATATATATATATATATATATATATATATTTGATCGGCTAGGCTTCCGCGGTTAGAAATGTGCTGGCTGGAACTTCCGGTTGATCCGCGTCTGGAAAGATTTACTTGTCTACGTTTCGGCTCCCATTTCGGAGCCATTTTCAAGACTAAGTGACCTTGCGTCTAGGTCTGAGTTGTCTTACTAGCTGGCTATCATCACTGGAGATCGAGGATTGAAGGTTGGTGGGATTTAAGAGTTCATTAGTAATTATGGCAGGATCAGGTATCGGACGGTCGATGGGAGGTCTCTTTACTCCGATTTGGGAACTAATCCGTTCGAACCTCCCATCGACCGTCCGATACCTGATCCTGCTATAATTACTAATGAACCCTTAAATCCCACCAACCTTAAATCCTCGATCTCCAGTGATGATAGCCAGCTAGTAAGACAACTCAGACCTAGACGCAAGGTCACTCAGTCTTGAAAATGGCTCCGAAATGGGAGCCGAAACGTAGACAAGTAAATCTCTCCAGACGCGGATCAACCGGAAGTTCCAGCCAGCATATATATATATATATATATATATATATATATATATATATATATATATATATATATATTCACATTTTCACACTGTTTTTGCTACAAAACTGTCTGCAGATCAGCGAGTTACGATAAATTTTTTGTCGTGTTTAAAAAATGAGAAAATTGCTGTAACTGATAACTTGTTTATTTCTTGGACCAAGTTTTCACAGTCTACCTTTGT
Source organism: Zygogramma bicolorata (assembly GCA_032362365.1). Taxonomy (NCBI): domain Eukaryota; kingdom Metazoa; phylum Arthropoda; class Insecta; order Coleoptera; family Chrysomelidae; genus Zygogramma; species Zygogramma bicolorata. The sequence continues at coordinate 32,564 of JAVJAQ010000445.1, read as the reverse complement.
GAGAAGAAATAGTTGGAGGTGAAAGAAATCATAGCTTCAGTTCAATAAATTGATACCATGAAAATCTTGAATATCGTCTCCATATTACGTATCGTGTATTTTTCCCTCTTCTCAATTCCATATCAAATTTCTAATATTCAGTACTATTTTCTGTCCTGGGGAGCGAACTCGATCATGCAACACGTTTGAAATAATGCGGAAGAAAGACCATACAAGGTTCAGTGGAAGAACTATCATCATCTTCACCTAAATTGAACTTTGCCTTTTGCTTATTTCAATTGTAGTTCAGTGATACAAGATATTTTATATTGTGAGTAATAAAATTGTAAATCATTATTATGATCATGACCGGAGGAAAATTTACGGGTCTCTTGGTACTTGATGATGATCCCAGAATTGGCGTTTGTTGAAACATATTGTATACTTTCAATAGAACAGGCGATGGTAATATATTTTCCGGGCCATTTTCCACAATATCTTCCCAAATGAGACATACTTGGAGCTACTACCAATCACAATGTGCGAAAAAATTCACGCGCTGCGCGATACTTCATGTCGGACCCAGAACATGTTTTTCCTGAAACAACCATGCCCATATAATAATACTCGCCTGATAAAATGCAACTCTCCTTCAAATTGTTTGTTGATCCATTCTCGAATAATCGGTATCAGAAGAGTTCACCTTACAAATTTTTGACCTACCCATTTCATTTTCCATCTTGTTGGAATATTTTCTCTAGCTGCAATATTATCTTTTCCTGTGTTACATATTCTCCTCCCTGCATCAAGAGATAATATATTGAGAAAAAACCCTTTCGCAAAAAGTGTTCTATATGCGCTGCGTATTCTTGGATCCTTTCTGATAGTCATTCTCGGAAACGAGATTGTTTCAACATGATGCTCGGGTTTTCAGTCCCTGGATACCGTATTGGTGAAGAGTAGAAGATGGGTTATGTTGAAGGGGAATTTTCATCCTGTCAGACTGCTGAGTACTTCACAAAGAGTGGCAACGCAATAAGAAAGATCACTCCATATATTGCCGCATCGGCTTCTTCTGCGATCACCGCAGATAAAGGCAGAAATTCAGCCCAAGAAACCTGCAGCCTGCAGTGAAAATCCACTATCAGTTCAATATACACCGACTGTGGAAGCCTACGCTCTTCAAGATCGAATCTTTCTCCTCCTGTAACTTTTTCACTTCCACAATCTCAAATAATAACAATTGATTTAGACATTCCGTGAGTGCGGGAGTGCAGACCCAGTTCTTGTTTTAAAATTGTGGTTTCCGTTAACCAGCTGACGAACGTCAACCCTCAGAAGTCGAAACTTGTGCGAGCAATGAATCAACGAGGATTTACCTTTTAACGTGCGATTACCCAGACAACTCAGTGTTTGAAATTCCAAGAATATGAATCCCCGAATATTCGTAGGAGATATAAAAACTGAATGGTTGTATTTGAGTTCAAGCATAGTTTATTAAAGGGAAGTATTCAGTTTATGAATGGACAATAACATGTTAATGACTAATTCGTGTTTTTTCATTGGGAAGTCATACTTTCCTTCACCGTGACAACTTTTCGGGGTGGAGTGAAAGTTATTCCTCGTACACTCACAAATATCTGAATTTGAATCCTATATTTTGAAAATTAGAATTGGTTGCGATGTACCCTACAAAAATAATAGTATTTTCATCACAGATGATACAAAAATATATCCTAACATTGAATTGAACTGGCCGATACTTGATGACAGACCATATCAACAAAAATATCATATTTTCCTGTATTATTCGGACTAAATATGGGTTCAAAAGACCGCTGGTTTTCAATAACATATGGGAATTTTTCAATAATAGGTATATTTCCATATAATTTCGATCCTAATCTGAAAGCAATCTACTGAATTTTTCGCATCTCATAACTGATGAAAGTTTTTTTTAACATTCGGCCTACCAGAGTGTTGACTCTGTTTTCATCCGAGTTGCATGTAGATTCGTGATGAATTACCTCGCACGAAAAACTTCATTTTTTCTAACGAAAGTTGTATGCGATCCACGTACATAACCGGAAAATCTCCGCATGACAAAGAAGCTTCGTATGCATAGATATTCAGGTTATCTGACAGGGATTTCAATGCCCTGGTGGCAATTTACTCTATTTGTGCTTTCTCAATCCCTGCTTGTGGCGAGGCAATCGCTTAATCTGCTTATCAGACAAGAGAAAAGGGAGGTGAAAGACAGCATATTTGCCAAGAATAATTTGATCACTCGCAGATCAAAACTCATACGTATATCCACTTGAAATAATTGAGTAATAGCTTCGAAATCTCCGAATATGCTTCAAACAACAACAACGAAGCAGTAAATTAATTAATTCATCATGATATGTAGTCGTTGTGAATGACAAATTCAATCAACGGACTCAATTGTTAATTTCTCTCTACTAATATTCTGACATATGTCTCTGAATATTCATGGTATTCTGGAAATTCTATCCGATTTTCCAAGAATGGGTGAAACAGGAGTTGAAGTCAGTTATCCTTCTGATTTCGGCTCAACACGATTTCCATTCCAAATTATGGTGGATGGTTGGTTATTTGTGCTATTTTACCAAATTTTATATTAATAAATACCGACCATCATTTGCATCCACCTTCAGATGAATGTCATTCATTGTTTCGTTTACCCAAACTCATGACTTCCATTTCTATTTTCAGGTTGTCCTTCATCGGATTGGAGTATACTACGTCAGGATTTCTGACAAATTTCGGTGTATTTTGGACAGTCGTCAGTAGTTTTTCCAATTTGTAAACCAATGGGCTCGTTTCAAGTTAGTTATTTATTCATCCATCCATCAGAAAGGAAATTCAAATTTATGAGGAGACACGTTTATTCCATCTTACACATTGCGTAATAGTCGAGATACGAATTCATAAATTTTGAAAATTTTAGGCCCGTGATGTCATGGGTCAATCAATCAACTTTAGTACCCAAGAAACATTACATGTTTATAGTAGGGAAATATTTAAAAGAATGAGAAAAATATATATATGGTAGTATGATTAATACATACAACAAAACATGTACATATATACACACATATATGCATACACACATATACATACATACATATATATACACATACATACATATAAACATATACATTCAACAATCAAAATTGGAAGCATAGGATCGAAATGAAAATATTCAGAAAATTCAATGTTACAATGTGGTGGATAAGGTATTATGTGATGATATTCTTGAATTGAAAAAAAACAATTATAAATCTATATTGTAACTATATGTAAGAGGTGAAGGTGTCAAATTCATCGATTAAATCAGCTTAAAATTTCTTTTTTCAATTTTTTTTTGAATGTGATCAGTGAATGGTGTTTTTTATATCATCAGATATTGAATTGTAATTCACTATCCCGTTATGATATACTGATTTCTTTCCAAAATTTGATCTAAAATGGCTAGCGGCTAACAATTTGGTTTGTCTTGTGAGTGTGAATACTGTTCACTTCAGGAAACACTATATTCGAGGCTTTTTTCATTTTTCTTATTGAGTGGATGAAACAACAGATTTTCAACTTATAAAGAGAGTCCAAATCAAGCAAGCCATTTGGTTTATATAAATTGATTGTTGGTTCCATATAATTTAATTTGAAAATACAATTGATTGTTTTATTCTGTAACTTCTTCAGAGGATTCAAAAAGCATTTACTCACAGTGCCCCATACTGAAATGATATATTGCAGGTTTGAATGAATTAGAGCAAAATAAATATTTTTGAGAAACTTTAATGGTATGTAATTCCCTATTTTGAAAAGAATACCAATCAGTGGGGCTATTTTATCTCTGATTTTATCAATATGTTTATTCCATGATAGTCTTTCATCAATATATAGGCCTGAAAATTTTATTGTTTACTGATAATTTATAATTTCATCATTGTACTCAATTGGAACTTTTGGAGTATCCATCACCTTTTTGAAAATATTCATGAATGAAGATTTTCCGAAATTGAGTGTCAATTTATATTTTTGTAACCAAATGAATATTTTATCAATGTAATTTTTTATTCTATTTGCTATATCATCGTGATTTTTAGAAAAGTAAATGATTGTTGTGTCGTCAGCGAACAAGGGCCCCATTTAGGGCTAATTTTGATATTGAGTTGATATAGATTAAAAATAAAACAGGGCCAAGAATAGAACCTTGTGGGACGCCACAATCTATATCTTTTAGTGAACTTTGATCGCTTCCCAAATAAACATATTGTTTTCTTTCAGATAAATAATTTTGAAATCATTTATGTAAACTTCCCCTAATACCAATACTATATAATTTTTTGAGTAATATATCGTGATTAACTGTGTCGAATGCTTTACACAAATCTAAAGATAAGATGGTACATTTCTGGTCATTGTCAAGTTTAATTTGAATATTCGAAACGACGTCCATCACTGCTGCCTCGGTGTCTCTAGATCTGCGGAAACCATATTTTCCATTATATAGTAAGTTGTTTTTCTCGAGATAATTAAAAAGTCGAAAATTTATCAATTTTTCTAGAATTTTTGAAATTACGGGAAGCATAGAGATAGGTCGATAGTTGCTTGAATCTGTTTTTTTTGCTATTAGAGTTTTTTCATAGATGGGAATTACTTTTGCAATTTTAAATTTTTTTGGTACAATACCTGTTTCAAAAGATCGAGATATTATGAACAATAGAACTGGTGAAATTTCGAATTTGACAGCTTTAATAATTTTCACACTGATCCTAACAAAACCAGAAGCTTTTTTAGAATCAAATTTGTTGGTTCTTGAAACATAGACAAACCATTTGATTGATCTTCGAATGATTCTGAGGAATTTGGAATAGCAGAGGATAGTTTCTTTCCAATAGTACCAAAATAATCATTTACAGCTTCACATATTTCAATTGGACAATCAATTTTTTGTATTTTTCACTTCAATAGCTTTCATTTCAATTTCGTTAGAGTTACTTTTATTATGCAGCAAAGATTTGATTCCATTCCAAACCGCTTTGGGATTAGCATCAGTGAATTGTTCTTTATAAAATTTGTATTTTTTTCCCTGATAGTTTTCTTCACAATTTTATTAAAATACGAATATTGAGTCGAAAAATATTCGGATTGAGGATTCTCTTTCTTATTGTAGAAGTAGTTTTCTCTTGTTTTAATCAATTCCCATGAGTAAGTTGAGTAGCCAATTGAAAATCGATATGAGTGGAATGTTGCTATTATGGTTATGGTAATTTCAGTCTCTCTTGATGCTGAATGTTTATTTCAATCATCAATTCTTATGAAGACCAAGGCAAAATAAAATTCTGAATTGAGAATCACGTGGCCCAATATCGATATAACTGGAACACTACGAGACATTGCCGGAGTTTTCATAGGCGTCGCAGCGGTAAAAACTGCAACTGGCACTTTCAAATGACCACTGGTAAAGCTTGCCGCACTTCCTAACTCCTAAGTGCATCTGCATTATACATTTTTCTTTTCTTTTTTCATTTTGTACGACATTTTTGTCTTTTATAATCAATCTACTCAATTTAATTGATCTGTTTTTCAATTCTGTCACTTTAGCAAAAAATAGATATTAAATGTTTTGGCCGGGGCAGAATGTTTGGGAAAGCTCTCAATTGGTTACATTTTTTTTAATTGCTTCAAATATGAATATCGCACTACAACTAACATCAAAAGGCCGAAGAGATATCCCCTCCTCACAAAAGACGTTTATGTCCTCTAGAAGACAAAAACACTACTGCGATATCAGGAAATGAAGTGATTCTACAAATAAGTGCGGTTGACAAAGAACAACGAAATAAATGCCACTAAAACGAATCTCAATCTCTAATTGTATACTTTTAAGTTCACTGGGAACTCAGTGAGTGTTATTTGTTGTGAACTTCGTCTCGAGAAGATATCCCCAACGTGTTTTCCTGAAGGAGTAGCTACTTGGAAAGGTACATTTCCAAGGCCACACGAAAGACAACAAGGAACCGAAATAAGTCCCCTAATATTCTCGTGCTTGATTCCTTTAGTACAGTTTTTTTCACCAGTTTTGTTGGGATAACTTTTCTTCATTTCCAATGATAGATTTTTCATCGGTCCATTTAATCAAATCAATTTCTGTGCTTATAATTATGAAACAAAACAAGTTTTTTGCGATTTTTCAATACGTTATCCATTCGTTGATCAACATTCCTTCGTAGCAAGAACATTAACATTGAAGTACGATAATTGTTGAACTATTATTCTCAGACATTTTCCCATTCGCGGAGATATTTTTCAAAGGTCGTATTGTTATTAACAATTCACTAAGGTGAAAAATTATAAAGCTTCCTTGAACATTGAAAAAACTTTTTTCATAATATTATTATTGATCCGTTTCCTTATGATTAGGAGCTGAAAATATTTCTTCATAATTTATATGACCTATTGTTTCAAAATTTGTCATAAACAAATTTGTTGTTGATGGAATAATTAAAAAAAAATGATATCATAACCTTTGACGATAATTATGATAAAAAAAGTTTCCTTAGAAAATATTTTGCATTGCTTAGAAACGCACTTGTTAAAAGTGAAAATTAAGGAACATTTTTTTATGATCATTATATATCTTGGTCTTTGATATCAAAAGAAAACTCGTATATCATATGAATTTCCATTGTTTATTCAATAAACATTTTTTCATAAACTAATGAGTTATCTCCTTTTGATAGAACAAAAACAACCATATATTATTTAAAAAAAATTCTTGATCTTTCATTTTTCTGTTCTCTTTCATTTCATCATTCTGACCTTTTCGATGTTTGATTTTATTATAACTTTTCAACTAATGGAGATACAAGGGAAAAAATTAAGACTTATTCTTTATTAATCAAACAAAAAATTTAGTCAAAATTTGAGGCCCCCACTCAATTATTCATTCATTTCATCAATAATAATCAATATTGAAAATGATATTTCAGATTTATTTTTCTTTTATGTCTAAGTATCTAAGTATTTTTTTCAGAACAACAATTTCATCAATAATAATCAATATTGAAAATGATATTTCAGATTCATTTTTCTTTTATGTCTAAGTATCTAATGAACTAATATAACTATGACCATACAACATATGTAACTTTTCATCTAACGTATATTCATCAACAATTTGAGCTTTTCTTCAATCATAATCATCATCGAAGATTATGTTATCGACAAAATCTCATTAACAAATTATCTCATGAACAACGCATTTTTCATAACAATTTTTAAACAATAAGAGATTATCGAAGATTATGTTATCGACAAAATCTCATTAACAAATTATCTCATAAACACCGCATTTGTTTGTAACAACTTTAAAAAAATAAGAGATGATAATTGTCAAAACAATTTTTCAAGAGATAAGAATTGTTAAAAATCATTTTTGGGTAACTTCTGATCATAAGAAAACGCATCAATAATATTATAAAAAAAATTTCAATGTGTAATGAAGCTTCATAATTCTTCACCTTTGAAATTGTCTATAATGATACAAAAATTAACAATGTTTAAATTTTCCCAGAAGGAATCTATTCAAACACCTGAAAAATAGCTCCACGAAATGAAAAAATTCTGAGATCAACTGTTCAACAATTATAGCACATGCAATGGTCATTTTCATGCTATGATTTTTTTCAATTAACCAATGGATAACATATTGAAAAATCGCTATACAACTCCTTTTACCACAGATTATTTTTCATTGATCTATACCGATTCTCTTTTGAAATTTGAATTATCCCGAATAGTTTTTGAGATATTGGCCAAACCAAAACCAAACCTTTTTTTTCATTTGATTGTTCATAACTATTGCTATTTCTGCGACCGGCATTATCATTTTCTGAAGAATTCGAACAAATTTTGGCCAAAAAAGTACTTTTAGACTAGACTAAATGAGGAAATGAATAGTTACAGTTTCGAAAAACTTCTTATTTCCGGTTCAAAGAGCGATGGCTGCAGTACTCGTGGTAGGCGACTACTCAACTTTCGCGAGTGAAAACTTTTTGAGAAACCAGAATGGGAACGTTTCGTCAACGAGATGTCATACTGTTGGATCCGGAGAGGAAAGAAAAGAAATCACCCCCTCCCCAGCATCATCATTTCCCATCCTCTAGCCAATTCTCAGAGCAAGCACCAATTCCTCCAACCTTAATGGAGAATTCACGAGTTTTCCAGGAAGGATCATAACTATTTTCTTGTTGCACGGTATCGTGTTACCTTCGGAAACAAAGAAAACAACTGAATTTACAGAGTTACACCATTAGAATACGGAAAAACATCAAAGATCCCAATGGAGACGAAGTGAAAGAAAAGCATATCAAATTGTTCCATTAAGGAAACGTGCCTGCAATGAGTTATTGTATCCCGTTTCAGGAGTCTTTCCTTTGACACTTTACCTTAAAACACTTTTATTGGAAACTTCCCTTGAAAGGTGTGAGAAACCCTACCGTCAGATGCATAACAATTTTGTTTGAAACCGGACACTTGATATATCGAGAGCATTATTCGCTAAATAATTCGAATGAGGCAGAAGTTGGGATAGAGAAGGGAGGTATTTTATCATTCGCTCTAGCGAATCCAGTTGGAGTATGCATCTCGATCCATACTTCGGTTGAATGAAGTTTTTATAAATGCTGTTTCAATGTCATTATTCCGTGGTGTATGAACGGTTTCTCCGTATATTTCTTTGGGTTAGTATTCTACCACAATCTGATGAACTCGAGAATTACTATTGAAATCTATACAAGTGTAGGGTCGCAGTTGTCCAATTAACCCTGAGAAGTTGCTGCTTCCACTATAAACGTATTTTTTTTAATGGATCACTTCCTATGAGTTAGCAACTTCTCGTCTTCCATTCAATTATGAATTATGTCGATACTTTCGAACTCTTGATGGACATTTCTCAGCAACTTCTGGGGTACAGATAATCAACTAATTCCTTGAACCAAAGTGTTTTGGTATGAGCGGGTATTATATGAAAGAAAATAATGGAAAAAAAGCCACTCATCTTCAAATGTGCTATTACCCACTATTACTATATATATATATATATATATATATATATATATATATATATATATATATATGTGTGTGTGCTCGAATAGGCTTCCGCGGTCGGATATGTGCTGTCTGGAACTTCCAGATGAACCGGGTCTGGAATTTTTCTTCATTCGATGTTTCGGCTCCCACTTCGGAGCCATTCTCATGACTTCTTGACTGGCAATGCCTGAGTCTCCTTCACCCCCAGCACTCATCTTGACAGAGTGAAGATTGTGGTTTTGTGGATAGAGGGATGGTATTTATAGCTTTATGAGAATCCGACGTTGTTGAAACTGTCGGATCGTATAAAGGTCTGGTTTGAAAAGGATCAATTGATGGATTTTTTCGAATGGGTAATAATGGTTTCCAGGAATTGGGGAGCCTTTGTGAGTCGACTGGTTTGTTGAGGCATTGAGGGCGTTTTTCAATTTCTATTGCTTCGCGAATGATTCTGGATTGGAGAGTTTTTGCTGTGGCAATGGTATCCGTGTTGTTGAAGTCAATTTTGTGTCCGGTTTCGTGATAGTGTTTGGAGAGAGTACAGGTCATGTCCGAATTACGTACCGCTAGTTCGTGCTCGTAGGACCTGTTTGATACTCGTCGGTTCGTCTGTCCTATATATGTTCTCGGGCAGTCATGACAAGGAATTTCATATATTCCTTCGTATACGTTGGGTATTGTATCTTTAGGTGAGCGCAGGAAAGAGGGTGTTTGATTGTTTGCTCTGGAAACTGTCTTGATGTCGTACTTTGTCAGAATTCGGCTCACTTTATCAGTGACACCCCGAATGAAAGGAAGGAAAGCTTTCGGGCGTTCGGATGGGTCGTCCGGTGGTTTGGGATGCGAGAAGCGGGTGTGATGGCGTTGAATGGTTCTGGATCTGGAGGTAGGAATAATCATTTTGAAAAAGGGCAGATGTGAGCTTTTTTAGCTCACTGGGTCTGTCATGGTCATCTGTGGTGGCAGTCAATGTCAACGGCTGGTAGCAGAAAGATTAAGCATTTTTCCCAGTTCTATCGCTTCGTAGCCAAGCAATGAAGGTGCCTTGGAATATTCCAGAATATGACCAAGATCACGAGCTCAAGATGAAAAACAGAGGCTGTGTCGCGAGGCACATCCAGCTGATCTTCGGCTTTTTCCCAATGTTATTCTTTTCATTTTTTGTTTCTCTCCTTTGTTATCTTACCTATTATTGGGAAATAAAGACCTATTATTATTATTATTATTATTATTATTACTATCAGCAAATCACACAGGCATTAGAGATGAGATACGGTCAAGCAAGTCTCTCAGAGCCATTTTGAGAGCATAAACCTACAGTACAAAGAGACCCTGCAGGAGCACGGTGCTGACATCTAAAACTCCAGATCATGCACAAGCACTGAAATAAAAATTTGAATGAATTGGAGTTCAGACATTCATCAATGGGTTGGGACATGAAGAGGCAGCAAGACTTGAGATTGGGGACCCATCAATCGATGAGTGCCGTACCGGCACTCATTGATACTGGTGGTTTCGTATCCGCCTACCGACCCACAGGTCGTAGGTTTGCTTTCCCCAAGGGGCAGGAATTTTCCTTTAAGAAATTCCTCTGCCGTATTGGCGAATGACTCCTGCCACGCTTCATGCTTGATGTGTAAGCGAATAACAAAGGCGCTCCTGTTTGAGGAGTAGGAAATTAGTAACGAGCCTGCGAGCAACAATAAACCTTTGCGGTTACAATGGAGGGACGAATAGACCCACTTACATTGAGACCTACCGACCGTACTGGTAGCTGTGCTGAAGTTCGAGGCAGTCAAGAACATTTCCATAAATATGATGACACAACTGGTAGAGGTGCCCTTCACCGAAATACTTACTTGCTTACTTGGCTGGAAGTATTGTTCTCCTGTAACATCATCAACCATTCAACCTTTAGCTGTTTTATCCTAGTAGAACTGACGAGTAGAGTTTTCCCAGCTTTCAGTTGTGATTCGGGAGACTTTTTCGGGAGATTTTAATTAATAATAATAATAATATAACAATAATAATAAATTTTATTCATATCGCTACAAATGAGTTGTACATGTTGTTAGACAGCTATAACACATTTTTTTAAGTATAGGAGTTTACATTTATAGATGAGGTTATATATTTGAGTCCGTACATTATGTTGGATTCACCTAAGCTCAAGAAGCTTGTGTTGTGTTTCTTTCATAATGCACAGATAACAAAATCTGTTATTATATATATATTTTATGAACTGTCACTTTGATAGGGATGGGGAAGATTGTGAGGTGAGTAGAGAAATTCATTCCTCAGAATATTGTTAGAAACATATTCATGTTTGATAGCATGAGGTCTTTTATTTCTTTTTTGAAACGGTTAAGATTCGGTATGCATTTGAGTGAATTTGGAATCATATTGAAAAGCTTCGGGCCATAAAAAAATATTGTATTTTGTGTGTGAGTTTTTTTGAAAATTGGTAGGGTAATTGACTGATGCTTTGCAAATCTGGTATTCTGTGTATGACTACTGTACATATCATTTTTTTCTCTGTAAGTCCATATCAGTGTATTGAAAACAAAAATATTTCTGATATTGAAGAGTTTAGTTGTTTCATATAATGAGTTTGTCGGGAAACGCGTATTTTTTAAAAATAAAATTTTAAGTATTGTATTCTGTGTTGTTTGCACATTTTTTATAGTTGTGTTGTTTGCTCCAGCCCAAGATCCCAAGCAACGATACAATACCTGATAACAATTTCACATAGAGAGAGATGTATAGTTCTGAGGAGGTTTTTAGTGGGAATATCTGATGTTATAACATGTGTGTATCAGTTTTCTCATTCTTTTGATAAAATGGTTTGTATGATCCTCCCATCTAAGATGCTGGTCTAATATAACTCCTAGGTATTTTAAAGTTTTGTTTTTTTCAATTTCCGGACATCTACAATTTGTATGTGGTTGGAGACAGTTTGGCTTGTGGATGTGAAGATTTAGCATTTGAGGTTGATCAGTTGCCAACAGTGAAAAGGTTATGTATTTAGTTTTTTTTATGTTAAGAGTAAGTAGATTAAAATTCAACCATGCGTGGATTTTATTCAGATCTTCTTCTGCTTTCGAATATACACTATCCCAGGATTCCCCCGAAAATAAGATAGCCGTATCATCAGCATAGGATATAAGATGACCCTCTATACCATTTATGTGAAAAATACTGTTTATGTAAATTAAAAACATTATTGGACCTAGGACTGTTCCCTGCGGAACGCCTACGTGAATTTTTTTGAGTTCACTCAAGTGAACATCAATTTTAACTTGTTGGTAACGATTCGATAAATAAATCCGCATAATTTATAGAGCTGGTCCTCTGATACCTGCATCATTCAACTTATCCAGAAGAATATCATGTGAAACGGTGTCGAATGCCTTAGCTAGGTAGCTGCAAGACATTTTTTGGATTTATCTAGGTTAAAGTTCAGGCTCTCAAGTAGTTGAAATACTGCATGTTCGGTGCTTTTATTTTTTTGGAATCCATATTGAGAAATGATGTTGTGTTTTTCAAAGGATGTCATTATCCTTTCCTTGGGACATTGCTCGAAAATTTTAGCAAAATTACTGATTACCGATATAGGCCTATAATTATTCAACTGTTGAGGGTTTCTTGATTTGAGAACTGGAGTAACGATACTTTGTTCTCATTGTCTGGGTATTATTTGTTTTTTAAGAGTCAAAGGTAAAGATGACAATTTTTAATGATATTTGATGAAATTTTATCTGGACCAGAAGTGCATTTGTTTTTCAGCTTGGATATTTTCATTACTATTTCATTGTTCGTTACTTCACTCAAATAGATGGAAGGTAATATCGTTTTGTTCTTCAAAAAATTCATTGGTTGGTGATCAGGTTTGTTAATATTTCTTGACATTGACTCTCCAATATTGAGGAAAAAGTCATTGAACGTTTCAGCTTTATTCCCATTTTCATTTATTTCTTCGCCGTTCATATTGATAATTGTAGTATTATCAATGTGCTTTTTAGTCGAAGATGAGTTTGAGGCCTCTCTTGTGATAAAATATAAAGGAAAAGTACTGATAAATAAAAGCATATCTTCAACCGAACAGATTAAGTGTTATGAACAGCAAAATAGGTCAGACTAGTAGTGTCGTGGTGATTGCATAATGCGTTGTTCCGACGTGAAACCAACTAATGAAAATATTTCATTAGCAGCTGATTAATGACAGGGACACACGAATTGCATCAATTATAGCGGTGATTCGGGTGCAAACCTACAAATCACTCTTATCTGACGCCGAATAATATAAACATGTCGCCTCTCGGAATGAATATGTAAACAAGTTGCGACCACTGTGCTCGACGAGATTCCGTTTGAAAGTATAAGTGGTTTCGATTATATCTCACATTCTTAAAGGACTTTTGTGTCCGTTTTCGGATATACAGGGTTTTTGGTATGAGCACAGAGATCACATGAAAATATTAAGTATATGCGAGGGATTCACGACTTGATATGTTCCTGTTATATACTGAGATCCATGAAGTGTGCAACGGATGTGAATTATTTTATAAGTTGTACAACCGTGATAAATGATAATGTTTTGGTAATTATCCCTGTGTGATGAATCGAAGTGATACTTATCAAAACTAACTTCAACTAAATCAGTTTCAAATTATTTTCATTGATGAGTGAAAGCACTCGTTTCGCGATGAAAAATATAACATATGAAAAAGTGAACTATAAAATATAAAAATGACAAAATGGTTAAGGCTGACCATTCTTGGTCTTGGTCTCGCGAAGCTCTAGGAAACAGCCACTGGAGATCGAATCACCGTGTTCGGTGAAGTCAAGTCCGAATTGAACTGGGAACTTGGGGTTCGTAGTCGATATGAGGAACAGAACCTTGATTGTCGGATTGTCGCTTTTGCTACCCCACAAGTTCAACGGGTCCAGGTTCCAAGTCGAGTACAGATAAAAGGGTCTCCTCGCTTCCACAATCAAGGTTCTGTTTCTCATAGCGACTACGAACCTATGGGCAGTCATGATGGCACGTCCAAGAATGAATTCGTCGACGATGTCAGCCACCACGACATTAGCCTCTGGCTCCAAGTTTCCAAGTTCAATTCGGACTTAACTTTCACCGAAAACGGCGACTAGATCTCCAGTGGTTGTTTCCTATGGCTTCGCGAGACCAAGACCAAGATTGGTCAATCTTGGCCTTGGTTTCGAAAAATAAATGTAGCCTCGGTCTTGGTACTGGTCTTGATAGTCTTGGTCATGGATTGAAATGCGTCTAGAAATTTGAATTATCCATTTCGATTGTCCAACTGTTTATTTGCATATAATAGGTAGTTCGTATTTTTCAGTCTTTAACAATTGCCAATCTGTACGTGTGAAGTAAGCAAAATGAATTTCTCAATTCACCAAAAGAATGTAATTTTCAAAAATAAATCAATAAATATTTATTTGACACATAGCGCACAGCCCGACAGGCCAGAAAAAAGGTTCGAACGGGTCGGAATGTTGATAAGGTTTTTATTGACCATTTTACAATGAATTATTGTGTGATGGAATCATGAGGAAATTGCAATCATTATATTATTTGGGAGTGGGAAAATTTCACATGGCTGACCAAATATGTTGGTCAAATTTTTTTTATTCATTATCGAACTCTAGTGGGTGCAATGGTGTAACTTCCAAATATGTACCTATGTTTTTCAATAAATGAATATGTTATCTACCTTTTATGTGGTATTTCAAAAAATATATATACAACATATATACAGGGTGAGTTAATAAAGCTGCGTTAATAGGCTATCAACGAAATATTCAACCCAAAATCCAAATGGGCCTGCATCAATACACAGGACGATTCATTTGAAATAAAAACGTTGCCAAGTTTAGCTGGAAGTGGCAACAACGCAGTATCCAAAATATTCCAAAAATTCCAAATTGAAGCCGAAGAACTTTTGTATTTTTTTTCTTCAATAATGGAAGGTATACCACTGCGACTTTACAAAATACACCTACTTGTTGTAAACTGTGGAACTGCAATACCAAATTTGAAAACTGTGTTATTGATTTTGAGTGAACAAAAATTAAAAACCTACCATATGAAAAATAGATAATCGAAATGAATTGCTATAACATTTTCCATAACATTTTTCTTAATATTGAATAATTTTAAGTGCATTATTTTCAGTTCGAAATCAAGACCACGGCTTCTGGGGGAGACTCTTGGACTTGGTCTCGTAAGTCAAGTCTTTGTTATGGCCTTGAAATTTATTAAGTCTTGGTCTCGGTCTCGGTCCCGCGAAGCTCCATTGTTCCCGAATCGGGTGTCAGCGTAGTAGTCCTTATGTTTCGCTTGTCGGAAGTGTTGCCATTCATCACCATCTCGTTGCTCCCGTATCGATGGTCATTCAGAACCCCATCAGCATCTAGACTGTTACCATTGCGTCTTATTATGGAAATTCGAAGCCTGGGGTTTTGGGATGGGTGAGCCATTGTACACATTGACTGAGTGGGATTTTCCGAACCTCTCTGTATCTTATGCCAGCTCCTCTCTTCCTTGGGCCTTGGTCGAGCCCGGCAGTCACGTTTCTAATTCCCTTCTTCGCCACACTTGTAGCATTTTGGCCACCATTTATGTTTTCTTGTTCAGTGGTGCCCCTCACCTGATGAACTCCACGAATCTGTCGAGAGGAAATTTTGGCAGCTTTGAAGTCGAGACCATAGATATGAGCATTTCTCCATTTGTTATTTTGGATCTTGCCTGTACCAAGAAAAATTTAAAAATTATCTATCAACGAAATATGTTTGGTGTATGCATGATTAACAAATGAAATTGGACTTTAGCGGCAGACTATTGAATATTCCAGAAATTCGAAAGGCCGCTGATAATCATTTTCATTCGTTTATTATACAGATGCCGAACATCTTTCCCTGCTTGAAATCGTCTGGTTGGTATCTACACATGATACCCTGCTGAAGTCGACATATTTGACAATGCTTTGGTTAGACTGGGTTAGGTTAGGTTGTAGATGAATGACATCTACCACTCATGTTAGGGCGTCATGATGTCATTCAGGTCTTCATAGTTATCGCTCAGTGTATGAGTTGTTCAGTGTGGCGTGGATAGATGGCGTCCACCACTCATGTTGGGCGTCATCTGTTATGCACATCATATGTCATTCAAGTTATGCTGGATTCAGACAGATCAAAAATCCGATCGTACGACGATCCGATAGCTTTCTGATTGGTGTAAATTCAAATTGAAACCAATCAGAAAGCTATCAGATCGTCGTACGATCGGATTTCGGAGCTGTCTGAATCCAGCCTTATTCGTCTGTCATACATAGGCTGTCAGTCAACTATTGCTTCTGTCATAAGTCGTCTGTCTGTCAAGCCTACTGCCATTTGCGGCATACGCCTATCATACGTCGACTGTCATTCGAGTTGGCTGTTGTTCATATCATACGTCAGCCGATTCGTACGTCAACTGTCAGTCATGTCATCTGTTATTCGAGTCATCTGTCGTTCACATCATACGTCATCATTCAAGTCATGCGTCTGTCATAAGTCGTCTGCCATTCATATAGTTTTTCTGAATCACGCATTCTCTCTATCAATCAAAGTCAATGGATTTCTCACACAAGTATATATTTCCCTATAATAAATATTTCTGAAAAAAATAAGTAGATATGTGTATGGATGGAGAGAGAAGAATTTTGCAGATGTCGTCATGGTGTTGTCTTTTTTCACCTAGTTCTCGATGAACTCGAAGGTGGTTTCCAGCCCCTCCTTCTTTGATTATCAGAAGGTATTTTCCACGAGTGAATTCGTGAAGTTGTCCTCTGGGGATTGCAAACAATCTTCTCGGAATTCGTACCGTTGGATATCGGCTACGAAGGTCTCACCGAACTTGATTTTCTTCAGGCAAAGCTTCTGAATTGGCTAGGGCTTGTTTTTTTTTCAAGCTGCTCATGGAAACGTCCTGCTTATATCCTAAAGTGCTGCAGATTGTGTCCAACTCTGCAAGGAGGTCTATCTGAAGCAAAAACAGCAAAGTTTCACAAACCTGTATATTCGTTTCAGGGAGAAACTTTTTCGACATGAAAAATGTTTTGGCTTACATTGTATGGGTCAACAATTTCACTCATAATTAGAAAGAATATTCATTTTGACACTCTGTATATACCTTCTAGAAAAAAAAAATGGACGCACACTGTGCATACCGATGCGTTTGAAAAAATTCAATCTGTATGAGCTGAAAACTGCTCCTGCTTCTGTTTGAATGAAGACATATGCTGTATATGCCAAGAAGGTGCACTATTTGAAAAAAGATCAACTCTCAGCACATGAATCGCTCTCAATGTGTATGAACCGTTTGAACATACACTCACGAACATGGAGAAAAAAAAGAGGTTATAAGAACAATTTTTCACAAGTGACCTATTTTTTCATCTTGTTATAAGGAAGCTCAAAATCTGTAGATTGAAAAGAGTTGCTTACAATGACTATTGTATTTCATATCCTTATTTTATAAGTCGAGGGTACTTTGAAAAAATATTCGAAATAAAATAGAAGAAATTTATATAATTGTACCTGAGAGGTTATATACTCTACCATAATAAAGTACTTCATATTTTTTCACATTTGTGTAACCTAAGGCGACCCCTGTGACAAGAAATGCTTGAATTTGTATTTCCCCTATTATCCTGACAAGCCGTAAATGATTTTAGAAGCTACGATTTCAAGATATCAGCAGAACAAACCCTGCTGCTTGCCGATATCTGATTCCAAAGCACACTTTTCGATTCTTTCTGTTCAAATTTTCTATTATAATATTTTGAAATATCCATCCCGTCACCGATAACTCAAATAGTTTAACCCTTTCCGACAATAATTTTGAAAGCGCATGGTAAGTACAAATGAAATACGTCATATCATTCATATTCAGTTTTTTTAGCGCTCGTAACGCAATATCAAACTTTTCTGAAAATTGATTCAAGTTTTATGCCAATTCACTCTGTAGTGGTTTTGAAATCCATCAATGGTCTGAATAACTATTTGCTAATGTTCGTTTGACCAGATATTTTTCGACCAATATATCGGAATCATTTCATATTGTCGCCTGATGGTGACAAACCTGTGCAGACCCCCAGTGCCGCACCCTTAATTCGATTTACCAAATAAATCCCGTTTCTCTGCCTCGGTTGGAGTACTATTCTTATGAATAACATTTTTGAAAAGTGAGTTGAATTCAATGTTTTCCATTTCCGACAATTCCCTGAAAATTCGAGTCTCTCCAAGTTAGGGAGTCTTGAAAGGCTTCGACTAACTGAATTGCAATTTCCAGATTTTGTTAATACTGAAAAAAGTTATTCTTTTTTCGCATTTGAGACTTTCAGTTAACATTCTGCCGCCTTTACATCCATGTTTCAGAAAACCGAATATAAATTTGCCAGAATATTCAATTTCATCTTTGTGATAATCATCCTGTGAATGTCCAGGCTGCAATAATTACTGCGCACTTTTGCAAGTTCCGTTTGGAGTGTGATTAAAAAATACCTCCTTATCTAGGCAGAAAACCCACGTTTTGCTTTCATCTTCACCTAAAAAAATACCTTTCAGTAAAACAATCAATCGGTATGAAGTTGATGAATTCCAATGGAGAAGGTGAAAGTAGTCACTCTCAAATATAAATGCCGCGTATGAAATCCGTTGCCCTATTAATGAATTCTCTCAACATTCAATATCTGAAGACTAACCGAATCGGGACACAACTCCAATTCAATTCGGCTCGAAGGACCAGAATGTTCGATATAATTTTCTCTTTCCAATAAAAGACGTTTTCGATGGACTGTATATAAAAGTGAAATCGACTTACCAAAACTTCCACAGACACAATTTTCCAGTCACTTTATTTCTGTGGCATCTGAGGATAGAAAGAAGAAACAATGTGACTCGCTACGTTGCCGTTCTCAATACCCTTCCTCTGAATATGTTAAATGAAATATGAGCGAGAACGCTTTGTTTTATATCAAAATATATTTCTGTTACGATTCTTCCATAATTTGCACAGATTGGGAAATAAAGACAACGTTCTCTGAAAATAGTTGAAGAATATTCTTGAGTTGAGGAGCGAAATAATTCAAGGAATAAAAAAGTCAGATGAAGTGAACGAAAATGCCCAACTATCGCATTGTTCAATGTGTATCGAACAATTTCATCATTTTTTTATTAACTTCATCTTTGTTTTTTCATCATACATAAAACATATATTCAGACAAAAAAAGTGATTTTGACACAACATTTATACTTAATCTTTTACAAAATCCACTTATCTGACTCAACTGATTCGTCCTATGTTGAACCCAAGAGTGTAGCAATAATATATTCAAACAACGGATTCAAACGTTAACATGCAAAGTTCTTATAATCGATATATCTGTTGAGGGCGAAGCTTTTCCAGATCTACTGAAAATTGAAAAAATAATTCCCTTATACGAGAAAAATGACCCCTTTTAAATCTATAATTATAGACCAGTAACCATTCCCAGTGTGTTGGCTGAAGTTATTGAAAAAGCCATCTCTAACAAATTATTCCTTTTATTGATGAAACACAATGTAATTAGTAGCTATCAACATTGGTATTGGCCGGTTAGGTCGAGTGAAGGGGCAGCTGGAGCATATTTATAAGGGTATTGACAAAGGTAAATTTGTAGCTGCGCTTTTCTTTGACTTATCTAAGGCATTCGACTCCATAGATTTAGATATTCTAGCTAACAGATTATATGCCATAGGTGTTAGAGGGATATTCCTTGCATGTGTAATATCGTATGTGAAGTTCAGAAAATCATATGTGAGATGGGATGGTACGAACTCTGTTACATTCAATGTAGACATTGGAGTTCTGCAGGGCTCAGTTTTGGGACCGCTAATTTATATCAATGATTTACCTCAACATTTAGGTACAGAGTCAATATCACTTTTTGCCGAAGATACTGCAATCTCAGAAGAAGCGAATAGTCCTGCGGAACTCCAGTTGAAACTGAACACAATAAGTCGTCACACTAATAAACTTGTGGTCAATGCCGATAAAACGGTGTTACTTCAATTCTTCAATAGAAGAAACTTAGAGCAGAAACCACAAAATTTTTAGGACTTCATATAGATTCTGGCATGAGTTGGGGAGAAGGGATTAACATTAGTCGAGCATTCATCACTCAAAAAAATATCATACGTATGCTGTATGTATGACAAGACAAGACAAGACAAGGTTTATTGACAACGTTACATTTCACAAGAAATGTTTGTAGCAAGTCACAAAGAGTATCTCGTGTCGAGAGATAAGGTGAGATGAGTTATAGAATTATCTAAAGTATAAACATGTATGGTCGTCGATACATAGATTCCTGTAGACCCATTTTAGGGAAATGAAAATCTCAATGCTACCATTTATACATATTAGTAATTGTTTGCTTTTTGTAAAAGAATAGGGAGTCTGTATTTGAAACTGATACGAAGTGTGACAATTACCCAACAAGAAATGGAAATCTGATTAAACCACAACAACATCGTACGAGATTGTTTCTGAAAGCACCCTGTCTAGCAGGTTCCAAGTTATTCAATTGTCTGCCTTCAAATATTAAGAGTATCCCATTAATGTCAACTTTCAAAAAAATAAAAATAAAGAATACCCTTTAGAAGGATGTTTTTAGTCAATCAATGAATATTTTTAGTATACTTCGAAATAATTGTGTTCAATGTATTGTAATATCTATTTTATTTTTTTACTCTGTATTGAACATCTACATGTTTTTCTTACCTGACGTTTCCTATATCATTGTCAAAAGATCATTTTGAAGAAATGAAAACATTATTATTATTCATCAATAAAATGTTCAGTTTCACTAGTGAAAGACCATTTTCATCCCTAAACTCACCCCATTTCATTCATCCGTAACCTGAATCCAGTTTGATTTATTACTTCCGTGATGAACGCCATTTTTCATCTTCTGTAACAACTCTCATGCTTTAACTGAATTTGTTTGAGTTTTTGTAATACCAAAAAGCTACACCTATTTATGTGTGATAAACAACCTTGCGAGGTGTAAAACACTTCGCACCCTCGATATCAATAAAACTTTGTAGCTGATGGAATATCCAAGGCGATACGGAGATAATTCTAGACGACTTCTAATGAGCATCCAATATATTGTTTCGAAACAAAAAAAAATTCTCGCCCACGTGGAAATCCAATGGATTTAGTACGATATTAGTATAACCACTTTTCTTCGGGTTTGAAGGCCGTCGTTCTTTGGAATTTCTTCCTGACGTTTCGCTAACGCGAGTCAGACAGAAATTACAAAGAACGACGGCCTTTAAACCCGAAGAAAAGTAGTTTTTCTAATAACCTCGGCCGCGAAAGCCTTAACCATTTCGTTAGTACGATGTTGGAAAAAGCAATCAGTAGTATATTGAAAACAAATCACTTTGACTTTTATCACTACATTACGCCGCCATTACGTACATTCAGATTCATTTCGACTTTGATGTTCCGTATCTGTATGCCAGTACCAACAGAATGAGACTTTTCGTATGATGGAAATGAAAAATACACTTCACGATCATGTTACCCATGTATGTTTTGAAACTTTGTGGTGTTAGGGATCAATTACCCTGACACCAAACTGTCAATACTTGCCCTTGACGCAATGAGGTCGTCTTCATGAGAAGAAAATAGATAATTTCTATTCTTGCTCTACGAACCGTTGATTTCGACAAAATCCAGTTTGAATTGAATATTCCCAACCCAATTGATCGAGTAACTTGTTCATACAATTTCCATTTAATTTTCAAAGAATACGGCACGTAACTGACAAAAATGGAAAGGCAATTTCACCCAATCACATATACTCCAATTATACAATTTCGCTTCGGAAATAGATACTATGAAAATCTTAATCTCCTTTATTTCCAGAGGTGAAGAACAATTTTATTCTTATAAATATTGCAATCATATTTCGATAGAGTGTTCACATTCTGAGCTGATACAACGCTTTCCATACCAATAACGCCGTAGTTCCGTGCAGCCCGCGATGTATAGCTGTAATGTCTCGTTTTATTCTTTTGTACAAAAACGAAAGAACTCCAAAGTGAAATTTATTCGACAAGCTGATTTGCATGCAACAACAGTTTTCAATCTGGGGAAAAGTTTGGCCTGGTGAACAGTAAACAATTCTTACGCTGGGGTTGACGTATTGAAAAATTCATATTTGGCTCATTTCAACATAATAGTCGTCATTTTGAGTGAAGGAAAATTCATGATATTACTTTTTTTATTCACAGAAATATTCTTCCACCATTTTCTTCCCTTTATCAACAGTCTTGTGATTCTGTGGGAGGTTTTGATGCCAGTTGTACAAATTTCAGGAGCTCCAATATTCCAGATCTGAAAAACACGGCAGCCCATTTACGGGAATTCACGGGTATTTAAATATTTTGTCTTCGAAAATCTGAAAAGTATATTCTACAAAAATCAGCTCCATATATTCCAAAGAACTTAAGGCAATATAAATATTACATTTTTTCCATCTTAATGAACTGAAACAGATTTCCAAAAAATATATACACGAGCAATGGCACGAACAACAATATTCTCTCAGTTCGGCTTGCACATAATCCCTTGGGCAGGAGGTGCGGTTTCATCCCTGAGTGAGTAAAACTAAAGCCTAGTATCGACAGTGCGAGGCTGCTCGCTGCGAATGCCTCGTGCCATCTGCCTCAGGGTGAGCTCTTCAGCTAGCAGCAAGTTTGTAACCACGCATGCTCACTGCGAGCACGCGAACCACCCGCATTCGTAGTGAAGACAGTCGGTACAATATGTCTGTATTTTCGAGAAAGGTGCAAGTTGCTGCCGCTGCTTTTATTGTGATGGCGACGATTATCAAGAAACAACAGCAGAAAAAGCGAGGTAAACCCCGTTGGTGGGTCAAAAAAATTTATATAAATCGGTTAGAATATGGGAACAGACTCCTAGAAGACGTGAGGTTTGAAGAAGACGTGCCAAATTTCTTGAGAATGTCCAAGCAAGATTTTGAATATTTAATTACATCGATAGAGCCTGCCGTGAAGAAACGTGACAGTGCAGAATTGTGTCTTGTACGGTGCGAGGCAGACAGCGCAGGTATCCACTTGACGCACAGCTCGGAGCGAGGCACCTTTGAGCACTACTCGAAAACCGACAAGCACACGACTCGCCTCACATTGTGCGACGCGAACGCCTCAAAGCGAGCAACGAGCAACCCCGGTATCCACAATCCGAGGCAAAGCCGAGCATTCGCCACGAGGCATTCGCGGTGAGCTGCCTCGCACTGTCGATACTAGGCTCTAACCGAGCATAGCTAGAGCAGCGCATGACACCGGCGCGTACAGCTGCCTGACCGACTTCTCTCGGTTCTGTGTTCTGTGTTGCTGTAAGAGGGTAAAAGCGAACCAGACACCCACCGAAAGGGGGGTGGACGGCCCGTGGATACGCTTCCCGCTACAGGACTCCATTTTGATATGTTGTTCCGTCATTGTATAAAGTGTGTCCGTGATTTTTAGCACTGTATGTGTCTTGTATTTTATTTATACGTTTATGTTATTTATTATTGTGATGTACTTATATACAACTCTGTGTTAGGTTTAAGTTGGTATTGTGAACAGAAAAGGGAAAAATAAATGTTTTTATTTTTTATTAGTTCGGCTATTTGAGATGTACCAAAAGAGAAGAAAGTCTGGATGGTGCTCGCAAGATGACGAAACTATCGAACAGGCATGTTCGAGTGTGTTGAATGGATTTGACGGATGCAAAGTCCGACTGAGTACGGAACCAATGAAAATATTCGCGTTTTTACTAATCAAGCATTTTCAAGGACATGAAGACTGGCTCATGAAAATGCGTATAACTCATGCACCATGAAATATTTTCTATTTATTCTCATAAAATCATTTCGAATTGAAAGAAAGGGGATTAGATTAGATTATAT
The DNA here is from genome assembly GCA_032362365.1 of Zygogramma bicolorata. Classification (NCBI taxonomy): domain Eukaryota; kingdom Metazoa; phylum Arthropoda; class Insecta; order Coleoptera; family Chrysomelidae; genus Zygogramma; species Zygogramma bicolorata. Next base: position 8,427 of record JAVJAQ010000445.1, on the reverse strand, counting down.
GTATATATAGGTATAAAGGAAAAATGGATTTGATAGTGAGGATGCAGTCAAAATGCTGAGCTGTTTTCTGATGAAAACTCTTTGATGTATGGTAGAGCTTTCGAGAGTGTTAATTCTCTTTATCAAGACTACAAAAGTATAACAGCTTACAAAGTCATGCGTAAAAGTGGGGTACAATGGAAAATCGTCATTGGCACAAATTTGGGAAAATGAATTAAAAACCGGGTCGTCTTGCTACGTCGAATTCTTCCTACGGCGAATCCTTCCTACGTCGAATTCTTCTTACGGCGAATTCTTCCCACGGCGAATGTCATCCTCTCCACTGACGTCATTGAAACACAAACGTTTCCGATGATGGTCCATACATCATTGTGGAAAGTTCGCCGTAGGAAGAATTCGACGTAGCAAGAATTCGACGTAGCAAGAATTCGACGTAGCAAGAATTCGACGTAGCAAGAATTCGACGTAGCAAGAATTCGACGTAGCAAGAATTCGACGTAGCAAGAATTCGACATAGGAAGAATTCGACGTAGGAAGAATTCGACGTAGGAAGATTTCGACGTAGCAAGAATTCGACGTAGGAAGATTTCGACGTAAGAAGAATTCGACGTAAGAAGAATTCGACGTAGGAAGAATTCGACGTAGGAAGATTTCGACGTAGCAAGAATTCGACGTAGGAAGATTTCGACGTAAGAAGAATTCGACGTAAGAAGAATTCGACGTAGGAAGAATTCGACGTAGCAAGAATTCGACGTAGCAAGAATTTGACGTAGCAAGAATTCGACATAGGAAGAATTCGACGTAGGAAGAATTCGACGTAGGAAGATTTCGACGTAGCAAGAATTCGACGTAGGAAGATTTCGACGTAGGAAGAATTCGACGTAGGAAGAATTCGCCGTAGGGAAAATTTGACGTAAGAAAAAATCGGCGAAAATATACGCCCTTCTCTCTCGAAATATATCACATCGCAGACAGAACATATCGACAACGACGTCATCAGATGAACGATTTGTACCGAATAATTCCTTTTTCGCATTCACAGTGGGATTCATTCATTAATACTCGAGATTGTATAATTTTCTGAAAAGCATTCTGTTAGCCACATAAATGTGCAACTTTGCCCCACATCAAACTTCTTCGTATTTCTTATATCATTCGAAAACATAATAGTGAGAGTTAAAGTTGAAATACCCGATATAGTCTGTAATTCAAAATGTAACATTCATAAAAATGGGCTATTTTCGACCTCGGATTTGAATTTGGAAGGTAATAGGGGTCCGAAACATTTGCGTAAAATGTCCATTGAAGTAGTGAACTGAAATGAAAGGAATAGGCTTCAAGCCAATAACACTTTTTGGGGGGTCAAATGACCCATCATGAAACATATTCAGGACGATGTTGCTATATGGAACAATAACTTGTAACACTTTGTCGTCAGTTTTCACTGATACAATTGACTATTTTTCAGAATCTAACGTCTTGAAGAAAGCCATATGAAAATTTTTAGTCCGTAACACCCCATTGTTTGTTGGAAAATTCAGTCCGTTGAACCGTTAACAATGATGAGACGTGTATCGAGTTTGTAGAAAAGAATAAAAAAAGCAGTAATTTTTCTTGATGTATGTTATCGATGTTGATCACTTCATGTATTATAATTTCATATTTTCATTTTGTTAATAATATGAATCAATATGAATGAATTTCACCGTAAATGTGACAGAAGAATCCTTCGGTGCATCCCGTTTCATTGATGGAGTCGTTGACGAGATAATTTAGCGGCGATGTTAACTAATTCTGAGAAGCAGGAAGTGTTACTATGGCGAACTCTTTCCACTGCGAATTCTTCCTATGGCGAATTCTTCCCACGGCGAGTTCTTCCTACGGCGAATTATTCCTGCATCGAATTCTTGCTACGTCGAAGTCTTGCTACGTCGAATTCTTGCTACGTCGAATTCTTGCTACGTCGAATTCTTGCTACGTCGAATTCTTGCTACGTCGAATTCTTGCTACGTCGAATTCTTGCTACGTCGAATTCTTGCTACGTCGAATTCTTGCTACGTCAAATTCTTGCTACGTCGAATTCTTGCTACGTCGAATTCTTGCTACGTCGACTTCTTGCTACGTCGAATTCTTCCTACGTCGAATTCTTGCACGGGTCGGATATAGTCCAATGCCCTTCGTGGTATTAGTCAGGGAAGTAGTTGTTTTCTGACAGCCAAAACCTACAGTGTAGGTAGATTTGAGACTGGCCTGAAAAAATTGTTCGAAAGATGATTTCAAACTGAAGATATCTCTGATACACATTGCTTTTTTCAATGTCCCCCCTTTTATGTTTAGAACGAGTAAACTAAAAGAATTAAATCTTGGGATAACGAAATTCATGCATCAATACTATATCATGGAGTGAAATTGACAAATGAAAATTTCAAGTTGGCGACTGGGCGCCAACTGACAAAAAAATCAATGGAAGGGGGTCTTGTGATACATCTTTTTGAAGCTCCTGACGAATACTTTACAACCCTAGAATATGAAGTCAATATCTTCTACAAATTGGCAGAATATTTGATAATTACCTCGATACATCGACGTTTAATTTTATACTTTCAGGAAATAAGCTGATTTCAAGCAGGTTCAGTTTCATAATCCTTTTGATTCAAATAACTCCTTAAAAAAAGATCTAAAGGTGTCAAATTTGGCAAGCGGGCTGGCCATTCCAACGACTATGAAAAGTATTATTCAAATAGTTCCTTACTTATCTGGAGTGATGTGGTGGTGGTCCATGGTATTGGAATAATAATATAATATCAACAGTAGTTTCCAGCATATTCAAATACAATTTCCCTGTTGAATTTTGTTCAAGTGATCATTTTGGAGATAGTCAACGTGATACCTATCGACTTGTAAAATAGAAAAACTAAATGAGAATATTTGAACTGGAAAAGATTTTCGTAGCTGTACTGCCATTTTTGTCTTTTTTATGCCATATTGTTCTAAATAAGGCAGATAAAAACGAATATTCTGAAGATATAGATATTAATGTGTTTATATTCAGATAATTATAAATCATTCCGACATTTTGTAGTAGGTGAAGATATTGACTTCATATTCTAGGGTTGTGAAGTTTTCATCAGGATCTTCAAAATTACGTATCACAAGACCCCCCCTTCCTATTTTATTTTTTCCAGATGGCGTCCATCCGCCATCTTCAAATTTTCATCCGTCAATGTAACTACAAAATAACTTTTTGGTTCACCTCTTTTTCCAGCTCAGTCAGACGCCAATGAATATGATGAACTCCTTCTCAGCGGTGTGGTTTCTGGGCTGCAATTCTTGAGTCATACGGATTTCATTTTCATAAGAATAGAGTGACGTAGAGATATATGGACTGAATGTGTTGAACTGCAACACAACACGAAGTCGTATACGAATTCATTTCAAGAATTGCAGCCCTGTGGAATGCAGAGCTGCGTCTTGGTGTCATATATTGTGATTGAAAGAAAGAACCAAATAGAATGTTTTCGAATCCAATCTATTACCAATTTTTATTGAAAATTTTTCATAAATGTCAAGATTTCAAATATATTACCGTTTTAATCAAATAATTTTCTTATCTTCAAGTTCCCTGATCTAAGAGAAACCCAACTTTTATACTAATGAACCAACCAAAACATAAATCATGCCATTTGGACAATCTGCTCGGTGCAGTTCCGAAACAGTTCTAGACACAAATGAACACCACCCAAATGTTCTCACCGCGGAAAAATAGTTTCTAAGGTTATATTGTGACTATGGATTGTGAAATAAAGTTCTGAAGGTCGAAGATTGAAATAAACACAGGAATAGAAATGTTCACGTGGAATAAATCAAACAGGATATGGATTAGTGTTTTCTTGTTTCGTTACTCCCCATTGCTATCACTACTTTTCGATTTAAGCAGTCACTTTCACAGACCACTTCTAAGTTTCATCAATACTGTTTACAAATCATCATTATATATTGAAATCTGATTTGTAAAAGGTTCCAAAAGGCATTTTATTGAATTTTTATAACTTTGAATTGATTTCTTCCAATCAATTCTTCTAATTGCTAATATTGAGTCTGTTATTCATTCTATGTCAAATTTTGTGTTTTGTTTTCTTGTCTGCTCAATGAAATTCCATGTAAGTGTGTTTCATGATTGTCTTGAGTTTTCAGTGAGTGTGATGATTATGATACATGGCGAGAATGCATGCCCTGTGGTGTGAAGCCACCCACAAAGTGAAGCCCCCCAAGCCAGAACAACTGGCTCGAGTGGATGAAGAGGTTCGTTATATCTTTACAGAAGAAGCCGGCATCTGGCAGATCAACTGAGCCCTGTATGATGCTGTCCAATCTCTCTCTCAAAGAGACAAAGAAAAGAGATCCTTCGACTCCTTCAGGAAGCATGATCAGCGTATACAGAAGATAGAGGCGAGACAACACGCGTTTCGTATCCAATTCGTAATGGACTACTACTTGCGGCTCCAAGACCATTCATGCACGCAATGCGGCAAATTGCTGCAAAACTGCGGCGATCCCATCACACATTGAATCAAGGTGTGCTGCCAACCATCAAGCAGCATTGCCTACAGAGAATACGATTGCTGGTGACTGCAAAAAGTCACTAGTGAGGCGGGCGAGAGCCTACTCAGAGAAGAAACATTTCCGCGAGAAACCCTCTCGCCTATTCCAATTGCCCCCGCGTGTTGTGGAAAATCCGCCGGACACTGATTGAAGTTTGAAGCTTTCTGTAGAAGGCTTCAATAGCCTGAGCCCGAAATACTGAGTCAACCGATAACGACGGATGAAGTTCGGAGAGCTCTTAAGGGTTCAAAGAACTTTTCTGCTACAGGCCCTATAGTCCAGTCTATGACCATTTTCCCGTGTCGTCGCTGCCAATGCATACTGGCTTTTCTGAAAATAATCGATTTTCTGAATTTTATATCAAATTGATCCGCATTTTTTTGTGATTTTTGAGCATAATGGCTTATTAATATTTTAAAAAATGACCACCAGGGAGCGCCTAAACCGTTATGCATTTCACCGCCATGTGCCGTGTTTTCTTTGGCATACCGGCTTTACCAGTATTAATCCTACTATCGTTCGGAGAGGATATTCGCTCAGGTATGCATAATGGCTTATCTTCTTTAAAAATATGCAGACTTTAATAAAGATAAGCCTGTATTGCCAGAAATGGAAATTAAACATATTCGAGTTATAACGGCTTATGTACAAAAAAAATCATTTGGAACCTTCAGAGACATAATTATGTTGTATGTTGTGTTACCATAGAAGCCCAAAAAGGGTTTTTGATTTTCAATCGCTGTAATATCAAAAACTTTGTAGTCGCAGCCACGCTAAAAAATAAAAACTAGTTGCAAAAACTTCAAACCGCTCTACTGAAAAGTTGACAAAACACGGATAAGCCAGTATGCATTGGCAGCGACGGTGTATTTATCCCATACAGCACCGATTCGCATGAAAATTCGGATTCAGAATCTACATACACTCTTTTTCAAAATCTACCCTGTGCCGAGGGTTGCTTTCTCCTTGGGGGTGGATGCCACCCCTTCTTGGGGGTGGAAAATTTTTTATTGGGGATAAATGCGGAAATCAATAGATTGACTAATTCTAAGCACTTATTGTTCAATGAAGTTTTTTCTGAAAAGCAATACTTTTCGACTTATTCGCGAGTGAAATTGTCGGTTTTCAGGCAAAAAAAAACACGTTTTCAAATCCTTTTTCGCGAATAACTGGAAAATAATGCATCTAATCGGAAAACCTGCGGTGAGCAGAATTATAGCTTTTGAAAAAACAAGGACGATTGTTTATTTGTGATGTATGCAAACCCACTACAAACTGAATTATTGCTTGTTGAAAGTTGATTGGTATTTTCAAACGCCAAGAAGGAAAGTTTCTACGTACAATAACCAGAAACCGATGCATTTTTCGGGAAAAACTAATTGGACCTTTTTTGAAGTCCTTTCAGAAATCCCTTATTTTTGTTATTTATAAAAGTTTCTAGCATCCAAACTGACCGAGCTATGAAGGAAATTATGTTGAATCCAATTTTTTCGTTGAAAAAAAAATTGAAGTAACTCATCCCCTCTTCCCCCCTTTGGAAAAAATCGTTGCCTAGTGGAACTATATGTATATATATATATATATATAATATACATACACTTCCACTAGGCCGAAAATATAGTTACTATGTGTATTCTTCAATATACTAATGTACATACTCTAATTTCTACAAAAATTGTTTTCGGTTTTTTTCTCATAACTCGCTTAGTCTTCAAGCAATCAAATCCACCAAAAAAGTATTTTGTAGCTTTTTCCAAGAGCAATAAGCTCATCCATATTATTATCTGTTTCAGATTATATTTTTGAGAAGGTTCATGCTGAAAGGGCTCAAAAAAGGTACTTTGCGCGAACCCTCACAATATTTAACTGGCCATATCTTACTCTGTTTTGATCCTGCAGGAGGAATGAAACACCGAAATTTTCAGAGAAGGATAGCCTTCAATTTTGTACTCCAGAAAATTTTGCATGTGATCAATACTTTTCGAAGAAATTGTGATTTTTCGCTGAATTACCTATATGTTTTTTTCTCTTCAATCTCAATTTTTCCAAAACTACGTATTTTCAATTGATGAAAAACTCAGAACTCATTGAAAGAACATGAATGAAATGAATTATGGAGTAACAACGATTTTTTTTAAAGGGGAGAGAGGAGAGGATGAGTTATTCACAATTTTGTTTCAACGAAAAAATAGGATTCAACATTATTTCCTTCATACCTCGGTCAGTTTTGATGCTAGAAATTTTTATAAATAACAAAAATGAAGGATTTTTGAAGCACTTCAGAAAAGGTCCGATTAGTTTTTCCCGAAAAATGCATCGGTTTTTGGTTATTGTACGTAGAAACTTTCCTTTTTGGCGTTTGAAAATACCAATCAACTTTCAACAAGCAATAATTCAGTTTGTAGTGGGTTTGCATTCATTATACAAATAAACAATCGCCTATGTTTTTTCAAGAGCTATAATTTTGCTCTCTGCAGGTTTTTCGATTAGATACATTATTTTCCAGCTATTCGCGAAAAAGGATCTGAAAACGTGTTTTTTTTGCCTGAAAACCTACAATTTCACTCGCGAATAAGTCGAAAAGTATTGCTTTTCAGAAAGAACTTCATTGAAAAAAAAGTGCTTAGAATTAGTCAATCTATTGATTTCCGCACTTATTTCCAATTTAATTTTTTTCACCCCCAAGAAGGGGTGGCATCCTCCCCCAGGGAGAAAGCAACCCTCGGCACGGGGTAGATTTTGGAATAGGGGGTAAGTAGAACCTATATCCAAATTTTCATACGAATCGGTGCTGTATGGGATAAATACACAGTTTACACTTTTTTCACCGTCATAGACTGGAGTACTAATGGCCTGAATAACTTATTGGTGGGAAAAGTTACCAAGCACCCACCAGCATTTGATCAGAATATTCAGTTCTTGGTTGTATGGGGAGTAGTCTATTCCGAAATGGTATGTCGAGGGGCTAATCCCGAAGAACGGAGATTTGTCGGATCATAAGAATTGCAGACCGATAGCATGCTTGAATACGTGTTACAGGTTGTTTACTTGCTCGTTGATAGATGCATCACGCAGGACTCCGTGCAGTATGAGCGGTATCTTTCTGCGGCCGCCTGGATCAACTATCGCAAACATTCGACACATCATCACATGAGTTGTTATTTTACTTACTCGAGTGCCTTGCGGTAACCGATAAAATGGTGAGATTCACCGAATGAACCACTGATGCTCCTCCTTCGGAATAGTCGAATGACCTCAGGAAGAGTTGCGACAACCTGACGTAAAAATGCTCGTGAAATGATGCATATTGTTAAGTCCCCGCAAAGTTCTTGGTTCACCTAGCTAATTCTAGTATTCTTATAATCGATTTTACTCGCGATACCCTATATACAAGAGATTGCATCGCCACTGTGTTCGGGGAAAAAGGCACATCGAAACGGCAGCAGTAAGAAAAATTATATGGCTCAACGCAATATAGAAGTGTTAAAACTTAGTAAATTGAAGAAAGTGGCTGAAGCCGCTCTAGTTGACTCTGATATTCAAGATAATTGCAAATGTCGTTACAAGCATATCGACTTGATTCGCGATATTTTTGATAGGTTGCAGATTGCTATCTTCGGTTTGCTTGCTTTTCGGAAAAATGCAGATTTTGATGCTCAAAGCGATGTTGTTAAATTGTTTGAAAATGATTATTACATATGCAGGCCATCTCCATGAAATTATTCGAAAATAATATTCCAACTCCTTCAACACCACCAACTCACAACAATGTGAGGCTTCCTAAGATGGAGTTGATAGTATTTTCAACATGGGGAAATTTTCTTA
>JAVJAQ010000444.1:0-118498 GCA_032362365.1 Zygogramma bicolorata | reverse complement strand
AGTGAAGTATTTCTCCGCACGAAGTAGAAATCCAAGTTTCTGGGAAGCACCTTCAGCGATCGATCTCACATGGTTTTCCCATTAGAGATTATTACTGATAGTAGTTCCTAGCATCGAGATACTTGACTCCGTAGGAATAGTTGTTACTCCTGACATCTGAATAGTAGACGATGATTGATCAGCTTTCCTTGGGAAGAGACATGCCTGGGTCTTCCTAGCATTAAATTCCACCAGGTTCATGTTACCCCATTCTATTATTTTAAGTCGCCGTTAATTTTATCGACGTGAATGTTTCTTTGAATTTTTGTTCCTCGCGCTGGTATGGGGACTCTTGAAAAAGAAACTAGTATGAAGGGTACTGTCGTCCGCGAAAGTATCTCCTGAACAAGATGTTTTCTCTAGCAAATCATTGATATGAAGCAGAAACAAAGTGGGGGGGGAACTGAACCCTGTGAAACACCTGCATTTATTGGGAACATATCAGATGATACCCCATCAACAACCTCATACAGAGACCTATCAGATAAAAAACTCTTCAGCAAAGCACATACAACTGAGGAGGCAAACCATAAGACGGCAGTTTGGAAAGGAGACCCTGATGCCAATTTCGATCAAACGCTTTTGAAATATCGAGTGCAAAAGCTATCGTTTCCCCGAGTTTTTCGATTGAATGCTGCCAAATATGGGAAACATAAGCCAATAAGTCGCTGGTTGATTGTTGATTGCGAAATCCGTATCGTCGATCATTAATTATTCCTGATTTCTCTGGAAAACTGGAGACTATTCAACCGTATGCGATTTTTATTTAATTCATTTGTTTATTCTGGAAAGAACAAAATTTTTGTGATGAAAAGTAATTTTATGTACTAATTAATTCATAATAATAAGACTTTTCAACTGTGTGACTGATTGTACAATAAGTTAAGAGGGCTTACTGACATACTTCATACTGTTTCATTATAAAATGAAACATAATAATGAAAAAAATGCCTTTTTCTTCAGACATTGCAAATACACGGGTACTCGAGTATACACAGATATATAATGAAATAATACCCAATACCGGGGTATAAAAAAGTCGGGTACGCGAAAACTCTAGTTGTATTCTGCTTTCTCCGATATGTGTGTGGAAGGGTCGATGGTTATCCTTCTATCGGTGATATTCTATGGAAATTTAATACCTACTGAATTTGACAAACGTCAAATGCACATCATGAATGATTGAAAAATGATTCTTTTCTTTTGGTTCATAATCTTTATCGTAACAGAATAGTTATTTACGTGACAAGTGGGATATATATTTAACGAACGCTTTTGAGGATTGCACGACGATTCCTACGACAACCCATTCTATCAAACAATACGTAAATATAAGATCGTGTATATTTTTTTTATACATGCAAAAATATGAATTCACCTTAACAGCAACCTGACAACTGACAGTCGCTAGAAGGGTACTTGCAAGTGACTATTGATGAATATAGATTTATTGGCGTCGGCCAGAATCCTTGCTTCAATATAATGATTTTTTAAAAAAATGCCCATAATTGAATAGACATTATTGTTGTGTTAACTGTGAATACACAATTAGTTTATCGAGTTGCCTGACCAATCTCTCGTTTTTTTTGTGCCAGTCTATGTTTGAATATTGTTTCTATGAAAATCGCACATGAATTCGCAATAACTTTTATAGTGAAATGAAGAAATTATGATAAATAACGTTTATTTGAAAATGTGACATCGAAAAGTACTTATGATACAATACTTCTTATATGAATTATAACAATAGGAAGGGGAAATTGATAATTGCATCTGTGAATCTTCTCGCACGAGTGAAAACAAAGGTCCCTTTCAATGAGAGTAGAGAGTGCGATATGTGTCCCTTTCCTCTGTGGTCGTAGCTGTATCGTTATGGATCTCATTATGACACGGATTGAGTGCATATGAGTGTATTATTACAGTACGGGTGTAATAATAATAATAATAATATGCTTTATTATCATAAAACATAATCTTGTTGACAAAGCTTGGGTAGTAAATACTTACTTAAAAAATGCGATATATACCAAAAGATAACAAAAATAAAACTATAAAAATACATACAAAACATGGTAAAATTGAGATTATAGAAAGTATGTATATATAAAAGAATGGAAGTCAAGTTCTTATAAGAATAGATATAGAAAGTAAAAATTTAAAAGCTCCTCAATGAAGATAGAAAACATGAGCTAGTCAATCAGTTAAAAGTTATCGTCAAAAAATTCATTCAACGTATAATAGGGTCTATCAGATAAAAATTGTTGGACTAACTTCCTGAATTGGAAGTCATTTATATTGGCAGATCTTATGTACCGAGGCAAATGATTGTACATTTTTCCTCCATTGTAAAATATGGAGTCTCTGGTGATGTTTTTAGTTGGCACTGTGAGTTGCAGAGTGTGTCTGCTGTTCCGGGTGTTATAATGGGAAGAGGATGTGGCGAAGTTTAATATATGCTTATTTATTGAACACAGAGATTCCAGTATGAATAATGCGGTTACCGCTAGGATATTATGGTTTTTGAAGAAGGTTCTACAGGACTCTCTTGGTTTAAGGTTTCCCATATACCTTATAACCATTTTCTGTAAAATTAGAAGACTATTGAATGAAGTTGGGCTGCATGCTCCCCGAAACGGTATTCCGTAGCGTAAGTGAGAATCTATGAGTGCATAGTTAGCCATCTTTGCAGTGCCGAATCCCAATTCATTACGAATTACTCTAACCGCATAACAGCCAGAGGAGACTTTGCTAGTGAGTTGTTTGACATGATCCACAAATTTTAAATTCTGATCAATGAACGCTCCTAGAAATTTAGTGCTATTTTTAGATTCCAATGATCTGTCTTCGGAATAAAGTTTGTTGATCGAGGATCTAAACGATATTAAATTTGTAATATCGCAAGGTTTTCGGGCTTGAGGGCCGTGTATTGGAATTTTTAATTTAAAATTAATTTATTTATTAAATTATTAATTATTATTAATTAAAAATTCCAATACACGGCCCTCAAGCCCGAAAACCTTGCGATATTACAACACCGGCCGTGAAAGCCTACATTATCTCGATATTAAATTTGTTTTAGTTGAGTTGAAAGATAGGATGTTTGAATCACACCAATCTTTCACTTTTTTCAAATCAGCAGAGATTATTTTATGTAACTCACAAGTATTTTTATTATTCCAAAGTATGGTTGTGTAAGGTGAACTTTCCAGAAATATCAAGCTTGATGAGGTCATTAATATATAATAAAAAAAGAATGGGACCTAAAACAGAACCTTGTGGAACACCCGAATTAATTTCCCTTTTTCTTGAAAGTTGAACAGTTTTGACCATTTGCGATCGTCCCTTCAGGTAGGATTCGAACCATTTGAGAGTTACTCCTCTGCATCCATAACAATGTAGCTTTCTCAGCAGTATTTCGTGATTAACGCAGTCAAATGCCTTTGACAGGTCACAAAACATTGCAGCAGTCTTCTCACCGACGTTTATCTCAGACTAAACTTTATTTAGAAATGAGAAAATAGCATCATAAGTATTTTTATTATTCTGGAAGCCGAATTGCTTTTCATTGATGATGTTATGCTCAATTATGAATCCAAGTAGTCGTTTTTTAATTATCTTTTCAATGATTTTTGCGATGGTTGGTATAAGAGATATAGGACGGAGATTAGAGGGATCATCAGAATCTCCGCCCTTATGGAGAGGAATGGCCACAGAAGTTTTTAAAAATGAAGGTAATGTGCCTGTTTGAAAGGATACATTTATCAGTGAAACCAGCACATTCAGAGCGCTAGGAGGAAGGTTCTGTATTATTTTAATTGAAATGTCATCATAGCCTGCAGTATTTTTGTTTTCAATATCCTTCAAGATTTCAGTCAGTTCATTAATGTTGGTCTCATACAGAAACGAGTTCTCATCTATGCCTAAATTGTCTAGATGCACTAATAGATCATACGGACTAGCAATATTTTTACTCATATTTTCTGCAATGGAGCAGTAAAAGTCATTTATAGTATCAGGGCTTAGAGTAATGTTACATTTTTGTTTTTTTTGAGTTCCCTCTAAAGTCATTTATAATTGACCAGGACTCTTTCATCTTATTGTGAGACTCACTGAGTCTACTATTGTAAAATAATTCCTTTGCCCGCTTCAATGTCAATCTATAAATTCTGCGGTAATTATAAAAGTAGTTCAAATGAAAGAGATTGTTTGTGAATTTTCGAATATAATGCATCGATCGCATATTAATAGAAGAAATTTTCAGACCTTTTGTCAACCATGGTTTTTTTTGTTTAGTTTCGATTTTTTGTATAGGGAATGATGCCTCAAATACATCCATTAAAACATTGTGAAATGAGGGGAAAGGATCATCATGTGATAGAATAATGTCCCAGTCAGTCTCAATACAATTCTGATAGAACCTACTATAATTTGCTCTGCTAAATAGTCTTCCATATTTACATTTGTTTTGCTTCTCTGGTAGATAAACACTCTCTGGAAATAGATGGAGGACGGACAGGCAGATGACACTGTTTGATAACAATCCTCGAAGTATGGCATTCCAGAGTGAACGATCAGATCATCACCGCCCACCAAGTGATGAGGATCGTCCAGGGCAGTTTCCAACCGACAAACAAGCCCCGAACCACCCCTGCAAAGTTCCACTCCCGACAACCTGCGGCTATCACACAAACTCGCTGGAATGGAATGAAAAGCCGTATTATTTTTGCGGTGGTTGTTGAAGTGTTGACGTAGACAAGCTCTGACGTCAGCTGTCACCTCTGCCGGAGGAACTCGGGCTAGTCAACATTGTAAACGTTTTGAATCCTGTCTGGAAGTTAGTTGAAAGGTGACTTGAATGATGCGTGGGGAGTCTCGATTTTTCAGTGACTCGATGAATGGGCCGGTGAATCTGATGGAAAATTAGTTCGTATTACTTATACATTTTAGTAATACTTGGAAAAATCCTCCCTCGGCCAAAGCTCAGCTATTCTGTTGAAACAAGATCCTGATCAAGAGAGGTCCGAACTCCATACATGAGAACTATATTCAGGTCGTATCTGAGCCTTGTAGATCATTAGAATTTGACGAGAAGTGAAGTATTTCTTCGCACGAAATAGTAATCCCAATTTCTGGCACCTGCCAGTTTTTGAATTTGTTGTTTTGAAATCAATTGAAATGAGTAATAGTAACAGACGAATCCTCATATTGTGAATTATATAAATGGCTAACTCTAAACAATTTTTTTCAACACGATGGGAACATGACGGTTCAAGTATCTCAAGAACGATTTTTGGCCAAAAAAAACAACAAAGTTCGCCTAATTACTATGGTAACATGGAGAAATCAACAAAAGAGACGACTCTCACAACATACCAAATGGAGGGCCCTCATCAACAGAAAAAAAAACAGTTCTTGAAGTGGTCCTTTGATGGATGCAGGTCACCATAAACCAGACCGACCGTTATTATCTGAACAGTCATTGGCCAAGGGTCCGACAACTGTGATTGACCCGACGGCTAATGATACGGCTACATGTCGGCTACACTAACTAACTATTTGAAAACTGGCTGGTTTTTCGAACAACAGTTGCTAGCACCAAGTAGGAGCAGTAACATTCTTGGAAATGTCAACAGATATATTGGCGAAATATACTCCTAGTATAACATGTATAACATTTCCCCATACTCAACTATCCGTGAAAACCTTCTATATATATATATATATATATATATATATATAAAAGTCGCATTAGTTACACAACTCAAGAACGACTAAACCGATTCGGTTGAAAATTTTTGGGGTAGTAGCTTAGAACCAGGAGACGGACATGGGATACTTTCTGTCCTGTTTCACCGTATTTTTGGAAATTCCACATTGGAAAACGAGCGCCAAATTTGTATCGGACAACATGATGCCTTGGTCCAATCTCCGAATCCAATAGCTTATCGCTCATATTCTCATGAGTTTCATCACTATTTTTCACGTTTTTCAACTTGTTGATAAGACCACTTGCTATTCATGTTCCCTCCATTGTCCCCTTGAGCAAATACGTAGTCATAACTGAATATTCAAACGATTGAGACCCCCCTTGTGATTAACGATACCATGTATCTCTTTTTCTTTGATCAAGAACATAAAAATCGCAAGGAAGCGAGAATGTAAGCTCCCATATGGGGATAATAAAGACCACGCATAATACTGTGCAACCCAGACTAACGTGTATCTCAGATCTTGAGCGCAAAAATCCAGAATAAAAAGCCATGATAATAATTCAAATGATTACCAGCCCACGGCTGGAGGTCGTAGAGCATTTTTACGGCTTGCGATAAAATCCGCATTGTGTTTTGTATTGGGAAATTAGCCTTTTCGAACCTTTGTTCCGAACAGAACAAAATGCCCTAGAGCGGTTTCAAATGAGGCGGAACATTGTGTTGGGGTTTTTCATAAGTTCGGCTGAATATAATGCGGGTTGATGAGGAAACCGAGTAGATATTATTCAGAACAAATATTTTTATACAACATTGGAGCATGGTAGGCCTTTGTTCTCCCACATGATGATGTAAAGAAGTTGTTTCTTGATGACGTTCCAGATCTTTGATTTCCTTCCTCCTGCAAATTCACACTGCAACAGATTCAAATTATCCATTGTGTTAACGAAGCTGTTGCACTTGATATTTCAAAAACGTTTAATCGAGTTTGGCATCGTGGTCTCCTTTTCATCCGTCTTATGGTTTACCTCCTCAGTTGTGTGCTTTGTTGAAGAGTTTCTTGGCTGATAGGTCTCTGTATGTGGTTCTTGATGGGGTATCATCTGATATTCTCCCAATAGATGCAGGTGTTCCACAGGGTTCAGTACTGGCGCCCACTTTGTTTCTGCTTCATATCAATGATTTTCTCGAGAAAACATCTTGTTCAGTACATAGTTTTGCGGACGACAGTACTCTTCATACAAGGTTCTGTTCCAGAGTCCCCATACCAGCTCGAGAAACAAAAATTCAAAGAAATATTCACGTCAATAAAATCAACGATGACTTGGTAAAAAGAATAGAATACGGTAACATGAACTTGGTGGAATTTAATGTTAGGAAAACCCAAGTATGTTTCTTCTCAAGGAAAACCGATTTATCTTCATCTAATATTCAAATGTCAGGAGTAAATATTACTACGAAGTCATGTGTCTCGATGTTGCTTTTTTTTTCTTCTAGTTTTTTTGGGTTCTCAAATTACTGCAATTTGAAGAAATAAGAATTAATGTTAGAATCTATACAAGGGCAGACTATATATTTCTTATTTTCAAATCAATTCAGCAAAGGATTTGAAAAGAAAATTCGATGAATTTGGTTTTCGGGCCACTGAGTCTATGCGTGAGATCAAATCAAGTTGAATAAAAACCCTGGTGTGTTGACTAATACCTAATAGATTGTAAGCAAATTTTCTCGACTTTTCGCTATTTTGATTTTGATCAATTTTAACTGAAGAGATGCCTTCGAAAGTTTGCCAGCAGAGGCGCACCTTACGTGATTTTAATTTAATCTGTGATGCCATGAAATCCGTCTGCTCGACGGCATTCGATTATTTATAGATTTATAGGTTTGTTTATTTCATGGTCTCATGTTTTGCATGCAATTTCTTGCTTTCCCGCGAAATGCTAGAAATCATGTACTCATCAAATTTTGATTATTAGTTATTCCTTTTGCTATCAATTTGATGAAAAATTTATGAAAAACTCAGTGATTGTGATGTGATTTTGAATCACAAAGTATTGATATCTGTCTTTCTACTTTCTGAGGAACCGAAGATAGGTGAGTACTTTTTTCTTCATAGTGTTAAAAAAATGCAATTTTAATGTGATTACGAGCCGATGATAAGAGGGATAAGTAGTACTCACACGTTACACGAGCGTTTTATTTTGAGATTTGTAATTTGAAAATCGGTTCATAATAAATCTAACTATCACTATAAAATCAAACAAATACAAGAACAGCAACGATAAACACTTAAAAAGAAATAAACAAGAAAAACGTGAGAAGAAACAAGAACTAGGTATAAAATTTTGAATATTGAAGGAACTTTCAAATGCATTCAAATTCAAATCGAACTGCCGAATATTTCAAAAAAATTAATAGCTTTTTATTAGACGAACTTTACCTTACGTATTTTGTATACTGATAATTCTATTGGAAAGATCCCGCAAGAGTTTATCCAATGAGACCGCCGGTATCAAAAATCACTCGTAAGCTGCCGCCTCAATGAAAATGTTCCCTTAGAAAATCGGATTTGTAACACCACCTACCGTCAAAAAATGTAAATTTACTCTTCGATTCTCATGTCGAGAGGAATTAGCTGCACAAAAGCATATCGGTCAACGCACCAGGGTTTTCATTCATCTTGGATCAGATTCATCAGATCAAATGTTACATATCTCATCATTCTAAAAAAAACTTCCGGAACCGGCGGCCATTAATATAGAAATACACGTGCATTTCGAATGATCCATCACCAAAATGCTCTCAAATACGTAACAAACTGTTTGAAATATGAGGTGTAGAAATATCGGTTTTTCCTGAATTTTCACGGAAATATTATTATTCTAACTTATTGGAAACATCACATTCTATACGAAATCGTCAAGAAAATCACCTCCGATAACCAGAAATACTGCACACTCACTTCAAACTCCGATTGCTTCAATCACTTTTCCGCTCCATTTCATTTTCTTTCTGTCCGCCAAATAACAAGTGACACCCGCCCGGAGATTGAGTCGCATGCTCCCTCCTCCCCCTCCCCCTCCCCACACTCCTTATAATGCACTTGCTCGACTGCAAAATGATGCAGTAGAGTTGCGGAATATCCGATGTATTCAGCAGACGTAGCGCCCTCTTTGACAAGCTCCATCATAAAACTGCGGGAGTGGAAACGTGTTTTATCGTTTTCCACGATAAATGGCATAGTTGACGGTTGAGTTTTCCGATTTTCATTGTTGGAATCTTCGAGTGCTCGGGAGTTTTCAACATTCGTTGCTCTCCTCTCGTGAAATATGTTTGTCGTACTGTTCGAAATTCGTTATTTTGTGAGGGATGACCGTTTTATTCGTAATTTTTTTGAGTTCTTACCACGATCAGGGTAAAAGGAATTAATATATTTCTTCTAGTTGTTTTGGTTTCTTCACCTACCACAATATGAATATTTGTGAAAGTTTTGAAAACGTAAGCAGAGTTGGTTTCCGAAATGTCAGAATAGTAGTTCTTGTATTTTTTGATAGTCATCACAACTGTCATCAAAAGTGGCATTTTTAATGGTTGTCAAGGGTATTAAAAGATGATGTTCACAAAGTAGCGCTTTAAAAATATTTCAACACGACTTTTCTTGACCAATTAGCAATAAACGAAACACAATTATTAAATTTTCAAGGAATTCTCATTATGAACAATAGATATAAATTTAAATAAATTCTGTTACAAATGTATTTTATAAAGAGTTTTTGATTTTTGGGCGTATAACTTTCTCATTTTTCCTCTTTTAGAATGTTCAAACAATTCATAATGGATAGTTTCCACAGTATCACACCTCGTAGTGAAGTTATCGAATATGGCAGTTTCCGTAACTAAGATATTGGGTTCATTGGCAATCAGACTAATTAAGGTATTGTGATGTTTCTCGAAATCTTTGATTACCTTTTTCAACTTCCGAAAGCTTACTTTGAATTTATTTTTATGTTCCTCGTCAGCAACACTTTTTTATGCTTCTTCAATCAATTTGAAATGACTTAAAGCAATTGAACGTAACGCTCGAGCACGAGCGATCTTCTCATCTGAAGACATGTTTTGGAATCGAATAAATTCAGAAGATTATTAATGAAAATCAAGCAATTACGGTCCTGGCTCTACAAAGATTCTGAACCAAAACAGCTGCTTGAAGGCGTAAAAAAAAAATAGTACGTAAAAAGCCAACTCGCAGGATATATAAACTTTTGTTGGTTATTTGATATTAATGTCAGGAAGTTTTCTGACGAATATTATGCAATGATAGGATAAAATCTATTGAAGTTGGGAACAAAGATATACGAAACCAATAGAGATTGCATTCAAAATTTATATCAAAGCAAGGTTTAATACCACAACGAATCTAAATGTCATTCAAATAACATCCGACTCGAAGGACCATGTACAATTTTGAAAAAAAGGTGTATTTGATAGGGACACAGGTTCCTTTATTGACCTTGAGATTCTTTGCACGTTGTAGCAAGCCTTGGGTATAATCGCCAAGTTGAATCAAGCAGCAAATGAAACAAAGATAAATAAGTCAACTCACCCCATTTGAAAATTAGGATCTATGAGGATGAAAGGAAAATGGATGTTCCTTTATCTCGTAACGAAAACTATTACACCACCGGTATTTTTTGATAGGTCTCTTTGCAGCACGACAATTTTGTCAATACGAAGAAGTTTCTTCACTGCTACGCACTCTGCTCCTCGCATGTCGATAGAAACAATCGGAACCAGAAAAAAAAGGAACAGAATCGGCACAAGGGGATTTGAAGGAGTTGTTTAAATAGGTTTTTCTATTAAATTAGCAAATGTTTTAGGAAATAATTATATACACGCATAAATTGTGAATGCAATCAAAACGAATAAAGGTATTCGAACTATTTGTATCAAATGTAAAAATAAAAAAAATCATGAAAATAATGGAAAAATAATAATAATATTTGGTAACGAACCAATTATCTTGAAATATTTGTTTGTATTAACACCACTTTCGAAGAGCGCACTCGACTTTATCATTTTAAACTTGCTCCACAACGTTGACGAGTTCCATATTTTTGATTTCTCTTCTAGATAGGCTTAGAAGACGGTTTCGTTGAAATTTCCTTCGACGTTTTTGAGTCTACACCAGGGGCCTGTTTCATAAAAGTACAAGTCTTGTAGCTACAAGAGAAACACGATGTAGTTACAGGTAAACAAACGAGATAAATACAATTATTTAGCATCGTGTTTCTTTGTGTTTCTCTGGTAGCTACAAAACTTGTACTTTCATGAAATAGGCCACTGCTGAGGTAAGTAAGGGGAAGGTTTCCTGATACGTTTTTGAATGCTGCAAGTCCTCTAGGAAGGGTGGGACCAACCCTTACTATTTTAAATAGAACAAGGGGTCAGGTGATATCCCTTTTGAAGAAACATTCAATTCTCTTTCAAATGACATCTCATTTCTGAAATTTGGTAGTATAGTCTCCGAGATGAGTATATAATTGTCTAATGATTTTTTTAATTATTCTACTGATGAAATACTAATGAAGAAATGTAATACAAAAGGTACGTAATTATTCACACAGATTTTCAAAATGACCCAAGGAAACAAATTGTACAAGAATGCCAGCTGGATAACATCAGATATGCTACAGGCAGTTCGTGAAAAACTCAAATAACACCTTTATCATTCCATGGAAGTCCTTGGTGGTCATTTTGCAACATCTATGTGAATAATTGAGTACGTTTTGTGTTACATTTCATCATTAGTATTTTATTGGTGAAATGATTAACCAAGATGTACCTATATATTCCTGGTGCGATCTCCGATTCGATATTGTTTTGTCAAAAACTATAGACACGATCAATAATTTCCACATAATTTACTGCGATTTCCAGTAAATGGTGCAAGATTCGAATTCTGTCATATTTTGACATTTGCATTCAAGTTGGTTGGAAGTTTGCTCGAAGTTTTCCATAATATTACTGTTCCTTCCAACCATCTATTTGTCGTTTCCAGTTCAGTTCTCTACCGTAGTTTTCTTAGTTATTTGTTGTTTATCTGCCGTTGTTTTTGTTGTTTTCCGTTTGTTCAGTAATAAATTCAAATGTTGTTTCAAATAGTGATTCATAATGAATATCAAACGCTGTTGTATTATTTATGGACGAGATAATCAATCATCTATTCATCTATATCAAGTTTCGGTGGTTACAAAACAATCAATACACATGTACTCAACTTCAACTGGTCAACATAAAGCGAGATTATTCTGATGCTGATAAAAACGAAGTTCATCTTGCTCAGATTGCTTTCCAGTTTAACATATTTATTCCAAGTTCCAGCATTAGTGACAATGGTAGATACATGCCTCGTTAAATGATGCAATAACAATTATTTCAAATCATAGAATAAAAGTTCTTTCGGGAAAATATTTTCAAATACGGTCTTCTTGTACAGCGCCATAATAGCACTACAGCACTCTTCCTGATGAATTCAAATTACTCTGGATTGAATATTTGAAGGGATGATCAATGAATAACGAAATCACTGCGTGGTATGACATTTGAACCTTTTATAGAGCTCCATTACCCTAACACCAAACCGATATCATTTGCACCCTATGCGCGTTTTGCAACAAGGTAAGCATCTTTAAGAGAAGAGAACTTGATGTAATTGGTGATATCACTTTTCTTGTCCTCAAGATGCTAACCAGGTAAGAGAAACGCGCGTCGAGTGCAAATAATATCAATTAAGTATTATTGAATTGAACTGGCCGATACTTTGATGAAAATCCCTATTAACAAATAGTAATTTACGTCGTAAGTCCGGGAACCGCATTTTTACAGTACGAGTCCGTAATTTTGAGACGAGTTACTATAAAATTTTCCCGGTCGTATGTCGTAATGCGTTTTATTTCATACTGCAGACCCGTTTTATTTCATGCTGCAGACACTAATTCTTACATTAATAAAACAAAAATTGAAAATATGATCATCCATGATGGAAACGCTAGTTTCTGAGGTTACTGTTTCTGATGTTTGTTTTGTTGACTTTTGTGAAACGAAATGTCAACAGACAAAATGTCGACAAACAATAACATTCCCGAAGATGTTTTGCGTAAATATAATGAAGCTGCCGGCTCTCTGATTCCCACAAAATCATCAGAAAGGTACCATAGCGAATATAAACAGTTTTGCGACTGGAAAAGGGTAAACGCAGTCAGTGAAATCAATGAGGAAATAATGCTGGTGTATTTGTTTGATCTGGTGAGTTACACTTGATATTCTTTTGAAGGAATCATTATTGGTGATTTTCTAATCGAAGAAAATGTCCAGTTCTTCACTCTGGTCGAAGTATTCGATGGTTAAAGCCATGCTACAATTTAATGAAAACGTGGATATATCAAGATTCTCTAAACTTCGGGCGTTCCTTAAAAATCAGTCTGTTGGCTATCAACCTAACAAGCCAAAACATTCACCAGAGAAGAATTGGTAAAATTTGTGAAAGAGGAACCAGATCAACAATATCTTTCGGCAAAGGTAATAATTTTAGATGTACATTTCAATATTTACTAATAATATTGTGTTCTTGTTAGATTGTAATGGCAAGTGCATTTCCCAGCGCGTTGGAATTCACACAGTCGGTGGAGTTCCCAAGAAAATAGCGGAATTTCTAGGATTAGCAAATCCCGAGTTGTACACCGGCCATAGTTTTCGCCGCACATCGGCGACTTTACTAGCAAATGCGGGAGCGGAATTTTCCGTAATCAAAAGACATGGAGGATGGAAGAGTTCCTCCGTGGCAGAAAAGTATATCGAGGATCCAGGGAGTAGAAAGTTTTGTGCAAGTCTTAACTGAGAAATCTAAAAAAATTATTAGTACAAGTGCTTGCTCGAGTTCCACTCTCCACGATGGTTCACCGAAAGTTGAAATAACTGGGAATACATATTGCACAATTCATGTTACTTTTAATGTTTAGATTGTCTTTAACTACATGTTCATTAATTTTGTATTGTTTTCACAATAAATTGTTTGATTCTTGCCCCATTTCATTAGAGTCCGGTAAAAATTTTACCGGACTCGATACCGTAAAGTCTCATTTACCGGACTAAAATCGTTGACTTAAACATGGCTGTTACGATGCAGTATGAAATAATATAATGAATGATAACTTTTTTCGAGGAGTACAACGCTCCCCATCACAACCCCATCAAGCTGCATCCCCTCCCCACATCATTCATCACTTTCCATAAACGCTACCGAATCTTCGTCACCAATCTAGCAATCGCGCTTATGAAAATGACACTGCTAATTATCACGCTCTCACTCTGAAGCCACACATTCCGCATAGCCAATATAACGTTATTGCTGGTGCGACTGACGATGACGACTTGATCGAAACGATTCAATTATCGCTTGTCTGGAACAACGAACGGCTCCGGGGGGAGTTCGTACAACGTCGTATCAGTTACCAACTGTTCCAAGGGCTGCTTGATTTGGTGGCATCAGCGTCGATAGAATTAGTTTATTCGTGAAGGTTCTTCGCTTTGACAAGCATTGTTCATTATGGGCTATAAACAGGGGTGGAAAGTGAGGTTTTTAGTAGATTGCGGTAAATAATCACTTCATTTGTTCGTGGTTTCGAGCGAAAAGTTACTCTTTTATTAACAAAGTCAAGGTACCAAAAAGTAGTTTCGACCTGTTCTTTATTCGTGAAAATCATCGAAACAAATCAAATACATGTTAAAAATATATTTTTCCTACAAACGTCAGTAAAAGTATAATTTTTGACGCATGCTGTCAGTGTCTGAAATGCCATTTTATGACACTGGTGTTGAAAGTAAATCATTTTTAGCACTAGTGCTAAAAGTGATTTATTTGTAGAGGATATATAAAAACATAATTCAAAATGAAGTGTTCATTCAATTAAACGTAAAATTAGTGAAACTACAATTATGATAAGAAACTCTATGGCCGCTTCAAAAAAGCCACAAACTTTGTAATATCTGCTCATGTCATGAATATTTATGTTCATCATCGACTTCAACATAGAGTAATTCGACCAAAGTATGCAAGAAGCACTTTTTCACTGGCCTCCTTGCTACTGACATTTTTCTGATCACACCATTTCAGGAAATGATCGTATGAAAACTTGTACTGTCTCTTTGACTTACTAGGCAATAATTCAAAAGCAGCTTCTTCAATTTTCGGCGGTAGAAATTCATTTTCTGGATAACTTTCCATCGAGGAACGAAGAAACGAGAAAGAATAATTCGTGATTTATTGACGTTAGTTGTCAACAAAGACAAATCAACCAATTCTGTTCTTGATTACCTTGGCAATTTGTTTCATGAATAGATAAGATGCAATTGGATTCAAAACTGATAATCATGAGGCTATTATTTTATCACGCTATAAGACCACGATTGAATTTCCACAAAATTTATTGTCCTCGCGACATGTTTCGATACACTGTATCTTTATCAAGCGAATGTATTTAAACACTTAATTATTCTTTGTTAAAAGCTCCTTGAATACATCAGGGCCTACTCTAATTATCCCTGATTCCTAGAATAATACAACTGATACTGATGATGATTCCTAAACTTATGAACTGATGCTGATTCCTGAAATTATACAACTGATACTGATTCCTAGAATTACAACTGATATTGATTATGATATCTGAACATAGTTACTACTTATTAATCGAATAAGTTCAATTCGTGTCCCAAACTTTCTTTCTCACAAAATAAAATATCACTTCTAGCACTTATATCATAAATAACTATTCCGCAACTCAGTAGAAAATTTTCATATTCTAGACAAAGTTTCTTAAATGAAAAGTCAAGATTTCCTAGTGTTCTACATAAATGTTTGAAAACACCTTGTTTATTTGGGATAGTCAGTAAAACGTACTTTTTTCGGAAATAATACCAATGAAGCAGTATTCACTTCCTAAACCAGCTCTGGAGGAGTCCTAGGAATGGAAATTTCATCAACACTTGTCATTCTACTTCCGAGAACACTAGAAATTGACGTCAATTTTGACAATTCAACATTAATACGTTTCCACAATACCCAAAAAATTTCGTTACGAATTGAAAAGCACCTGTAAACAAGTATCTAAGCACAATAATTTTAAAATGTGCTTGTTGCTAAGCTTTTTTCAGGTTGGAATTGTACACTAGGAAGAAGACAGGGGAGGTGAAAAAATATCAAATTCGTCTAAGAATAAAGTATATACCTCTGTCAAAACTTGTTTGGTAAATTTTTGAATTTTGTTGAATGCTGTTGCAACAAACTTGAAATTGGCGGTTGCCTGAAAAACTAACAATCCAGGTAAGTTTCACAAATATTCTTCGAGGGAAATTATACCGAATTGATTCGATTGTGGCTTCTTTAGTTGAGTACGAAATCACAGTACTCATAAATCATATAAGTGAAATTGAAAATTTTTCAAAAAATCAGAATAAAAGGACACGACTGTGTTGTTAAGTGTAACTTTGTATTCTGAACAACTTCTCCGAATAACATTGAGTGATATCTCTTTTAAAAAGGTACTTGATTCTTGGAAGAATTCGATATTTTTTGACCTCCCCTGTATGCTGATTACCTTGGAGCCATTTCAAATACATTAAATAAGGTTATCGAACATGCACCAATCTTTGGCTGTACTGAAATGTTCATTGTGCAAGTAATAGAAAAAATGTCCATCTGTTACAAACTTGATGGATCACACTGTAAGAAACAAGCTAACCCCGACACACTATCTCAGTACCGACATACAAAAAACTCGAATCTCCGTCAATAATAAAAGCCTCATTCGGTTTTCAATGATGATTCTGAATGAAATAGTACACCAACCTGTGCAGAATTTAAAATTCTCCTTTAATTGATAAAAAGAAAAAAAATACTTTTTGTCTCCGCTGTTTTGGATTCGATAACCTTATTTGCTTTATGTTTCTACCCTTTCTTTTTCAGCAACAGTTTTCAATAACGTAAATAATATAGACAATGGAAGTCCGAATCATTACCATTCCATAATGCTAGATGCAAGGAAAGCCGATCTATTATAATCTAGTAATCAGAAGTCAGGAGTAACTATTCCTACAAAGTCAAGTATCTCGATTCTAGGAATTACGATCAGTAATAATCTCTCCTAGGAAAACCATGTGAGATCGATCGCTGAAGGTGCTTTCTAGAAACTTGGATTTCTATTTCGTGCGAAGAAATACTTCACTTCTCGCCAGCTTCTAATGATCTACAAGGCTCAGATACGACCTGTCTTGGAAAATGGTTCTCATGTGTGAAGTTCGGCACCAAAACATTCATTGCAAAGGCAATCCGTCTTGTTGGTGATTCTTCGCTCACAAACTCGCTCACTTCATTGGAACATCGTAGAAGGGTCGGAGACTTGTCTCTCTCCTACGGTGGGTGCTCTTCTCGATTGTTTTCAATCGTTTCACGCTTGGCAATATCTGTCAAACCTCACAGGCTTCCCACCCCTTTGTTGTGAATTTGGACACCTGTTGAACCTCTTCTGCTCATGGATCTTTTTTCAGTAGAACAGCTGAGCTTTGGAGCTCCTTGCCGAAAGAGGTCTTTCCTGAGGCTTACAAACTTGAAAAATTCATATGAATGTTAATTCGTATCTCCTTAATTCACGCGGTGTTCTTTGAACATTACAGGGCTTCCCTTTCGCGTGAATCTGCATATAAATAAAATTCAACGATCATTACATGATCACTGCATAATATATACTATTAACTAGTCCTCACATATTTCGTTAGATTTTTTGTCAAAGGGAAAATCAACACACCTCTAAATATCTGACGGTTTGGCTTTTGTTTGTGAAAACATTTCGAAAGATCCATTCATACACTATTTTTGTACGATCCACCCGCAAAAAAGATGGTACGGAGTGAAAAATGTTTCCCCGGATGCAGTAGTTATAGAAACTATCTCGAAAATTTGGACCGTTGCCAACATCAAAGCGCAGTTATACACTTGCAATTTGAATTTTTGTCGCATTCGCGGCTCCACATTAACATTAATGCCGTTTTTCATAGCTGCCGAGGAGTCAAAACTCAAAACAACGATAAAAGTTTTTGGCAATAGAAGATTGCTCGCAATATTTAGAATTTTCCGCAGTATGGGACAATATACATAAAAATGTACTTAGTGGGGTTCATGAAGGCGAAAGTGATGAAAAAATATTAAACCAATCACACATTCAAGATGAATAGAGGTTTGGTGCCATCTGTAAACATACTTTGGGATATTGAAGTTATCCCATATTCTATTATCAAGTGAGCTGTTGTAGTTCTATTGTTTTTGACGAAAGCATTAACATTGTAACGGTGTCCAAGTTATTTTACCAGGATTTCTATGC
Source organism: Zygogramma bicolorata (assembly GCA_032362365.1). NCBI lineage: Eukaryota > Metazoa > Arthropoda > Insecta > Coleoptera > Chrysomelidae > Zygogramma > Zygogramma bicolorata. The sequence continues at coordinate 100,317 of JAVJAQ010000444.1, read as the reverse complement.
ACCTTGCACAAATTCCTAAAAATTTTCGAGATCATTCGATCCATGGAACACGTTATTGCCGATACCGATCTAGCTGTCAGTTTGCATTGCCAATATTAAAAAATAGCACTGAATGTTACCAAGATGAACGTCTACATGATCACAACTGATGTATAATTTAATTCATTTCTAATAATTGATATTGTGATTAAATCACCTTATTACTCGACTCGATTCCTCAAGTCTCGAAAAATAATTGAAATGATCAAAATCAATATTCTTCACAATGATGCCACCACATATTTGTGGTTTGCGGCAACAAATTCACCATAGAAATAACTAAGTCGCTGCAACTTATCGCACCAAAAAAGATTCATGCAACTCGAAAAACTTGCATGAACACATGCAATTTTTTGGAGTTGCAGCGACAAACTTGCATCTCCGAAACAGGCTATAATGTATCACAACATGTCTAAGCATTTAGTCGTTTTATAAGAAAGGGAATGAATGGAAATTTGCTAGAAATTGAATATTTACAAACGGCTGATCTTCTTGGTGATATTCTTACGAAAAGTTCATGTTCTATGAAACATTATAAGTTTATGGATCATTTGGGGGTTGATCATGTAAAGTAACATTATAATTATTGAATATTTTGTGCTAGTTGCAGTATACGTCACCTCAATCACATATTTATTACTGTGGAAACCATAGTTGACGAAGCGTGATGTTACATCCTTCCTCATTAAATGTTAGTCTGTGATGAGAATTCGAACGTGTTTATTTTCATCAGAAATACTTCACTTCTCGTCAGTTTTTAATGATCTACAAGGCACAGATACGGCCTGGCTCAGATTATAATTTTTTATGTGTGGAGTTCAGCACCATAACATTCATCGAAACTTCATGATCCTATTCAGGGAAAGGCAATACGTCTTGTTGGTGAATCTTCGCTCAAAAACTCGCTTACTTTGTTGAAGCATCGTTGAAGGGTCGGTGACTGGTTTCCCTTCTATGAATATTTTCACAGTCGGTGCTATTCTGAATTGTCATCAATCGTATATATATATATATATATATATATATATATATATATATATATATATATATATATATATATATATATATATATATATAATGTCATCGCATGGCCTTCCTGCTTAAATAAACGTGACGACGGCCAGAGACTTCCAACTGCATGGAAACCCCTAATTTCCAGATGCCCAGTCCCCACCAAGACATCCGACGGTCCTTTAGTAGCACCCGCTGCTATAAATACTACCCAACATCCCTCGATACCTCAGTTCGATCTAAGGAGTAGGCAGATTGAGAACTCGTGACGAGACCTGGGGAGTAGGCAGATTGAGGCCCCGGCGTCAAGTCACAAACCCTTGCCCCCTGTGACAACACCTGAGGAGTAGGCAGATTGAGACCTCAGCGTGAAGTCACATTTACCTCTTGGAAATGGCTCCAAAATCGGAGCCGAAACGTCGAGAACAAAATTCCAGACGCGGTTCAACCCGAACTCAACAACATATATATATATATATATATATATATATATGTATGTATACACACGAGACAATCCCATACATTGAAGGATCATCTCATAACATGAAAAATATTCTGAAAAAAAACAATTTCGACATTAGCTTCAAAGCATACAACACCCTGAAACAATTTTATACCCCTCTCAAAAGTGGAGATCCTCATTTAAAAAAATGTGATCTCATATATGGCATCCCATGTAATGACTGCAAGAAAGAATATATCGGTATTACATCACAACTCTTAGGAAAAAGAATTAAAGGTCACAAATACATGAAAAAATCCAGCACTGCGGTAAATGAACCCATCATACAAGACAACCACAACCCCAATTTTTCAGAAACCAAAATTTTAGCCTATGAACCAAACCTCAACAGAAGAATAGTTGAAGGAATGATTTACATTGAAAAAAAATCTAACACAATGAATGACAGACGAGACATCAACAACTTAAGTCAAATTTACCACACAATTCTGTGACCATTTTTACTTACTACAACCCACATTAACAGCACCCATTTCTTGCGAACTAAACTCAAATCACAATAGAGAAAAAAATTAAATACACATGCGCGAAGATGTTAACACTGAACAAATCAAATTCCAGTACATGAATATGTCATATCCGTCCTCATCCCCGTTCAATCACCAAAATTCCACCCATTCAAAAAAGATTCTTGCGCCGCCATTCACACGAGAACAACGCTCTCTCACTAACCATACAAGAAATAAAGAATTATAGAAATATCGAGAACATTATCAAAAGTTATGATATAGTCAAACACAAATGCAGATTCAAATAAATATACAGGAACACATCCATCTATCTTCACTGTGATATATGATCAATAATGTTAGGCAAGGTATGTACAAAGGTTATTAACAATCAACAATTGTATGCTTTTGGAAAAAAAAAAATGCGAAAAGAGAAATGAAATGTGCATTCTCTTACAGAAAACCGTTCATGTAACCATGAGAAAATTTTTGAATGAACAATTGAAAAAGCCCCTGGCCAGGGGCGAAACGTCTTGTATACAAATAAAGAGAAGACTTTATTATTTTCCCAAAAGAATCCAAATCCCAAGAACCAAGCAACTACTAAATTAAACATGATTCAAGAACCTTCCATTATTTATTATATTATTTCCTTCCATTATTTATTCTATTATTTTGAAACTCTCCATGTATTCTCCCTCAAAACTACACAATCGTGCTGGAAACTTCCACGAAATCCTTCCACTACACTCTGACCACTCACCCCCTAATGGCATTTATGAATTTATTCCCCTTGTTCAACCTGTTCTCACTTTCGTAATGCAGTTATCATGTTTTGAAAATCTCTAGCGCCCAAATGAATTCTTCAAGGTAGCAAGAAAATTTCCACAAACCGCACTCCGGCTCTTAGCAGAGTGCACTCACTGGATACGATCCAGGTCTTAATTAAAAAATTGCCGGAAATAAATCAACGGGAAATCTCTTGGTCTGACTGCCTCGGCAGCGCAGTCTTTTAAATCATTTCCGTTTACGGCCGGACATTTATCAAAGCTGATATTTATTGTTCATCTACGCGAATATAAAGACTGCGGCTAAGTGAACCGTTATTTGACAGAAGAGTGGTTGGAATTTATAAGGGCGTAAATTTCTAGTTTGCTGGGGCGTGGAGAATGGATCGCATTATCGATATACAATCGCCGATGAATACATTTTGCGGGGGTAGTATAATGTCGGGGTGTCTTGGGGAATTTATGGTAATGGCATCCTCGTGGAAATCTATGCAATCGTATATCTGGTCAACAACACATCAATGGGAGACATAGGATCTGATTGGAATCTTTGACGTAGAAGTGGGACGTTTGTTCATGATATAATAGTATATTTATGCAACGATCATGTAATGATGGTTTATAAATACACGAGAATCAACCGGGATACGAAACGAGCCGAAGTTGAGTTTCGTATGGTCGATGCGGGTGTGTTAATAACCATTACATGAGAGTTGCATACGCTATTTTATCTACACCCGATAAATAGTGAAGAACTATAAATATTGTATTCATATTTGCATTGAACATGTTACGTGTTCGTGAGAAATTAATATTTTTTTTTCCTCAAGTAGTTTCACGTTGGCATTAGGCGACTCGAAAATGGCGCATGCCCTGCGAGACAACCAATCAAGAAGCATTAGAAGCAGCTGAACAAGTAGTGCTCGCTTTGCTCATCTGTGAACCGCATATAAAATAATAGAATGGGGTATCATGAACTTGGTGGAATTTAATGCTACGAAAACCCAGGCATGTCTCTTCTAAAGAAAAGCCGATCTTTTATCATCAAATACTCAGATGTCAGGAGTAACTATTCCTACAAAATCAAGTATCTTGATGCTAGGAATTACGATCAGTAATAATCTCTCATGGGAAAACCATGTGAGATCGATCGCTGGAAGTGCTTTCTAGAAACTTGGATTTCTATTTCGTGCGAAGAAATACTTCACTTCTCGCCAGCTTCTAATGATCTACAAGGCTCAGATACGACCTGTCTTGGAAAATGGTTCTCATGTGTGAAGTTCATAGACTCGCTTACTTCATTGGAACATCGTAGAAGGGTTGGATACTTGTCTCTCTTCTAAATATACCTTCACAGTCGATGCTCTTCCGAATTGTTATCAATTGTTCGCCCTTTGGCAATATCTATACGGATGACTCGACAGAGTACAGAATTCCCACCCTTTGTTGTGAATTCGGAAACCTGTCGAACCTCTCTTGCTCAGGGATCTTTTTTCAATTGAACAGCTGAGCATTGGAACTCCTGTCAAAAGAGGTTTTTTCTGAGGCTTACAAATTTCAGATATTCAAAGTAAATGTTAATTCGTATCTCCTGTCCCTTGATTCACGCGGTGTTCTTCGAAAATTACATGGCTTCCTTTTCGTGTTAATCTGCATATTAAAAAAAATTGAAATCTTGCCTAGTAGAGAGAGCTTTATTGGTATTGCTAAGTGCAGAAGTCGAAGCGTGGATAGTTTATCAGAGAGTTTGAGTGATTGTATAGTATTGTGATAAAGAGTAGTAATTGAAGTTGTTCGGAATTTTAAATACTGAACGCAAGGAAATATCATAATAATATTGTACAGGAAGTAAAACGATGCAGGAAGGAAATATTGTTTTTTTCAAACGTCAAATAATGATGACATTACTTATCTAACTTGATCCTGTCAAAGTTTGATGTCTCCGCCGGTAGCAGTTTTTTGTTCCCATTTCTTTACGGCGGAGGGATAAATGTTGTCATGGCAACAATATGAAACATGTCACAAAGCAACAATACAAATGTCATCAACAACAATTAAACATCATTTTTATTTATAGTAATATAAAAAGTACAATAAGTTAATGAAGCATTTTCAAAATTGAAACCGTGCAAAAATGTTCCCGACTCTTGATACGCGTTGGTAATTGTTGATGATACTGATGGTCGAGCACAACTTTCAGCAATCATTTCCGATGTTGGCAAATCATGAGGGTTTAAAATTTTTTGAGCATTATCGTTCTTATTTCTTATCGAATCCTCTATATATCCTTTGGCAACCGTGCTTGATTTCCAGCCCCCATGTCGTTTGAGGCATTCTAGATTTCCGCCTCCATCAATTAAAAGTGTTGCTGAAGTTCGTCGTAAACAGTGACCCGTGTATGCGCTTGCATCGTTTAAATTTAAATAACTAGCTACTTTTTGGGCTACTGCGCTGATCGAATGTAATCCCATGACGCTTCGGTAACACATTCCATTTTGGTACTTTATAAAAAATCGGTTTTCTGTGAAATTTTCAGGCCGCAGTGATGCATACTTTTTATACAGTTTAACGTAGTTTCGACCAATTATCGTAAAAGATCTAATTTGTCGTGTTTTACTGTCTGGGATTTTGATAATTATTACATTTTCTTTATTCTCAATGTCCACAGTCTTCATTTTTACCAATTCGTCGCATCGACAGGCGCCGGTAACCCCAATTAACAAAACAATCTGAAATATTTTTATAATTTAGTAGAGTATACTTGCAATATAATTTTTTTTACCTTCAATCCTAAATACAACTTATCTGGCGCTTCGAACAAAAATTTATCAAACTCGTCTTTAGTGAAAACTTTAGACTTCTTTGCAGTATATCCTTCGCTTGTCTTTTTCAGAAAGGCACGTAACTTTAAAAATTTGCTTATATCCACATTTTTTCTTATAACTAACTCGGATTTTATCATAGAGTATCGTGACCACATTGTAGAAGATTTCCATTTATTTTCATTTTCCATTATATTGAAATATGCCAGTAAAACGTCTTCGGTAACTTGCCGTACTCCTCTTGTATCGCACCACTCTTGGAAGTGCTTGTACGCTAACCGATACTTCATTCCGGACTTGGAGGGCCTCAAACGTGCTACTGCATCATTAGCCGCGGACTCAATTTCGTTTAGGTTTTCCATTTTCGCACTGAATTTGCGCTTGCGGTTGCAACAACAGCTGTCTTTAATAACATAAAATAACTGTCAAACAACTGTAACCAGGGAGACGCAAATCCCACCGACGACTTAATTATTTCAATTTCTAATATCTAGACGACTTTGATAGTTGTCACAGTTAATCTCGAGTAAAAATAGCGTATGAATTGTACTATTCATGGTTGAAAATTGCTACGTTTGAAGAAAAAATAGTATACTTTATTCGGCAAAGAAGCGACTTTTCTTGACTTGCCCTCCGCCTCATAAAATAATATACTATTTTTTGTATCTTTGGGGATATTTCGTAAAATAATTCACTTTGCCTATATTATTCTTCTTATTCAAAGATGTTCCTCTTAGCGGCAACAAACCAATTTTTACGTTTGCAATGCTGATAAAACTTTGCGTAAATTGTTTTTGAGTAATTTATACAATCAAGAACAGTACACCACTTATTTCAACTCATTATATTTAGGATTCTCCTATCAAAGAATTAGTGAAAATAACAGAACTGTACCAATGAAAGAGGTGACGTCAAAAACCGTAGCCTAGCTGCAGGAAACCGATTACTAGCCTCATGTAGGGAAATTGTGATTGAGTATAGAAAAATTTATAATAAATTATTCAACAAGCGTATAATGATGGCTATTATTGGAGGTGAATTTTACTAAATCTCCGAGAGAATAATAGCCATTATACGCGAGTAGTATACTATACTTTACGACTTTTTGGTGGAAAATTTTGTTACATCACATACATATTATCAGAAACACTATTATTTTATTTTAACAAATATTTCATACGATACTGTTGACTGGTTTGCTGATAGCTCAGAGTAGATGCTCCTTGTATTTTTTTAATATAGTTACAGAAGTGAATTTAAAATATTTGGTGGTTTGCACGATTAAATCTTTAAACCGATTGTTTGTAGCAAAACAATATAATATTATAGATGAATCGAGAAAGTATTTGATTGATAGCAGCTAATAATTTTTTTTTCACTAGTGTATAAAAGGTATCATCAAGGCAAACAGACGTACAATGGATTCATTATAAAATAGTCGTGATTGAATCAAAAGGTCACTCAATTCCAAACGGAAAGTAAAAAATGGATTCTGGTGGAAGTAAAAATTGAAATAATTCAATTGAACAAAGAATAATATTGTGACAAGAAATGAAATATGGAATAACAGACAGTGAAATGGAACAGAATTCCAAATGGAGAAATTTGAAGAAATATAAATATTTATTGAAACTGAGTTCCAAGTTGATTGTCTCCGCGACGTTTCGATTTCTGGTATCCGCAATCGTCTTCAGATGACAACTACTCACTTCTGTCGGACATTCTTTCGACTCAACCGACACTGACGTTGATTGAAGTAATACAAGGCACCGGATTATTTTCACTCGCCCTAAAAAAAAATAAAACGGAACAAAAATCTCAATAGAAATCTGAGAGACCCGTACAAAACGAGATTCCCTTGAAGCTCAGAAGCTTTCTACAGAGATTGCATGCTCTGTATTTATTCCTCAAGACAAGCATGCTACTTAATGCCTGGCAGTCCTTTTTGTCTGCCATCATCTAATCAGGGAAAGGATGTAATTTTCCTAAAAAGCGTTGTTTCCTTCAAGCGAAACGTTATCTCTTGATTTAATGCCCAATTTCTTGAAGGAGAATAGTGAATTGGATTCGGAACGACGATACGTTAAATTTTTACTACTATCAGGCACCATCTTGGAAATTGTGATGTTATTATGGCGGCGTTCAAGTCTATAAATAGGTCAAAATGCGTGTTCGATCTTCTAATCGTTTTAACCGAGTCCCAGTTCTAGATAATAGTATTATGATGTACTCTGATAATACAACGGCTTTCTGAGTTAGCGACTCGAGATATCAAACGATTATTATTATATTATGATGTGTCACTACTTGGGTTCCTTTTCTAACCTACCACAATCTGTTATTACATTCTGCTATTTCGAGACTCTCACATGCATCGAGTAGTCTTGTGTCATGGACATGCTTGATCACTTTCAGATTGCTTTCACCAATTTTGTGGTCATTGTGTAGAGCGTGTTGGGCGACACTGGATTTTTCTACCCTTCTGTATTTTATATGTGCAAAATTCTCTTTGAAACGGGTTTTGATAGCTCGTCGGCTCTGGCCGATGTACTTGTTGTTGCAATCTTGACAACTGATCTCGTAAATCCCCGACTTCTCTGAGTTTTCTAGTTTATCTTTTGGGTTACCAAGAAGCTGCTGTAATTTGTAAGAAGTTTTATATGCAACTTTCATATTCACTTCGTCAAATATCTGTTGGAGTTCTCTAGTGTATTGAGGTTCATATGGGATTACTATAAACTTTTCGTTTCTCTCATCTTCTTTAAAAGTCGAAGATTCACGAAATGTTTCTTTGAATTTACATTTTCTAATTATCTTATCAAGTATCTCTGGGTTAAAACCGTTCACTTCAGCTACGTACCTAATCACTCTCCTTTCATTGTCGTACTAATTTTTTTTCAAAGGAAAAGTTATCCAATAGACAAGAAATTGCAGTGCCGCCATTTTATGCTGTGAAAATGATTTGAGTCATTTGGAATGTATCTGAAGGTGTTCGTGTCTTTCCTGTGAATGTCAAATTCTATTTCATCCTGTTCGTTCCTTATAACCAATACATCTAAAAATGGAAACTTTCGTTCTTTTTCTACTTCGCACGTGGATTTTATACTATTTCATCTGCTGTTTAGTGCCGAAAGGACATTTTCAATATCGGCAATCCTTGTATCCACCACAGCGAATATGTCGTCAACATATCTGATCCAGACCCTAGGGAAGTAACTGAGTTCCTCCCTAGCATCCGTCTCAAACCTGCCCATGAACAGGTTCGCCACAAATGGGGACAATGTGTTACCCATGGCTGTCCCTTCGTGCTGTGCATAATATGAGCCATTATATCGAAAACAATTCTGATCCATGCGAAGCTTGGTGAGTTGAATATATTCTTCAACAGTGTCGTCTGCCAAGTTATTCGATTTGAGAAGATTTTTCAAATACTCTAGAGCTTGTGGTATCGGGACGCTTGGGAATAAAGTATCAATTTTCTTCTGAAGATGCTAACCTTATTAGCGAAACGCGCATCGAGTGCAAAAATATCAGTTTGGTGTTAGGGTAATTGATTTAAGAGAATTTTTGCTATAGCAAAAGAACATTCTCAGGAATTACACAAGTCATTTTTTGTTCTTACGTGCGAAATGCAAATCTTTCAAAAGGTAAATCAAATTGGGAATCACTCTCTTTCATTCTTCAAAGAAGGATCCAAAACTGTTTTTTCATGACTATATTCGAAAAGTATTCCTCATAGCTCGAAGTCGCAAAATGAAATATCAATGAACCCAGGGATTGTTTTCAGCACATAAAAATGTGTGTGAATAGTTTATATCGATATTTGTAATGTACTTTCCAGATATGCCAGTTATTCGGTTTCATTTTGTTCTGGCGTACCTGTGTTTTATGACACTGTAATTGTAAAACTCATGTAGGACCATATATCACTGCGGCATTCATGTGTCGATAGATGGAATTGAAGACTGATGGAATTTTTTCATTTTGGTTAAATTGACATTGTAGTCTGTACGTCAATCACTGGATGTATTCCCACAGCTATCGAATTGATGATAAAAATATAGTTTGAGGTCAACGGCCAAGTATTATGAGGAAAATGAAATCCATCAAAAATTTGAGTCGTGTTATGTCAATTTTTTGTGAATGCATTTCTGACTCTATGTTCATGGTTGAAAGTCTTCACCTTGAAAACACCAGAAATTTTTTTAAATGATTTTGTAATCTGTTAGAAATTGATGAAGAATTAATATCGAGAAATATTTTAGAGCAAATCTGAAAAAAATTGGTCAGTTGGAATTTGTACAAGTTGGTGTAGAAGAGTGGTGAATAAAATCAGGCCTCTCTAAATGAAACAAGTCCTATCAGTCTTGTATAAGGTGAATTTGACTATCACAAAAATACAAGAACAAAGTATATGCATTTACAAAAATACTTATTTCTGTTTACATTTCTGAAACTAAAAAATTTATGCACAAGTACTCCATTTTATTGGTAATATATCCCCGATGTGAGATTTGACAAAGCAGTTTGTCACTCCAGAGTTAGCTACATAAAAGGAACCACAGATAAAATCAGCAAAATTCTCCTCAAACACTTTGTTCGTACCAGAACGTACAATAAGATCGATACTCCATAATCCGAAGGACCAGATACCACTGGAGTCCCAGGGAGCTTACGAAGTACCATGTCAAGACTGCAATAAGTCCTACATTGGCCAGACCAACAGACGGAACAACGTACGCAAGAATGAGCATGAGCTTTCAGTGAAAGGAAAAGTCACCACATCTTCCATCTTCCAACACGTATTGGAGACAGGACATAACATAATTTCGAGAACACAAAAACACTAGCGGGCGATGAAAACTTCTACTCTCGAACAATCAGAGAGGCTATCAAAATTGAGAAATGACCGAGTAGTATGAACAAAAGATGACGCGCAAATATTACCAATAACGTGAAAATCCATCTTATCACTCAACAAAAACAAGCAGATCACACCACAAGAACAAGGTCGGACCTTAATAATAATAATGACAAATGCAGTTGAACTAACGGAGAAAGTAGGAGGGGCCCAGATCAGGGATACCATCAATGAACTACCCTATATATTGAGAAGCAGAACTCGAATGATTTAGTCGAGTTCGGAGGTCGAAACTCTAGACATCACCTAGAAGATGGCAAATAAGACTTTGTTGCGACTTCGTCGTACGATGGCCCGCTGTAAGAGGTCTTCCCTGTCTTGGACAGTGAGAGTTTGCGACTTTGGTCGTCTCCCAGCAGATGGCGTTGCCTCTTTGAGGTTTTCACCATCTGCACCAGTTTAAATAAGACTTTGCCGAAACGTCGTGATAATAACCCTTCAGAGGATCAAAACAACAGAATATATATATATATATATATATATATATATGCAATTATGTGCAAATAGATTTTCAAATCGAACATTTCTCATTCACAATTTTCGTTATTGTAATTCGTCAGAGAAATTTGAGATCTGGCGTAACATTTTGTTTTTCAGGAGGGTCTTTTCTCTGTGTTATTTGGTTTAGTATGTGTTGTTATTGAACTTAAAGTATTTGCTGTTTTGATTATTGTTGTAACATTATACCTGTTGCCGATCCGTTTTATCTTTTCAGACGAATGAACCTGTTTGAGACAGGTTGTGTATTTTGTTTAGGTTGTATGTCTTTATTTTTGGGTGTGTATGGATTATCAATTCCTATCAATGCTTTATCTATGAAAATTTTCTGGATATCTTCACTTTCCATACTGATTTCATGAAGTTGATCTCTACATCAGTTTTTCCGATGTGTTGGATACAATTTTTGTAATATCATCAAGACATTTCATTTTTTTTCTGACACTTGAGTAGTGCTTTGAGGTATAGGAGATATCTGTTGACATTTGTGTTCTTTTGATTTACACTTGTGTCTATATAACATGTCGATTTATTTATCATTACATCTAGATATTGATGTTTCTGATGTGAACTCATAACTATTGTTGGTTCTTGTTTGTGACGATGAAGTAAGGCTGTTGAATTTATCAATTTATGATCCCCTTCACATTTTATATCCAGCAGTATTTATTCAGGAAACCGTTTTCAACCTTTTAATTTCCTTCTCAAATTCCCATGGGCTTTTATTCAACCTTGACCGAACCGTCCATACATCAATACCCCAATAAAATCACAGACCTTGCGTGTTTTCCACAGCATTTTTCTCTGCTTTCATCACCAGCGTTATAACATTGTTATGCCCGTCCCGGTCATAAATTCGACTTCTCTTTTATATAAAAGTTCCAGGGGCTTATTTATAATATTGATACCGCTCTCTCGTATGCTAAACGGGGCGAAGCTTCTAATTTATACCCCCCAAGAATTCGAGATCCCTGTAATCATGTTAACGTCTATTCCGCGTACTTTGTAGTTGGCATTAGGGTGAAATTTCAGAGAGGCTTTGCTAAAGACGTGGATGAGTTTTACTCCTCCTGCGGGTATCTTTTTGTGGCACGAGTGTATGGTGAGCGTCTGAAGTTTGGACACGTGGGAAGGAGATGAAATGCATGCAATAGTCTCACCTTCCATAATAGTTATTTATAGACCAAGGGTATTGTCGCAATTTGGTTCCCGCTTGGCTCATTACGAGAAGATTTTTTGTTGTTTCACCCAACTTTCATTCATCCACATAATGAAATAACTCATTTGAAAACTTCATTCAATATTCATTATAAGAAAAATGGAAAATAGGCTCGAAAATGAACTGACATTGAATAGCTAACGAGAAATACAAGAAACACCATAAACTTACAATATATTGCTAACCAGCAGGATTGTCGTAAAGGAGATGTGCTGCATTCTCAAAAATGTTCTGGAACTGTTTCTGGAGAATGATCAATGAATACTGACTGATTTACTGAATATTGAATACCGAATCTTGACCTCCCTCAATATTTATAAAGATTCATATGCTGAGGTTGCAAGTTTTCTCCGGTCAACGTGCGAAGTTGAAATGCTTAGCACGCATCCGTGCAAGTTTGCGAATTTGGAGATTGTTTTATATTCCTATATCCTCTAATCGTATCAATTTGGTGTTTATGGTATTAAAATATGGAATTGTAAATACTGAGTATTCCTGTTTTAGAATTTTGAAGTTGACGTTCAAACATCTCTCAATTCATGTATTTGTTTGAATGGAATCGAATAAATCAACGAATATATATATATATATATATATATATATATATATATATATATATATATATATATATATATATATATATATATATATATGAAAATACTTAGGGTTAACGTTTCGGAAACTAATTTTAATTCCTTTTATAAGTTATGAAAACATAAGCGGATTTAGTCTCCGAAACATTAACGTTCAGTTTTTATTAATTTTTTGATAGACAAAATTTGAATTATACGAGAAATTGCTGAAATTGGACTTGTTATATCCAGAAAGAACTGTTTTTCAATAGACGCCAATATTAATTCTCATTTTATTCAGATTGTGGTATGTTATAAACCCAAAAAAACACGGAAAAAATACTGATGATACTGTTTCCTCTTCCCTCGCATCCACTCAACAACACCAACAAAAACAGTTATTTCCATCAGTATCAATCCAGAATATAGTGTCTGATCACCCTACTGTGACCACTATCGAACAGGAGCAAGAACCGGATAGGGCACAATCTCAGTCTCGACCCCTTTTCAATCAAACTTCCAACCCCCTTCCCTAGCTCCCGGGGCAGGAGTAAGGCGCTTCGATTTCAGCTAAAGTTTTGGTAAAGGACCTGTATTGTCAAACCTCCATTCAGAGACCTCCGAACTACAATATAAATTATACATCAGCCCAATCTCCGAAGTTATAAGCCCTTCATTCATCGTAGTCCGCTTGAATTAGACGAAAGACTTTGCAGTTCTATGCAGCGTTTCAAAACCAACTACATACTACATCTTATGTATTTTGAGTTGATCTGCTCGATTGAAGAGATGAAATAGATTACATAACTTCGCAAGAACTGAACCATTTTTCTTGAGAAAACTGTATTGTTTATCGAGGCTGAAGAGAATACATTTTTGACATAGGAATATTAACTTTTGCAGAGGATTGTATACGATGAAATGAACAAGGAATATTTGCAAGGAAAATTTTAATACATTTCGTGTTTCAAATAGTTATTGTTCTAAGAAGAACTTCAAGATGTTTCCACAATTATTGTCATTCTTTGTTGTAACGGTTATAATTGTGTGATCGTTATGTTCTTCAAAATTGCAGGGAAATAAATCTAAACCCAGATCACTCAGGCACTTCCTGAAGACATACATTTTTCCATTTTGAATGTAAATTTACATTGGAGACGATGGAAGTCTTCAAGGAACCATTTTGCCCTGGTAACTCTGAGAAGAACTCGTGTGTGGGTTAACTGTAGAGTAATTTTGATTTACCTACCCAAAAGAAACAAGAGTCCATTCTTTTGAGAGTTCTGCTAGGATTCTAAAGCAGTCCAAGGCTTTCCAAAACATTATGAAGCAGTCTGAAGTATCATAGAGGATCATAAAGGGATAATTTATATCTCCTTGCTGGATATAAAGGATAATTGAAGGTTTAAGGACAGTAGATACCTTCCTGACTGTGAAGATCTTCCGTGAAGGGGATAACTGAGTTCATATTTGTGGAGCTGTCTATTTTTTGTGAAGTTGTTCATACTATCAGATGCTGGAGAAAAGCCGGAGAGAGTGTCACACTAGAGTGACAAAGTGGGTGACCGTCATTCTTATAAATATAAAATACATGTGAAATGTTGTTACTATCATTATTGTTGGGTGAACATGGTAGTAAATGCTCCTACCTGAGGTAGTTTTTTAATGGGTGTTCGATATTTCTCTGGATGATTCTTGAGCTACGTTTATAATCTGAAGTTCATGAAAAAATGGAGCCGCAAGGATTTTTGTTTTCGAAATACGGGGTGTTGAATATATTCTCACATCATTTCAGGAATAATTTTTATATATGGTTATAATAAACTATGAGATTGGAACCTTTGGTGTTAGAGTTGAAACCTTTTGTAGGGATCAATTACCTCAACACCAAACTGATATCATCACTAGACACACGTTTCGCTAACATGGTTATCATCTTCCTTTTCCTTCTCCTGGAGATGCTAAGCGATTGTTAGCGAAACGTGCGCATAGTGCAAATAATATCAGTTTGGTGTTTGGGTAATTCATCCCTCAGAAATGTGATGTGAAAGTTAATTAGTACTTGAATTTTTATGGTGAGATATTTAGATGCGATTTAAGTTCAGATTGTAACTGTGAAAGGAACTGCAAAACTTTTTTGTGCATGGTTGTTTCACTTTTCCACAGAAAAAATTCGTTCCTTTTCAATTTCAAGATGAAATCATTCCAATTCTTATTTTTCAACGAAACTTTAGATAATTGTCGAATCACAATCACAAAACAATTCCAACTCCTGCCATCGACACCCTGTACCTTGTGTAATAACCGTAATGAAATAAATGCTTTCATTTTGTATTATTTGGTTTTTAAGTACTTGAGTATAAATTTGCAAATGCAATGCAAACTATATCAGTTTGTTGTTAGGGGAATTGATCTTTACAAGGAGTATAAACTTTTACACCAGAGGTTTCAGTCTCATCGTACCTTTCTAGCAGTTTTTTTTTTCTCGTTTTGATATCAAGCTCTCCACAACAAACAGGTTCAAATATTTCAATCACTGCTTGATCAGCAGCTGAAATAAACAGATTAGACTATAATTTCACTCTGAAATGGCGGCTGTTGTTACCAGACGTGCATTTCCCAGATCAAATTTTTGATATTGAAAAGTATTCCGAAATAAGCTTGGATACGAACTTCTGTATGCAGAGGAGGTCTTGAGTGATAAACTTAGGATCTTCTGCTCTTCAATACTTTGAAATAGGGCGGCTCTTTGAAAACTGAAGTCACTGATTATTCCAAACACTATATAACCAACAAAAGAAAATATAAACAGAACAAAAAAAATATTAGAAGATGTAGGTAGAGCAATATTCAACGAAACATTCTTTAATTCTAAAGTCAGCCATTGTTTAGATCAAAATGATGAAGCTACAAAAGAAGTGGAAGTGCAAAAATGAAATGAGACCAACACAATCTTCTCAATGAAGGGTGAATCCTATGGAAACTGCACAAGCTGTCAAAATATGTATTACCATTTTTTATAGACATATAGTTAGTCAATGCCTAAAAACGATTTGAAGCGTTTTTGTTACACCATCTCAAGATGAATAAAAACCCTGGTGTGTTGACTTATACCTAATAGATTGTAAGCAAATTTTCTCGACTTTTCGCTATCTTGATTTTGATCAATTTCAACTGAAGAGATGCCTTCGAGAGTTTGCCAGCAGAGGCGCACCTTAAGTGATTTTAATTTAAACTGTGATGCCATGATATCCGTCTGCTCGACGACCATTTGATTATTTATAGATTTATAGGTTATGTTTATTTCATGGTCTCATGTTTTGCATGCAATTTCTTGCTTTCCCGCGAAATGCTAGAAATGTAGTCATCACATTTCGACTGATTATTAGGTATCCCTCTTGCTTTCAATTCGAAGAATAATAAATCAAAAACTCAGTGATTGTGATGTGATTTTTAATCTTCCGATACAATAGTTGTGAGTGAAACTGGAAGGTATTGATATCTTATCTTTCTACTTTCTGAGGAACCAAAGATAGGTAAGTACTCTTTTCTTCATAGTGTTGAAAAAAATGCAATTTTAATGTGATTACGAGCCGATGATATGAGAGATAAGTAATACCTACACGTTACACGAGCGTTTTATTTTTTGCTTTGTGAATCGGTTCATAATAAATCTAACTATCACTATAAAATCAAACAAATACAAGAACAGCAACAATAAACAGTTAAAAAGAATATAAACAAGAAAAACGTAAAAAGAAACAAGAACTAGGTACAAGATTTTGAATATTAAAGGAACTTTCGAATGCATTCAAATTCAAATCGAACTGTCAAACATTTCAAAAAAATTAATAGCTTTTTATTAGACGAACTTGACTTTACGTATTTTGTATACTGATAATTCTATTGGTAAACGAAAGATCCAGCGAGAGTTTATCCAATGAGACCGCCGGTATCGAAAATCACTCGTAAGCTGCCGCCTCAATGAAAATGTACCCTTAGAAAATCGCATTTGTATCACCACCTCAACACCACCTACCGTCAAAAAATGTAAGTTCACTCTTCGATTTCTCAGGTCGAGAGGAATTGGCCAAACAAAAGCATATCGGTCAACGCACCAGGGTTTTCATTCATCTTGCTAACTTTCTTTCTACATCGTTTTCTCATTTGAAACCTGCCCAAAACTAAGTGAATAGATAAAATTCATCAAGAATAATATAAAGCGAATAAAAAAAATAGAAATGCACTCTTAATTTAATAATCTAAATATTGAAAATTAATTCGAAGGAACAGAAATCGAACAAATTGCAAAGATTAGGATTGAAAATCGAATGAATTATAGTTGCAAAAAAGTTAATCAACAGGGAAGGTTCTAAAATGTAAACAGGATAATCAGAATGATTCATGATCGAAATTTTGAATATCTGAAAAAAAACAGCTTCATTCAACTTTCTTCTGAATCAGTGAATCCCTCAACTTGATGTGATGCTCGTTCTTTCGAATATGGTCCGCAATTCTTGATTCCAGAGTTTCTCCTCGGTGCGTGTTATTTTTATGTTCCTTCATTCTTACTCCTAATGACATCTTGGTTTGTCCGATGTAACATTCACATGTATTTACCCCAATACACCATAATCGGGGACATTCACCTCACACCAATTCCGGCATTTATGCATGTAAATATTCCAATTCATGCGGACTATAAGCCCCTATTCATTAGCGAATCCGCCTCCACAGATAACACTCGTACACTCTAATTGAAAATTAGCGACCTCTGTCGGTTCATCGAGAGCGACTTATCTTTTGTGCGGGACATAAATCTGGAGCCGCCCACCACGATTAATGGGGTATTTGTTGCCGATGCTGCGGTCGGAGATCTCATCCCGTGCCCTGGGGGGTAGGGGTAAGGGGCGGCGGTCGGGTTATTATAATTAGCTTCGATGTGTGCGTGGTTACATCTAGATTGTTGTGACGTCGGGTTATCTGATGGGGAATAATTGTTGAGGTGGATGGATGTTCTTTTGCGGTCTGCTTGGTGATAGGCCACTATTTCATACGAACTCTTTTTTTTTATATGTAGATTTACATGAAAGGGAAGCCCTGTAATGTTCGAAGAACACCGCGTGAATCAAGGGACAGGAGATAGAATGGAAAAGAATAGTTTATTCATGGTTTCAATACATATCATGAGTTACAATCAATGATATTCAGAACAGCAGGATAACTTAGGTGTACGGCAAATCTAAGTGAAACGGTGAATAAAACAGTAAATCTTACGAAGCAGAGTTTCTGCTTGTTTGTGAGGAAAAAATTATATCTAGTTACATAAAATACACGAAAACAATTAATATAAAAACATTAAATAATGTCTCCTAATGGACTCAGTTAACAATTTGAAATGAGAAACGGTCACACACCGACCATCTATACGTAAAATGATGAAAGTTCCCAAATATATTGACAAATTGAAGTGAAATATGGTAAGAGTTTACAAATATAATATAACAGACATAAATAATATGGCAGACGTCACATATTATTCGATCATATACACAATAGTGTATTTATCATATAAAACAAATATTCGTGGGTATACTTGAAGACTGGCTTTAAATCAAATATTCAAAAAATGAACAATTTGTTCAGGCCAGCCTCAACTCACCTACACTGTAGGTTGACGGACTAACACCTATTAGAAAACAACTACTCCCCTGGCTAATACCACGAAGGGCATTGGATTACATCCAACTGGTGTTAGTGCGGGATTCTTCACAGAAGAAATTCCACATATGCTCTTGGCGATACAACTACCAGAATTGATTTTCAATTATTGGGACGGGACACACTTGTAGACCGGTTTCGGGCTATTTGGCCTCTCGTTAGTGCAAGGCAGTGCCATCATCAACATAAGTTGATGACTTCCCATAATTTAAAATCATACTCGGGTAGAGTATCTTCACTAGACCTAGGCTGATACAAACAGGCTGGCCTGAACAAATTGTTCATTTTTTGAATATTTGATTTAAAGCCAGTCTTCAAGTATACCCACGAATATTTGTTTTATTCGGATTTTTCCTTGTACAAGGAATTGGGACCATGCGGATATACTCTTGGTTAGTACCTAGTCTACGGGCAGATGGCGCAGCAACGGCTATTTTGCTTGTTGTTTGTATCAGCCTAGGTCTAGTGAAGATACTCTACCCGAGTATGATTTTTAATTATGGGAAGTCATCGACTTATGTTGATGATGGCACTGCCTTGCACTGACGAGAGGCCAAATAGCCCGAAACCGGTCTGCAAGTGTGTCCCGTCCCAATAATTGAAAATCAATTCTGGTAGTTGTATCGCCAAGAGCATATGTGGAATTTCTTCTGTGAAGAATCCCGCACTAACACCTGTTGGATGTAATCCAATGCCCTTCGTGGTATTAGCCAGGGGAGTAGTTGTTTTCTAATAGGTGTTAGTCTGTCAACCTACAGTGTAGGTGAGTTGAGGCTAGCCTGAACAAATTTTTCATTTTTTGAATATTTTATTTATCATATTTCGTGGTGTTTGATTCATATGTTCTTTCAATTTTAATTTGAATTTGTTCGGATTTAATTCTTATTTGAGATGATTGGGCAATGAGTTGAAAACTCTCGGTCCAAGATAACAGAAACTTCGTTGGCCTATCGATTTGTTCATTCTAGGTATTACTTTTCTTTCTTTGAAACGTGTATTGTGTTCGTGTTCCAGCGTACTCAGGTTATGTTTATATCTATGTTGTACAATTGCTGCATTGAAAAAAAATAATTGTTTTGGATCGAGTATATGTTATTCTGTGTACAGAAGATCACTAGGGTAGTCGAACCCTTTCGTCAATATGTATCTGAGAAAACATTTTTGAATCACTCCTAGAGAATGTAAGTAAATTCCAGATACCACTCCCCATCCGAAAATTCCATAGCTGATATGGCTTTCAACCAAACTTTTGTAAAGAATAATCGATACGAATTAACATTCACCTTGAATTCTGAAGTTTTTAAGCCTCAGGAAAAACCTCTTTCGGCGAGGAGTTCCAAAGCTCAGCTGTTCTATTGAAAAAAGAACCCGGGGCAAGAGAGGTTCTACAAGTCTCCAAATTCACAACAAAGGGGTGGGAATTCTGTACTCGTCGAGTCATCCGTGTAGATATTGCCAAGGGTGGAACGATTGATAACAATTCGGAAGAGCATTGACCGTGAAAGTATCTATAGAATAGAGACAAGTCTCCGAACCTTCGACGATGTTCCAATGAAGTGAGCGAGTGTGTGAGCGAAGAATCACCAACAAGACGGATTGCCTTTTTCTGAATAGAATCGAGAAGCTTTAATGAATATTTTGGTGTCGAACTCCATACATGAGAACTGTATTCCAAGACAGGTCGTATCTGAGCCTTGTAGATCATTAGAAGCTGACGAGAAGTGATCAAGTAGCTACTGCAGGTGAGTTCTATCTTAGTGTTGGAAAATATATGATACATTTCAACACAAATTTGTACAATGGAAGATAGTTTTGGAAATTCAGAAACAAATTTGATGTTGATTGATAATAGAACACAAACCTCAATAACCTTTCTCTCACTTGAGTGGTTATATTTGTGCTCACTAGTGAATTTCTATACCGACGGTCTCATTGGCCATGATAGCAACTTAGTACTTAGTAGTAGGAAGAACGAAAAAATCGTAGTGTTCATTTCTAAAGCCAGAAATGAAACGTTACCGGTAGTATTTTTCGAGATCTATGCAACAAGAAAAATTGAATGAGGAACTGTCAGACTTACCAATCGGAAAATCGTCGAACTGAAGAATTAACAAAGGAGGGTATGCTTTTCTGGGCCATCTGCTCCCGGTCATAAGATTTTGCACAATTTTAGGCCAATAAAAAAGGAACTTTTTCTCAAAGTTTCTGCTTTCAAACCATCTCGGAACATCTTCGAATGAGCTCTTCTTCAGCAAAACATATAAAGGCAATACATTATACTCCAGTCTATGACGGTGAAAAAATTGTAAACTGTGTATTTATCCCATACAGCACCGATTCGTATGAAAATTTGGATATAGGTTCTACTTACCCTCCATTCCAAAATCTACCCCGTGCCGAGGGTTGCTTTCTCCCTGGGGATGGATGCCACCCCTTCTTGGGGGTGAAAAAAATTTTATTGAAAATAAGTGCGGAAATCAATAGATTGACTAATTCTAAGCACTTTTTGTTCAATGAAGTTTTTTCTGAAAAGCAATACTTTTCGACTTATTCGCGAGTGAAATTGTCGGTTTTCAGGCAAAAAAAACACGTTTTCAGATCCTTTTTCGCGAATAACTGGAAAAATATGCATATAATCGAAAAACCTGCAGAGAGCAAAATTATAGCTTTTGAAAAAACAAAGGCGATTGTTCATTTGTGATGTATGCAAACCCACTACAAACTGAATACTTGCTTGTTGAAAGTTGATTGGTATTTTCAAACGACAAAATGGAAAGTTTCTACGTACAATAACCAAAATCCAATGCATTTTTCGAAAAAAAACAATCGAAACTTTTCTGAAGTCCTTCAAAAATCCTTCATTTTTGTTATTTATAGAAGTTTCTAGCATCAAAACTGACTGAGGTATGAAGGAAATAATGTTGAATCCTAGTTTTCCGTTGAAAAAAAATTGTGAATAACTCATCCTCTTTCCCCCCCCGTTGAAAAAAATCGTTGTTACTCCATAATTCACTTCATTCATGTTTTTATGATGAGTTCTGAGTTTTTCATCCAGTGAGAGTACGTAGTTTCGGAAAAAATTGAGATTGAAGAGAAAAAATCATATACGTGATTCAGCGAAAATGAAGGCTTTTCTTCTCTGAAAATTTCGGTGTTTCATTTTTTTCTGCAGGATGAAAATAGAGTAAGATATGGCCAGTAAAATACTGTGAGGGTTCGCGCAAAGTACCTTTTTTGAGCCCTTTCAGCATGAACCTTTTCAAAAATATAATCTGAAACAAGGAATAATGTGAATGAGCTTAAAGCTCTTGAAAAAAGCTACAAAATACTTTTTTGGTGGATTTGATTGCTTGAAGACTAAGCGAGTTATGGGAAAAAAACAAAAACAATTTTTGTAGAAATTAGAGTATGTACATTAGTATAATGAAGAATACACATAGTAATTATATTTAAGGCCTAGTGGAACTATATGTATATTATATTTTTATATATACAGATAGTTCAACTAGGCAACGATTTTTTCCAAAGGGGGGGGGGGAAGAGAGGATGAGTTATTCACAATTTTTTTTTCATGGAAAAAATAGGATTCAACATTATTTCCTTCATACCTCGGTCAGTTTTGATGCTAGAAACTTTTATAAATAACAAAAATAAACGATTTTTGAAGGACTTCAAAAAAGGTCCAACCAATTTTTCCCGAAAAATGCATTGGTTTTTCATTATTGTACGTAGAAACTTTCCATTTTGGCGTTTGAAAATACCAATCGACTTTCAACAAGCAATTATTCAATTTGTAGTGGGTTTGCATACATCACAATTAAACAATCGCCTCTGTTTTTCCATAAGCTATAATTTTGCTCTCTACAGGTTTTCCGATTAGATGCATTATTTTCCAGTTATTCGCGAAAAAGAATCGGAAAACGTGTTTTTTTTTACTGAAAACCGACAATTTCACTCGTGAATAAGTCGAAAACTATTGCTTTTCAGAAAAAACTTCATTGAACAAAAAGTGCTTAGAATTAGTCAATCTATTGATTTCCGCACTTATTTTCAATAAAAAATTGTTCACCCCCAAAAAGGGGTGGCATCCACCCCCAGGGGGAAAGCAACCCTCGTCACAGGGTAGATTTTGAACAAGAGTGTATGTAGATCCTGAATCCAAATTTTCATGCGAATCGGTGCTGTATGGGATAAATACACGGGAAAATGGTCATAGACTGGACTATTACTGAAATAGACATTTTGGTACGGCGCTTATGTGCATATCAGGTCTTTGGTTGCAATGTGATACAGAGGTAGAGACCATAAAGAGAAACTTCTGTGTTTTAGGGGCAGCATCTATGAAATCTCTATTGTTATAAAAACGTTTTGAACTAGGCGAGGTCACAGATTAATTAACCTGTGGCAAGGTTCTGAACATATCTTCTTGTGGTGTAGATAGCACTGATATATAGCGGGAGCAATCGAACGATATTTGTATTGGTATAATTGAAGATCGGTGTTAGTATAATCAGCTAACAGAAATGATTACTGTTGCGAATTCTCACTGTCGCCAATAACTCAACTCTTTTTGCTTTTTAAGTTTTTGGTATCGATGATGGTGTGGGTGATCAATAAGTGGGCAGCAAGGAAGAGCACAATAAGTTTGAAAGTTCTGCAAAAAATCCGGTATGTTTATAGCATAGTGATGAAAAACAACAAAGTAGCCTTGATTTATTAATTAGAACAGAAATACTCACTTCCATTTATTAAATAGCCAGTAGATGTAGATTATATAATGCTTCAACATTAATAATAAAAATAATAATGTGTCTTTATTTTGAATGAAGAAGTATTTATACAATCAAGTATTATCTGGGAGGCGGCATTCAACATGGTTGCTCTTCCATGCAACCCTCCCAGTAACCAACATATTGAGAGATATGACGAACAGATTAACAAAATTCGAGTAGGTTCATATATGTATATACACAGAATCAAGTAATATAAAGCAATAGCAAGCAATACATAATTTCAGAAAAAACAATATTGAGTTTTATCTGCTAATCATGTTGACATGAGCCCTGACATGCCTTCGGAATGTAATTAGAGAGGGAATGGTTTTAATCGAGTCCGGTAATGAATTGTATTGTTTAACGGATGAATACGAGAAAGATTTCTGAAAGAGGGCAGTTTTGTGTGAGGGAATGCAGTATTTTCCAGAGAATCTTGTGGAGATCTGGTGTATTTCTGACCTTTTTTGAATTTTTGATGTTAGGTTAGCTGGAGCATCAGGACTATTATTCAATTTATAAATTAGGCAACACATGTGCACTATAAATCTCTGGTTCAAATTTAACCACGTAGAACTCAGGAAAGCCTCGCTTATATGGTCATATTAACGTAACCCATAACTGTATCTAATACATGCATTCTGTATCTTCTGAAGACTGTTCCTATTGTTGGATGTAAGTGCAGGCTAATAGACTATATCACAGTATGCTAGACCAGAGAGAATCAGTGAGTCACACAACCTGAGTTTAATATCCGTATTCAAAATGTGGCTATGCATATGCAACAATCTCAATTTTCCATAGGCGTTTTTCAAAAGATAGCTCACATGCCTGTCAAACCTCAGATTGTCATCAATACAAATACCCAGATTTTTCACACTATCAGAGGGCACAAGCACACTTCCATTGAGAACAATTTTTAGATTTGGATCTTTCTTAACCTCTTCATTTCTATTCTCGAGAACAAGTAATTTAGTTTTGGAATCATTTAACAGAAGACAGTGAGCTTTCGACAATTCAGAAATATAATGAAGGTCGGAGTTAATACTTTCACAGTTTGTTTTCAGTTCGGAAGGATTAAAATTCTTATTTAATTGTGTGTCATCCGCATACTGGTGAGTTTTGCAAAATTCTAGAGCTTTTGGAAATTTAGCAGTGTAAACACAGAACATTATACATTGATTGGAAAATCTAGGAGCACTTTTCTTACGAAATCGATTACAAAAATTACACTGTGTTTCTACTTGAGTAGTCGACGTACTTATTTTTATGAGAAAATGTATTCTTTATAAAAAGTTATGTTTGGTTCAAAATCCTTAATGCAACCATCAAATGTTACATTTTTTAATTGTGTTCATTATTTACTTATATATTTCATCAGATTTTTATTCACACATGCCTTATTGGCCTATTTGAATGGATAAATAACTAGTAAAATATTGAAATATATCAATGAAAAAATAAGTAATATGTAGTAGTTGTACAGAACTGTGGTTTTATTTCACTTGGTATTAGATTAAAAATTAACAACTAAAAAGCAAATTAACAACTAAAAAGCGTTCAAAATTACGAATATGCCGAATAATTCCATTAAATGAACGAATCGAAAAGAAAACGATGCATTCAATTGTTATCAACATCACTAAAGAAAAAATGTCAGTTCTGACAATTGATCATTCAAATAATCATCGAAAACAATATTGCCACACCGCATTTTTCGAAAATAATTGAGGAGAAGATATTATTTTTTTCTATAAATTATTTCAGATTGAGAATTTAACTCATGTATAAAATATCCCATAAGCCGCCATGATTTTGTCATTATGACAGCGAAAAAACTTTGCCTTAAGTTTTTCAGCGACAAAACGGAACCCAACTCTTAAAAGCATGGCAACCAGAATTGTAAACAAATCTTTGACGGCGTCTTTGTCAATTTTTCACTTGCCTTGTCAAAAGAGTATATCCGATCTGTGAAAATGAAATATAAGAATTGTGTTTTTTACGATTGTACCTATCCGTTGAATTGAATGAACTAAACTGTATTCATTAAATTGTCGTACCGAATCACACTCAAGCTTTTTTTTGTCGATGAAAACTTGACATTTATGATTCGAGTTCAGTTGCCTTCCGGCAAATTGACTCAAAAACTGCCAGAAAAAATTACTCGTCCTACGGACTCGTTATTTTTTCAGAGGCAGTTTATTTCGTTGAGTTGCCAGGCAACAAAACTCTCATCGAAATGTCATGTTTTCTTCGACAAAAAAAGCTCTCTTGTAAATAGAAATGAAGAAAAAAGGAAAATAAACACTACATGACTCATTTATAAGCATTCGAAAGCGTTCAAAATGTTTCAGAAAAAGTTCTAATTTTCTTATCTAAAGCATACCCTCCTATCAATCTAACGAAAATTCAAATAAAGTCGAATGAAGCATCGTAAAAACTAGACATCACAAAACACCATCAGTCAATTTCCATTTTTTCTCCTTTTCCACGACCTATCTCCCCCTGAATATCACTGATTGAATCCAATTTATTACTTTCCCATGCATTATTCGACGATTAATCTCACAAAGTCCGATGATAATTAAAGTTCTTTCCGCAGTCGGAAAACCCCTTCTGGGAAAACGATCCGGCTCATTTTTCCTCTTAATTATTCTGCATTACCAGAAATTGAAATACGGAAGATAATTAAAGCGTAATAATCCATTTACGGTCTGCTTCTCTCTCAGAAAGACTTCCCGGTATCACAAATCATTTAATTTCACCACTAATCGGAGGCGGGAGTTAAAAGTATGCTGAAAAGTCAATGGACCGGAGAGTTTCATCTGTTTATTATTTATCATTCCTTACGAATCATGTGATTTGAATTTATGATGGTTATGAATTTGAAGCACTGAATTCTCATTATTGAGTGCTCTGAATGGTTTTGATATCCAGCGAGAGTTTTCCTGAACCTGCATTTCGAAATGGATAATTTCTGTTCATTATGAGCTTATGATCGTTATCATCAGTATTGGAAAATTCATCGTACTTCTTTAAAAATTTATTGCCTTTCACTAAGAAATTTCACAATGGAAAATACGTTCGCATCATATTCGAAACGTCTATGATTGAAATCTCGCAACAAATAGTTATTTGTTTCACTAGACAGGAAAGTAGTAAATTGACTGCCGCGGCTGCGAGTTCATAACCATGAGTAACGCAGTCAATCTACTCTGCAGCCGAGTTGAACACGTAGTTTTTTCTCCGATTGTTTATACATAGGATATTGTATTTTCAAATTATTACAATAAATATATATTTTCTGTTTTCCGTTGTGTTATTTGGTTTAGTATGTATCAGTATTGACCGTAAAGTATTTGTTGTTTCGAATGTTGTTTCAACATCATACCTGTTGCCGATCATTGTATTTTATTTTATGTAGGTTGTGGGTCTTCATACTGGGATGTGTTTGGATTTTAAATTTTCGTTTATGTTTTTTCTATATAATTTTCCCCTTCATTGAATTGTTCTTGTCAGTTACATACAATTTTTGTTCTATAATAGATGCATTTTACTGAAGCTTTTTTGACACTTCTGTGGTGATTTGAGATGTGGTGGAGCTGTCTGATTGGCATGTCTCTTCTTTAGAATTACACTGGTGTCCACATGGATTGTCGATTTCTTTATCTTAACATCTAGAAATGTTCATTGTTATTTTCTGCTTCTAATTTGAACTTAATTGTTGGTTCTTATTTGTTGACATGTTTCAAAAATGTGTCAAGTTCATTTCGACCATGACTTCATATAGAGAAAACATCATCAACACATAGGGAAAATATTTATCCACCACAAATAATGACGATCAAACAGCACATATGAAATATCAAATACGAATAAATCCAAATTGAGGAATTCCGACCATAGGTTTATGCCAGTTTCGGATACCTACACAGCAGGCTGATGTATCAAAGTGAATTATTGTCCTTCAGAGTCATATTTAGAGGACCTTTCCAGAAAAAAAGAAAGAGTATGGAGTTATCTCTATTCGATGATCGTGTGAATTATTATCCTTCAGAGTCATATTTATAGAGTTATCTCTATCAGGTGATCGGGTGGATTATTATAGTACAGAGTTATACTTTAAGGACCTTTCTTGAAAAAATCCTGCTTGTATGCGTGAACGAGTACGGAGTAATCGGGTGGAGTCGCTTCAATATGTATTCTGACGAAGTCGCCGAATCTATATTCTGGAGAAGTCGCCGAATCTATATTCTGGTGAAGTCGCCGAATCTATATTCTGGCGAAGTTGCTTGAGACTATATCTCAGCCAATAATCCGTAACCAATTGAACGATTTTTTTATCTACAAGCATTCAAAAGTATGCTTATTCTCAGTTTCCTTTCCGATTCGAAAATAACTGGCCTTGGAGAAGAAAACGAAGGTGGAAAAAGCCATTTTATCGTGTACATTCGAATCGTCACACCTCTACTATCGTTTATAAAAATCAATTGATGCTTCCACATGTTTTCGTAGGTGGTAGAATAACCCCGCAGCGAGTAATTTCCTGCTGATTCGATTTTGTTGGGGATGATTGACATGAAAAACGACTTTACAAGAATTTCTCTCTCGAAAGCAGTCTGTGAATAATTGTTAAAAAAACAACACTGCCGCCCCATCTCTATGTAGAAACATATATATCATTGAACTAGGGTTAGTATAATCAATCCAACACATGAAAATTGTTCGACTGTATTGTTTGAACGTCACTTTTTTTTGGTGGATCAATATTTGTTCCGTAGGTTTTTGGGTTTGTAACCTACCACAATCTGAAAAAATAAGGATTAATATTGGAATCTATACGAGTGTAGAAGGGCAGATTTTCAATCTATCCCGAAAAGTTGCTGCGTCTATTGAAAAACAGTTCTTTCTGGATAGAACAAGCCCAATTAGTCAGCAACTTCTCGTATAACTCAAATTTTGACTATCAAAAAAATAATAAGAACTGATATATATGAAAATACTTATCTGTTAACGTTTCGGAAACTAAATCTGTTTCCGTTCTCAGAACTTCTAGGCGAATTCCTTTTCAAGTGCAAATACCTGGTAAAGATGGTTCTCATGATTGACAAATCAAGAAAACCATCTTTGTTGTTGCTGCTGCGTCTATTGAACTGTTTTTCAATAGACGCAGCAACTTTTCGGGGTAGATTGAAAATCTGTTCTTCTACACTTGTATAGATTCCAATATTGATTCTTATTTTTTCAAAAAACAGTTTACTGAAAAATGGGAGGGACCAGGAAACATGTTAAAAGCAGAGGATTATATCTGATGATTTATATTTGCCTATTAAATGTGATGTTAACTCATTCAAATTTCGCAAAAAAACGAGTTCCATCGAAAAAATTGTTATTATAAACTATATATAGATGCTTTCTTAACTGTGAACTCATGAAATTGGAAATAGAAATGATGAAATTGATGCATGAATCCTATATTTAGGTGTGAATTTGACAGATGAAAATTTCAAGGCCACTGTCCGTCATATGGGAAGAAAATTAATTGGACAGGGTAGTCTTGAGACACATCCTTCTGAAACTGCTGACGAATACTGTAAAACCCCAGAATATTGAGTCGATGTCCTTACCTACTACAAAATGGCGAACCATTCGATTATTGTCTGAATAAGGCAAGGCCGAGGTGAGGACTTTTGACTTTGTTGAGGTTTGTATAGTATCTCATGAAGAATCATTCGCAAAATAATATCAAAAAATGAACAAGAAATAATTTCTGGTATGTTTGATTTAAACATATTTTGTTTTTAAGTAGGCATCGCACATAAACGAACTCCATGATTCTCCCACAAATTTAATGATGTTATTCTATCTAAATCTCTCTAAGCGTGCCCTACTGACACCTCACATCCTCATCAACTTAGCAGGAACACCCCTACCCTTGGTTGGGAAAACAAAAAATATCGGGTTATCGGTTGACGAGAACCTCAGATTTATAAGACATGTAAGTTATCTGTGCCAGAGCTCTCATAATATACTGAGACAGTTGTATCCTAATCGTGACATTATGTCATCTAAAATAAATCTTGAATTGTGTGAATCTCTAATAGTGTCAAAACTATCATATTGTGACAGCATTTATGGTCCAGCAATCTTACAGACTGATGCTTCGCGACTGCAAAACATTCATAATTCTCGTATTCGATTCACTTGCGATATTTGAAAATATGAGCACATTAGTTCGAAATTTAGAGATTCTGGGTGGCTGAAGTTAGAAAAAAATGCGCGAAGTTCATCTTTTAACACTGACTCACAAGGCTTTACAGTCAAGCGAACTAACATATCTTCGCGATAGACATAAACAAAAACCAAGTGAACACGAGAAAAAAAATTCTACTAGTTATCCCTAGACACTCCACAGCACTATTTACGCGTAGATTTCCTTACAATGCATTCGAACAACATAATTCGCTTCCCAAAGAATTCTGGAATTTTTCTTCACACAAATTTCACACACTGAACTGTTGTTGAACAAGGCCTGTCTATTGTTAATTTCTTAAATATTCTCTCGAAATACCTGAAAAATGTAAGACATTATTATTTTAAATATTATTATAATCTTGATCTATGATTCGAACCTTCAGATGGCATATAACCATAAGTTCCCTATTGAAAAACTGGGAAAAAACTTTTTTTTTTGGATGAGCTTCCATATGTTGATGGATAATATGCACGCTTATCTGTCATATATTGTGAGGGTCACAGATCGAATTGGAAAACTCTTTGGGAAACACAACATGAAAACGGTTTTCAATCCCACCAGAAAGATACAACAAACCTCAGGTCGCCTAAAGACAAAAGAGACCCACTGTCAGCAGCGGGAGTTTATCGCATACCTTGCACCTGTGAGAAGGTATACATCGGAACTATCAAAAGATCTATGGGAACTAGGCTGAAAGAGCATGAAAGAACCTGCAGGCTGGGCCAAACTGACAAGTCGCTGTGGCGGAATACGCACTTAGTGAGGGTAACCACAGGATTCTGTTTGAGAATGCGAAACTGATTGCCCCCAACCAGGGTTACCATAGCCGACTGATACGGGAGGCAATAGAGATCCACAAACACACGAATAATTTCAGCAGGAAAGAAGAAGCTGTGAACCTCAACCGAATATGGAATCCCATTCCAAGAAGATCAAAAATAACAAATAACATGCCTGCAAGTAGTGCGGCAATTGATGTTGATGATACTTCTCCGAATCCAGTAATTACGGCAATTACTACTAATGAAAATTCTCTGAAATCAGATAAAGTAATTAGCAATCCACACTACCTGTATCCATATAGGTAAATCATATATGAGCCTCTGAAGAAGCTAGCCATTCAGGCCAGCGAAACGTCAGGAAGAAATTCCAAGAAAATGGCGGCCCTCAAACTCGAACAAAAGTAGTGGTACTGAAAACCTCGGCCGCGAAAGCCTCAACCATTTCTTCAATGATATACACTTACCTATCAACAAAAAAGGTCCGTGAAAATTTTGAATTTCACTAGATACCATATTCAAGATTCCATATTCAAGACGTCACTTGATATTTATTCATAACCAAAATTTCATAATTATATAATAACTAGCTGACCCGTGCCCAATTCGTTGGGGTTAATCATTTTTGTGATGCTATTTAATTGTGTAGTTCTCAGTACTTAGTTTTATTGGATTCATAACAGCTCTGAGTTCTAGGCGCACTCGGAAGAGCTTTTGAAAGAAGTCGAAAATGTTGAATCCTTTTTTATCAGATCGACAATGAATTTCAATAATATGAAACATGTCTTCCATCTGTTGAAGAATATTTTTGCAAACTTTGAAGTTAATTGAAGTAAGTTGTCCCATACAAACTATGATCCCGTTTTCCACCCCTTAGGCTAGGATTTTGGAAAAACTTTCCATATCGGATGCCTACATAATATAAAGGATACACCCTCTAAGTTTCAGACCTCTACGTGCGTTGATTAACCCCTAAAATAACTTTCTACCCCGTTAGGCGATTTATTTCAATACAATACGAAACACGACTTCCATCTTTTCTGTTGAATAATTTTTATGCAAAATGTGAAATAGATTGGACCTATGAATTACGATGTCCCATATAAAGTTTGAACCCGTATTTCACCTTCTTAGAAGTGGAATTTCTGGAAAATATTTCTTATCGGATACCTACGTCACACAAAGAAGACACCCTCCAAGTGTCAGAACTATACAATCAGTGGTTTAGGCTGTGCCTTGATTAACCCCTAAAATAATTTTCTACTCCTTTTCAACTCCGTTAGACGATGAATTTCAATAAAATACGAAACATGTCCTTCATCAATTCTGTGAAAGAATTTCACTGTAAAATGTGAAGTAGATTAGACCAAGGCATCACGTTGTTCACCAGTAAAGGAGCGGCAAATTTTAAGAATCTAAGATTGGTAACACTAAGCATACATCAGGATTAAACTTTAATAATAAAAATAAATGTTTATTTTCTTTAAAAAAAAATCAGATTTTTAATCGAAGTACAGTTAAAAACACTATAATTAATCAGTTATCGAGCGGGATGAAAATAATTAAATTACTAAAATGGCCATAAAAATATGAGTTGGTGATAAAAAGTAAAAATTCAGGGTTGTATGTATTTTTCAATGCCTCATTATAAAAATATAAAAACAAAAAATTTCGTCAAAAATTAAAAAAAAAAAAAATAATAGGGTGAACAACCCTTATCACTTAGGGGTATGGAAAATAGATATTAGCCGGTTCTCAGACGTACTGAATTCGCATATGAAATTTGGTGAAAATCGGTAAAGCCATTTCGGAGGAGTACGGTAACTAACATTGTGACATGGAAATTTTATATTGTTACGTCCTAGCGCCGGCCCTGACCATATCGTAAACGCACGGCGAAAGGATCGCGCCGTAGCGTCGTCATTTCCAAGAACCCGTGGATTCGCCGGGAGAATTCGAGACACGTCATCGGAGCTTCTCTGGAGAATTCTCGATGGTTACGCAGGCATATATAAGCATCGTGATGTCGCGGCAGAGAGACAGAGTCAGTTAGTCAAAGAGTTGGCTATTCGAGAATTTGTATTCAGAGCTAAGTGACGAGAGTTGTTGAGATCTACGTGGAGCAGAGCTTTGTGCGAAAGTAGAATTGTTAGATCAGAGAGTTTTAGTAGCGAGCGAGCATTGGAAAGTTATCAGAGCGATTTTAGTGATTGTGTTGTATCGTATTGTGATAGAGAGTTATAATAAAAGTAGTTTAGTGTTGTTTGGTGTTTTAATCGACGAACCCAGAGGAATATCGTAACAGTGGTGTCAGAAGTGGGATTTTTCCAAGGAAATATCGTAACAGTGGTGTCGGAAGTGGAATTTTTGCTGGTAGATAAGAACAATTTATGGTGAATACGAGAAGTACATCTTACGATACGATGGAGGACATGTTGAAATTAATTCAAAACCAATTTGCGGATTATGAAAGACGACGGCAGGAGGAAAAACAAGAAGAGGAAAAGCGACGACAGGAAGAAAAGAAAGAACGAGAAGAAGGACTCCAGAAAATTCTCGAAGACCAGAGAAAAGAGCGAGAAGCTGAAAAGAAAGAACGACAATTAGAACGAGAAAATGAAAAGAAAGATCGAGAAGAAGCACTCCAGAAAATTCTCGATAATGAAAAGAAAGAACGGGAAGAAGCACTCCAGAAAGTTCTCGAAGAACAGAGAAAAGAACGAGAAGACCTCCAGAAAATTCTAGAACAACAAAAGAATGGAATAGAGATGATAGAAAAACAACGAGAAGCAGACTTCCAGAAAGTTCTAGAAAATCAGGACAAGTTCTTCAAGCATGTTTCACATGAAACCAAAGTACAAATGGAAGAACTAAAAGGAGAACTGAAGGAAGATGTCAATAAGAAAGTAATATCAGTGCGAGAGGAGATGAAAGGACTAGAAAAGAGAGTCGAAAAGCAGAAAGCATTTCTCAGGAACCAAGATCGCCAAGACAGGGTTGCCACATCAGGAATTTCCGTAAAACCGCCGACTTTTGATGGACAGTCGTCTTGGTTCATGAATCGTCGACAATTTGAGGCTGCGGCAGAAACTAATGGATGGGGCGACGAGGAAAAAGCTACGGCACTGATCGTAGCTTT
Organism: Zygogramma bicolorata; assembly: GCA_032362365.1. Classification (NCBI taxonomy): domain Eukaryota; kingdom Metazoa; phylum Arthropoda; class Insecta; order Coleoptera; family Chrysomelidae; genus Zygogramma; species Zygogramma bicolorata. The sequence goes on along the minus strand of JAVJAQ010000444.1, from coordinate 66,808 downwards.
GAGAGGGCCAGCTTTGGGTATATTACAAACGATACCCATAGAACAGCAGAAGCAATATCAGGACCTGATTTCTGCACTGGAGTTGAGGTATGGCGATCAACACCGAGAACAGCTGTACCGGGCCCAAATGAAGACTCGCACACAAAAACCAGGTGAGAGTCTGCAAGAATTTGAGGCAGATGTTCGACGCCTAATCCAGCTGGCGTACCCAGATGCACCCGGAGTTTTCAAGGAGCAGTTGGCTGTGCAGATATTTATTGACGGACTTAGAGACCCAGAAATCCAAAGAACTCTGCGACTTACAAGTTTCAAAAGAAGTAGCGATGCCTTGGTACGTTCGCTAGAAGTGGAGGCGGCCTTCAACACCTCAAGGCCGAAGGTGCGAGCGGTAACAATTGACGATCCCGAACATCGATTTGGCACAGCGAATAGTTCAGTCGAGAAAGTTCTGGAAGAAATCAAATCGTTGATAAGTGGAATGAGCACCCAGAAGAAGAGAACGTGCTACCGATGTAGAAAACTGGGACACCTTATCAAAGACTGTTGGGTGAAGATGCCGCAGAGGATTTGCTATAGATGTAGGAGGCCGGGACATTTCATAAAAGACTGTAGGGAGAGGATGCAACAGAGAAAATGTTACAGATGTGGAAGATCAGGGCATTTCCGGCATTTCATGAAAGATTGCGAGGTGAGAATGCCAATAGAATCCAACTCACCTGCCAGGGCGCCGACAAGTTCGCAATCATCTGCGAGGTCAAGGTCACCGAGGGTCATTTGTGTTAACAGGCTAAAAAGAACATCTGAGAGCCTCACTATTCCAGGGAAATTGAATAAAATGGATGTAATATGCACCATAGACACCGGTGCTGCAGTTTCCTTGGTACGCAGCGACATCCTTCGGCCTGGAAACGTAAAGCCTATTTCATCCAACGTCGTGATTCGGACAGTCACTGGTGAAAACGCACCTATTCGAGGAGAGGCTGAAATTACGTTGATTCTTGGGCGACTCACTATTACAGGTACAGTTTACGTCGCAGATATAGAAGATGAAGTCATACTCGGAATGGACTTGATCAGTGACCATGGAATTTCATTCGACAATGAGCAGAAGATCGTAAGGTTCGGAGATGAAGAATTTGTCCTTACAACTCCAACAGAAAGGACGAAACATGCCAAACTGCGATTATTGAAAACTGCGAGAACCCCTGCACTGTCGGAGGAAGTAGCTCGTGTCACAGAGAATGTCCAGCCATCGGATTCCGGACAAGTCCAGGTGAAGACAGAAAAAGCCGTCCTTGTGAGAGCCGCCAGGTGTCGCGTTGGAGGTACAAGTAACATCTCCGAGAGGAAAACAACTGGAAGGGCTGACTTGGTCAAACAAGAAGTCAATAGTGACCAAGTGCACTTGATTCAACAACCATCAAGAAGAGTTCCATTCCCTAAGCGACAAGAGATGCTAGAGCGAATTGACAGGAGGAAGGCGCGGCACGGTCGGAAGGCAAATACTGGTGGATTTCAAGAAGAAGATCGAGTGTGGCTGTATAACTCCCGTCTTAGGATGAATGATGTGGTGTACAATGTTCAACGTAAGCCTAGAACAAAAAGGAAAGTCGTACACCTAAAGAGACTGAACGAGATGTTATTTGATCGGGACGATCAAAATTGAGAGGGGGATAATGTTACGTCCTAGCGCCGGCCCTGACCATATCGTAAACGCACGGCGAAAGGATCGCGCCGTAGCGTCGTCATTTCCAAGAACCCGTGGATTCGCCGGGAGAATTCGAGACACGTCATCGGAGCTTCTCTGGAGAATTCTCGATGGTTACGCAGGCATATATAAGCATCGTGATGTCGCGGCAGAGAGACAGAGTCAGTTAGTCAAAGAGTTGGCTATTCGAGAATTTGTATTCAGAGCTAAGTGACGAGAGTTGTTGAGATCTACGTGGAGCAGAGCTTTGTGCGAAAGTAGAATTGTTAGTTCAGAGAGTTTTAGTAGCGAGCGAGCATTGGAAAGTTATCAGAGCGATTTTAGTGATTGTGTTGTATCGTATTTTGATAGAGAGTTATAATAAAAGTAGTTTAGTGTTGTTTGGTGTTTTAATCGACGAACCCAGAGGAATATCGTAACAGTGGTGTCAGAAGTGGGATTTTTCCAAGGAAATATCGTAACAATATATTAGAAGATTTGGCTACAATGATATAAAATTTGGCTACAGTGTACTTCAAAGTTTTACCCCGTCCATAATGACGTGCAACTGTTTTTAAATTGTATCAGCTGTACCTACCGCCAGCTCCCCAATTATCCTCGGGCCATTACAGAAAAGTCTTTCACTGTTTGAGTACAAATCACGAGTATTTCCTTTCCTGATTACTTCCCGATACGGTTCATAAATAATCACCCCTCTTCAAATCTTCACGCGTAAGAAAGCAAACTGATCCATCTTTCAGACGAACAACAAAACTTATTCCACCCTTCCGACCTGAATCACCCTTCAGCCTCCCTGATTTTGCAGAGGTATTAGCCCAGGAGATAGTTCGAAATTTGATTTCATTACAGTTTTCTGCTTGAAGTGGTAATCGAAACGAACATCAATCGTTGGAATCTTGGTTGACTTGGCAGTGAGAAAGTTTTTATTATCAATATTATTATATACAGTTATTCGAAGAGACGTGGGAATTAAGGGTGCTGATGTTTGAGAAGAAAGTATTGAGTCAATATTAGTCAGTTCTGCGGAAGTGGTGAATCAATCTTTGAATTCATGAATTTTGTACACGTGTGTTGTTTTTATTCAAAGTGTAGGTAATTTTTTTTTTCATTTCATTACCATGTGATCTTATTTCGATATCCCGAATTTTAAGAATTGTGTTCGTAATTATTCTTTCCCACAAAGAGAAATGATAGTGGAATAACTGACAAAATGGTTGAGGCTTTCGCGGCCGAGGTTATCAGTATAACTACTTTTCTTCGAAGACTAAAGTCGAATAACTTTCTGAATAAACGTTGTTAAAACGTTATTATGAATGTTCCGTAGTTTTCTGGGTTTGTAACCTACCACAATCTGAAAAAATGAGAATTAATATTGGAATCTCTACAAGTGTAGAAGGGCAGATTTTTGATCTCCCGAAAAGTTGCTGTGTCTTTTGAAAAACAGTTCTTTCTGGATAGAACAAGTCCAATTAGTCAGCGACTTCTCGTATATCTCGAATTATGCCTATCAAAAAAATAATAAGAACTGATATATATGAAAATACTTATCTGTTAACTCAACAACATATATATATATATATATATATATATATATATATATATATATATATGTGTGTTGTTGAGTTCGGGTTGAACCGCGTCTGGAGTTTTGTTCTCGACGTTTCGGCTTCGATTTTGGAGCCATTTTCAAGAGGTGAATGTGACTTCACGCTGAAGTCTCAATCTGCCTACTCCTCAGGTGTTGCCCAAAAATACACAAACCCAATATTCCTCTTCGCTTCATTGTCAGTGCTTTCGGTTCTCCAACACAAAACCTTGCTAAACACCTTGCAAATACTCTCCACCCTTGCAGAACAGTCCTCGTCATTTGTACGAAATTCATTCCACTTCATTGAAATCCTCAAAAACCTCAATATCCAACAGACTGACATCCTTGTGAGTTTCGACGTAGTGTCCTTATTCACAAATATTCCTGTATCAGATACATTGAACATTCTCGACACCAAACACCAAATTTCCAAAGTCACCCTCAACCTCATCAGTCACTGTATGTCCAGTACATACTTCCTATTCCAAGGTACCTTTCACAAACAAGTAAAAGGCGCCCCCATGGGTTCTTCCCTCTCACCAGTCCTTGCAAACCTTTCCTTGGAAGACTTCGAAACTAAAGTCATTGACACTTTTGACCACGAACCCTCTTGCTGGTTCAGATACGTTGATGACGTTTTCGTCATATGGCCTCACGGCTCCGAAACTCTCCATAATTTCCTTGATCACCTCAACGACCTCCACCTAAATATAAAGTTCACAATGGAAATCGAAAGCAATAATTCCCTTCCATTCTTAAATGTCCTCATCACAAAAACCAATGACTCCTTCACAGGAAACCAAGACACACGAACCGATATCTTAACGCAAACTCCCACCATCATCCAGCACAAACCAATTCCGTTTTAAATTCCCTCATCCACAGATCTATCAACCTCATTGACCTCCATAACAAACCATAGGAACTAGCCCAACTCAAATCAGCCCTTCTTCGTAATGGATTCACAGACCATCAAATTGACAGATCCATCCGCCGTCATCAAACTTCTCCTTCCATTCCTAGAGACCCAACAGACAACAACTTTCTCCACAAAGCTTTCCTTCCCTACATTAAAGGTGTTACTGACAAAATCAGCCGAATTCTCAAAAAACTGGACATAAAAACGATATTTACAGCCAACAATAAAATCTCCACATTCCTCCGCTCCCCTGAGGACAAAATTCTCAACGAATCACAGGGTATATATGAAATACCATGTTCTGATTACCATAGAACATATTTAGGCCAGACTAACAGACGTGTGACAAGTAGAGTATACGAACATCAACTTGCTATCCAATAATCAGACCCATCTTCAGCTCTGTCCAAACATAATCAAGAGACAGGACACAATATAGACTTTGAGAAAACTAAGACCATCGCCACAGCAAAAACACTACAAGCTAGTATAATTTGCAAGGCCATCGAATTCGAGAAGCGACCCTTCTGCTTAAATGAATGTGACGACGGTCAGAGACTTCCAACTGCATCGAAACCCCCAATTCCCAGATGCCCAGTCCCCACCAAGACATCCGACGGTGCTTCAGCAGCACCCGCTGCTATAAATACCACCCAACATCCCTCGATACTCAAATTCGATCTAAGGAGTAGGCAGATTGAGAACTTGGAAAGAACTCGTGACGAGACCCGGGGAGTAGGCAGATTGAGGCTCCGGCGTGAAGTCACATTTACCTCTTGAAAATGGCTCCAAAATCGGAATTGGATCTTCTGATCTCTGTTGAGTGTTCCACTCCGGTATCATTCCCTACCACACGAAGAATGTCAATGCAGATTGTCAACATATAGGGAGATACGTAAATTTATGTTGAAATTTCCATAACAGAAAATTGTTTGTGGAAACTTACTTTGACGTTAAATGCCATATATTAGTTTTCCAAATTCTGATGTTTGGAAATATTAATATAAATCATGACAATAAAAAACAAGGAATCGTCTTGAGTGCTATGACTAACGGTCGTGCTGCTAGATAACTATAATACAACTGTCATTGCACGAATCTCAAGTGCTACGAAAAGACCTCCGAAATGGCAACTCTACCTCCCGGACTACTCCAGCCTCCTGAGTACAGGCAAAGGCGTCATTAAAATTTATTGAATCACTTTCGGCGTGCTTTATTAAAAATTCAAATGTACTCCGTCTCTGAAAGTAATCCCGGATTGCAGGAATGAAGTGCCAGATCGAGAACCCGGCAAGAATATTTGTTTGAGTGATTAGCGAGCTGCGAAGCCATATCTGTCAATCGTTCGGGTGGAAGTTTCTCTTTGTGGCGACAGGGGGCGCGGGTAATCGATTGTTACGATGGTGTGAGTTTATTTTACACTGGAATTACTCTTTCTACTCCCACCATTTTGAACCGTTCATTACGTATTTGACAGTTGTAAGGTAATGGCTCATTTAGAATACACAATACAATTAATGGCGGCCGCTTCTGGAATTGTTTGTTTAAAACGATGGGATATGTAACATTCAAGGCCGGTACTTCACGACCCGATTGAATGAATTTTAAGAATTATTATATTCAATTCGAGAATTCCAGTATTTTTCTACTCGATTCAAAATTGATGATATTTGAAATTAGGCGTGTCTCCGTTAAATCTAACAGCACGAAAGAGACTCTATCAAGTATAATTATTCATTATGACAAAATGGTCAAGGCTTTCGCGGCCGAAGTTTTCGGTATTAATACTTTTCTTCGAGTTTGAAGGCCGTCGTTTTTGTAATTTCTTCCTGACGTTTCGCTAGTGCGAGTGGCCGCTTCTTCAGAGGCTTACTCATTTCCGATGACTAAACGTTTTGATTTCTTAAGGCGTTTCTATATTGATCCAGGTAGTCTGGAGTGTTAATTACTTCGGTCGGATTCGTAGAATAATCATCAGTATCTGTTGCCGCACTACCTGCCGTGATTTCATTAGTTATTCTTGATTTCCTCAGAATGGGATTCCAAATTCTGTTTAGACTCAACGCTTCTTCTTTTCTGTTGAAATTGTCCGTGTGTTTTTGGATCTCTATCGCCTCCCGTACCAGTCGGCTACGGTGACCCTAGTTGGGGGCAATCAGTTCCGCATTTTCAAACAGAATCCTGTGGTTACCCTCACTGAGTGCGTGTTGATCCACAAACACACGGAAAATTTTAACAGAAAAGGGGAAACGTTGAGTCTCAACAGAATTCGGAATCCCGTTCTGAGAAAATCAAAAATAACCAATAAAATCACGACAGGTTTTGCGGCAACTGATACTGATGATTATTCTCCGAATCCGACAGAAGTAATCAACACTCCAGACTACCCGCATCAATATAAATATGCCTGACGAAATCGAAATGTCCAGTCATCGGAATAAAAGTCAAGATGAGTAAGCCTCTGAAAAAGCCAGCCACTCGTGCTAACCAGACGTCAGGAATTTCAAAGAACGACGGCCTTCAAACCCGAAGAAAAGTAGTAATACTGATATTTAATTATGATTAACCGGGTTGACGCAATATTCTGTCCTACAGTCCTAAAAGCATATTCCTTATTCAAATGGAAGAGAAAAGAAAAAAATGCTATAACTTTTCCAAGGATTGTTTTATCAATGCAACTGATATTAGCGACTTGGAGAAAATAACAGAAATATTCAACTCGATCACAAGTACATACAGATACCTGAATTCTGTTGAGATCAAGTATGAGAATATGATAGGAGAACATTCACCAGTCTGTGAACCATAGTGTTAAATGCTGCCGCTTCATGTTGGTGTGGATGGGTAGATGAATTTTTAACACTGAGAACTAGATTAGATTAGATTATCGGGGAGCTGGCCCATGGCTTGATTCACTACGACCTTTTCAGATTTGTTGTGATGCTCCTTGGCTGTTAGAGCTCTTTGTCTAGCTTGATCTCTTTGATGAGACTCCATAGCCTTGACACTGACTCCTTCATATAGCTAGCAGCCTCTGGTTTCTCCTCCCCGCATCTTGCGTGTCTCAGCCTGGCTATTGCTTCGCATTCACAGAGCACACGCAGAGCGGTTTCTTCCTCTTCTTGACAGAACCTGCATTGGGTTTCTTCTGCCCGTATGTTCGTGGATCTCTATTGCATCACGTATCAGTCGACTATGGCATCCATGAATTTATGGATGTCTTTATGCTTGCTTTCGCTACTCCGCAGAAGGGTTCTAGGCGGATCATAGCCTTAGATGCGACTTCACGAGCTAGAGCATCGGCCTCCTCGTTGCCCTTGTGACCCTCATGTCACATGCCATGCTAGAGTAACCTTATTTTGGGTTCTTAGCTCCTTGAGTGCGCTCAGACGGCTTTCCACCAATCTAGAGTAGGCTTGAAATGAGCTGAGCGCCTTAATTGCCGCCTGGCTGTCGGAGAAAATGGCAATGGTTTTATTTACGACCTTCTGCCTGTTTATTTCCCCTATACAATGTTCGATGGCCGCTACTTCTGCCTGGAACACAGTTGCATTATGTCCTAGGCTGAGTGCGATTCTCGTCTTTGTTCTGCCTTCGTATACGTCGGCTCCCACTCATATGCGGAGGCACTGAGAACTAAGTTACCTGGGGTAGCTTCTCAATATATTATGGAGATGAATATTGAATTCGGCACTATTAACACTCCAAACAATGCAAAATGCTTCATTTTGAAAGTAACTAGAGGTGAAAAATTTCCTTAGCAATAATAGCAATAGTAAAAAATGTGAAAAGTACCACGTGAAATGAAACGAACTATTCTAAATGGAATAGAAGACAATATTGTGGCTTGTCTGAACAAATTTTGTATGCTGATAGTTATTCTACTGGTGAATGAAAGTTCCCGCCAGCGTTTAGCCAATGAGACCATCGGTTTCGAAATCCGCTCTTGAGTCTTGAGTTGTTTGAAAGATTGCATTCGCAACATCACCTACCGTCAAACATTTCAAGTTCTCACTTTGATTCCTCGGATCGAGAGGAAATGACTAAACAAATGTATATTAGACAACGCACCAGGGTTTTTAAAAAATGGTTAAGGCTTTCGCTGCCGAGGTGTTCAGTATCACTTTTTTTGTTCGGGTTTGTAGGTCGTCTTTTTTTGGAAGTTCTTCCTGACGTTTCGCTGGTGCGAGTGGCAAGCTTCTTCAGAGGCTCATGCAACTTGAGTTTGATGACTGGGAATTATGATTCCGTATTTATATGGATACAGGTAGTCTGGAGTGCTGATTATTTCATCTGATTTCGGAGAATTTTCATAAGTATTAATTGCTGTAATTACTTCATCCGGATTTGGAGAATTATCATCAGTATTAATTGCCGCGCTACCTGCTGTCGTGATGTTCGTTTTCCTTGAAATTTTCAAAATGGGATTCCATATTCGGTAGAGGTTCGAACATTATTCTTTTCTGTTGAAATTATCCGTATGTTCGTGGATCTCTATTGCACCACGTATCAGTCGACTATGGTATCCCTGGTTGGGAGCAATGAGTTTCTAGTTTTCAAACAGAACCCTGTGGTTTCTCTAACTGTGTGATCCGCCACTGCTGACTTGTCAGTTTGCCCTACTCTGCAGTTTCTTCCATGCTCTTTCAGCCTAGTTCCCATAGGTATTTTGCTGATACCGATGTATACTTTCCCACAGGTGCACGATATGCGATAAACCCCTGCTGCTGACAGTGGGTCTCTTTTGTCTTTATCCGACATGGGACTTTGTTGTATCTTCTTTGTGGGTTTGAAAATCGTTTTAATCTTGTATTTCCCAAGAGTTTTTCAATTCTGTCTGTGATCCACGGGATATACGGTAGATAAGCACATGCAACTATCTGATCGTTCTCCCTGTTTTGAACCGTGGAACTCTCCAGTTCCATGGTCCTGTTGATCTCAGGTACACTGTATCCATTTGATCTCAAGATCACTTAAAGATGGTCAGTTCTCTCTCCAGATGTTCTGGTTCACATATTCTTCACCTACCCGAATATGATTCAATGAATGCATAATTAAAACCTCGCAACGAATTCCAGCATAATTTCGACAATATTTAATATATTCCTGGCACAGAGAAATGAACGCCGGGACAAAATTCTCTTTCAAAAACCCGAATCGAGCTAATTGCATTCCTTGCGCAGCGGTGTACGTACACAGCCAACTCTGTGTTAGCGAATGAAAGCACTCTGCAGACAATTGCTCATTTCGACATTCGGTCGATTCCAGCTTCATGACGAATTTTGGGTTGTACGAACGATTTCTGGATGAAATGACGGTCTATAAGATCATATTCAGCATTCTTCTTGAACAAATGGCTGCTTGGAATTGTAGTTCTGTGATTCAATTTTTGTATTTTTCTTTCCTGGATAAGATTAAAGAGCTTTGAATTCTCATATGTGTTTTCAGAGCAAATTGGTGTATTATGAAGGAGTTGAATTGTCTATTTTGTCTGTTATTAACCTAATTTTTCATTGATTTGAAGGATAAATTATAAACTCTATTGAAAATTGGATAAACTTTTTCTTGGCGACATAATTAATTCATCAATAGCCATACCTGAGATGCCTAAAACCCTGGTGTTGTGACTTTTACCTGGAGTAGTATAGGATAAAATTGGTGACACATGCCCGCTATTATAATAGGCATCAGGGCCTCTTCCGTTGGATTAGTTCAGATGGCGTTTGCAACGAAAAGAGATACAAGGGAGGGTATGCTTTTCTGGGCCATCCGCTTCCGGTCATGAGATTTCGCACATTATTAGCTCAATGAAAAAGAAACATTTTCCCAAAATTTCAGCTTTTTAAAGCGATACAAGACTGAAATAGACACCGCTTATGTGCGTATTCTGGGTTGCAATCTGAGGTCTTTGGTTGCAATGTAATACATAGGTAGAGACCATATAGAGAAACTTCTGTCTTTTAGAGATATCGGATTCTGCTTGTTGCAGAATTGATGAAATCTGTGTAGTTTTATAGAAGCGTTTCAAACTAGGCGAGGTCACAGATTAATTAATCTGTGGCGAGGTTTTGAACATATCAAAAGTTCTTGTGGTATTGATAGCACTGATATATAGCGGGCCCAATCAAATGATATTGGTATAAGTATAATTGAAGATCGGTGTTAGTATAATCAGCTAACAGAAACTATTAATGTTACGATTTTTCAATGTCGCCAGCAATTCCACTCTTTTTGCTTTTTAAGTTTTTGATATTGATGATGGTGTTGGTGATCAGTAACAGGGCAGCAAGAAAGAGCACAATAAGTTTGAAAGTTCTTCGATGTTGCTAATATAAACTTTGTTTTAGTTCACTTTCTCGCCTAAACTAAGAATAGCATTGGATGGAAATAGGCTCTATCCAGTCAATATCTTTGTGAGTTCGAATATTTAGTAGAAACTTCTGGTATGTTTCATTATTAGCCGCTTTTGAAGTTTTTTTATTGATGTACTCATTGCAACCAAAACACTTTATTGGTGCCATGTAAAATTAACTAGATAAATAATAAAAAGCCTTAAAATCAAAAATATGCAGAATAATTCAACTAAATGAACGAATCGAAAAGGAAATGATGCATTTATTTGTTATCAACAACACTAATGAGAAAATGTCAGTTCTGACAATTAGTCATTCAAATAATCATTAAAAAGCAATATTAGTACTTCGCATTTGTTGAAAGTAATAGTTATTATTTTTTCCATACATAAGATAAATTATACTAAATTGAAAAAAAAGTACTACTACATGACTCATTTATAAGCATTCAAGAGCGTTTGAAATTATTTTCAGGAAAGGTCCAAATCTTTTTTCTTCGGAAAAATGATTTAACTTTGTTAAGGAAGTATTTTCTGACCTTTTCTCCCCTGATTCAAAAAATGGAACATCTCTTAAAAAGGAACAACAGAAAACTAACCAACTATGTCTCTTTAAATATTGGTATATCATTTATGGACGTTTGATGATTCACAAAAATGAATTAAGTCTATCTAGAACAGCTTCTCCCCTACCTATATGTGGCAACGGGCACTGAATGAAATAGAGGTCACTTTTTATAGTATTTGTATAAAGAGCACAAATAACTTGGATCGAGCATGAAACATGTACAATCTGACGTAGTGCAAAAACAACCTGCAAAGTTGTTTCTTCGTCTGTTCACCACAAATTATTTTGATTTATTTTTCTAGAATAAACTAAAAAGCGGGTAAATGGGATATGCCCTCTATGAACATTCAAACTATTTTTCGAAACTTGGTTATTTTTTGTGGAAGGAATTGTTATTTTCCGGCTTTTTTTTTCTCTTTTTGATTCATATCACAATTTCCTGTCCAATTCTTAATGACAATATAGAACAGCGACACGTGTTTCGTCATACAATAGCTTTCCCAAGCAGGAAGATGTATCCTGTCCATTCGCTGTTGTATAGAGTAACACGTGTCGCGGTTTTGCAAACCCATTTCATCGAGATTCTTTCAAGAAACTGTGATATTTTTGTTTGAGTCCAATTGTCGGAACGTTAATGGTATGTAGAAAATAGACTATTCCTTGTATCAACATTTGGTTGAGTTGAAAAACACTGTTTCTACAGTGACACTTCGCCAATTCACATATATTTATTATTAAGTAGTTTGATTTATGTTTATGTATGACTAAACTAATATGTGAATAAAGTCGTATTATTATTATTATTTCCAGACAAACACTCACCAATATGAATGTGCATAGTTGACGAGAAATACAAAAGGGTCGTTAAAATATAACGGAAAGTAAATGAGTTAGTTTTCATCTGGTGCTGACTGAGTCAACAATCGGTATTTGTTTAGGTACCCTGGAAGTCAAGTAAACAAAGGAATGTTTTCCTAGTTAATTTTAATTGCCTTCACCCGCTGGACTGTAATTAAGATCTAGTCATGGCGAAAACAAACATTGCTGGAAGGAGGATTTGGAATATGGAAGACTGCCAGCTGATTGATGATTTGAGAGCAATAAATCTTGTAGTTCTTGAAGTGTAAACCTACCACAATCTGAAACTCCGTGTACTCCAGTCAATTTAAACATTCGAAGCTACATGAATTCCCGTCGAGCTGAAAATCAGTAAGGTTGTTAAAAATATGATTGAAAATAAAATTTGAAAGTTCCCCATCTTTCCTCTGTATGGAAAAAAGTTTATTCAAGGTCAAAGGTCAAAAAACTGAGTTTTTCACGATTTTCAGCGAAACGGAAAGTTTAATCATAAAAATAATTCGACAAAAATTGTAGATCATAAAATAATCTACAAAAAATTTCTCAATACTTTTTTCCTACGAGCCACAGTTTTTGAGATATAACGATTCAAAAAGTTTTGCAAGTTGCAATCGTCATAATATGCACACGGTTCCACGCCACCTATGAGGTAGTGTACTTGGCGCGTTTTTTTTAACGTGGTTTCTTCCGTAGGCCTACTTCACCGGTCAGTTGTGATCCTGTTTAATTTGAAACTATTGCAAAATCACGGAAATTTGTAATAATTGGAAAAGATAAAAAGCGATGTAAATTTAAAAAGTGGTGAATTTTATTCGTCTGAATTGTAAGGGACTGGGTTTCATTTGACCTGATATTCTTATAGTTATAACTCATGTATATTTTATATTTTCAGTATAAATTACAATCATCGATAGAAAAATATTTCAACATATATAACAACTCTAGATAAGAGATGTATATACGTGGCGCACTCATGAATATTATGACGATAACAACTTGAACAACTTTTTAAATACGTTATATCTCAAAAACGGTGGCTCGTATGGAGAAAAGTAGGATAAATTTTTTGTAGATTATTTCATGATCTACAATTTTTGTCGGAAATATTTTTATGATAAAACTCACCGTTTCGCTGAAAATCACGATAAACTAATTTTTTCGACCTTTAACCTTGAATAATTTTTTTTTCAAACAGGGGAAAGATAGGGAACTTTCAAATTTTATTTCTTATCATATTTTCAACAATCTTACTGATTTTCAGATCGATGGGAATTTATCTACCTTCGCTCTCATTTTTAGGTCTAGATTGACCGGATCAGTGAACTCCAATGTTTACTGTCAGTCACATAGCGTCACACATTTCTGCCCTTTGTGGAAAAACTACTATTTTGGAAATATAATTAGACAACCCAACAGTCAATTTGGTGCCTGCGAATTTTCAGTTATTTTCATGTGGTTTTTGAGCGCAGAGTCCAAAATAACTGTCAGATTTGGTACTTCAGATATAGTTTTTGAGATACGTAATACTGGCGCTTTTTTGATAAACCAATCTAATTTTTCATTTATATACTTTTTATGATATCACTATTTCATTATTTACTCTTACTACGGTACTCCATTGAAAAAATATAAGTAGGGTAATTTTCTTTGTTACATATTACCAAGAAAAGGCAGGGATATACATAAATAACATTTATCACTTATCACTTCAGAATTGTCCCTATCTCTTTTACGATAAAAGGTAACATTGATACCTGGATAAAGTACATTCTTTTCATTTTATCTAAAGGCAAGTAAATCACCAGACTCCTTGAAGAGGTTCAGGTCTCTAATAAGGCCATTCAGTTCTTGTTGATTGAAGCATTGAAGATTTGCTATATCTGCTTCAAAATCACTGTCTTTTTCTGATTACAAATCCTGAACTTCATGAGACGTTGATGTATCTTGATCATCTTCTGAGAGTATAGGTAGACTGCTGAATTATGGAATGGGTATTTCTCCAGAATGAGGTACAGGCCTTCTTGCTGAGTCTATAGCAGCATATGTCTACTTTTGTCTTTTGTTTCGATTGATACCTTTGATATTTACGATATAAAAATAACAATCATCGAGATAATTTCTTGGTTACCTCCAAACCATTGGTACTTTCCAATTGGCCATTGCCGTAAACGTTCAACGCCTGTTTTAAATACCAAATATGGGGCCCACGATTTATCCTGGTCTCCCAAGTGCCAATATAGGCCACATAAGCTCTCTTCACGAAGACAGAAACAGGTTTCCTACTTTCTTTGAAAGTGTATTCAGCATATGTATAACAAAACACGTCTGGTTGCTTTGAATAACTTCTACATTTAATATTCGGAAAACGTACACAAAATAATAAAGCAACTTCACCTACAAAGAGTAAACTGAATTTGAGGGTAGAAATATTCAGAAGGTATAGAAAGGTCGGTTTTTACAATCATGGGCACTAACAAGTAATCAAAATGAGGTAAATACATGCCAATTTTGAATAAGAAGTTCTGGTTTTGACCTGCAAAGATATCATTATTTCATTATTTTTACCTGTTATCAGAAATGAAATTGATTGACCTATATCTGAAGAACTAGAGCTGCTACGAGATAATGCAAGACATTCTTGAAATCAGCACATCAAAAATTTCAGAATCAGTATATTATTTACCAAAAAAATAATTTTAATTTGTTGGGTTGTGTTAAGTAAATTTGTAGAAAGAAAAACAATTTCCCTCTTCATTGACTACATCCGTAGTATGCTCCTGATAATGTTTTCATTGTCTTCAATAATCTAAACATCTTTTTATGATCCACTTCTTTCCTATATCTACGCCCATGTTGGATCAAAACAAACATCCATCACAATTTTCCATCTGATGCTGTGGGGTTTGAAATCGAACACAGCGGATGAGCCTCAATTGTATTTCCAGTTATTTCACGGTAGAGGAAATTTCAACACGGTTTCTACACCGGGAAATAAAAATGCGTTTGAATAATAATTCTGAGCGATGTGTGCAATGATTTATATTTGGTTCTATATGGACATTTTAATTCTCTCAGTGTGTTCAATAATGAAGATAGTCTACTTTATATATTGGGGCTGTAATTTTTGAAAAGCAGGATTAAAATTCTGAAGATGATCAATTGCCGCCAAAATTTCTGCATTATTGAAAGTGTTATAAAAATTGAAGTAACCGCAATAAATGGATGGCAGAGGAGACCTCTCACCTTGGGCAGTAGGAGTTTGAGACTTTGGTCGCCACCCAGCAGATGGCGTTGCCTCTTAGAGGTTTACACCATCTGCTTCAGTTTCAGAGATTTACTTCGTAAGGAGTAGATAGTTCGAAACGTTTGGGTTCACAGTCCAGCCAAGTGTCACTGATGAGACCTGGTGGGTCGAAACAGCTGTCTGGCATTGGATTTGTGAATGCAACCATTTCGAACATAGGAATTCTGATTTCTGTGAAGGGATGCAGCTTTCTGCAAGTTGACCGTAGTCGATTCTCGATCGCGGCGGGCTATTTGTTGCGGCTTCGCCGTACGATGGCCCGCTGTAAGAGGTCTCCTCTGCTTAGTGCAGTAGGAGCGTGAGACATTGGTCGTCACCCAGCAGATAGCGTTGCCTCTTGAAGGTTTACACCATCTGCACCAGTCTCAGTCACTATCGAATTGAACTTGATTTATATTTACGTTAATATCCCGTTTTCGTATGATTGGCCACGCCAGAAATATGTCACAAGGATTTAACATAATGAAAATTTGAATCCATATTCATTTGTTCAAAGAATAATGATTATAATTCGAAGTCTTGTAGCAGAATATTTGGAATATTTACTAACTAACTGAAGGGAGTGATTGGCCGCGTCTAACAGCTTACAGCGCTCAAAGCCGCTGCGTAAAATTTGACAGTTTTTCATAGTGGAATGTTAACTTTTGTGAAGCGGCTTAAACGCTGTGAGCTGTTAGACGCAGTCATTCTTCTTCCGATGAAATCAGGTGTACACCTAATATCAGAAAATCGGCGTATAATATCAGCATAAAACTGCTACCCACCTGTTTTTATAGTCAAGTTTACTTTTCAAACAATCTTAGAACAACTAGCAGATTAGCTATTTTCAAATTTTTTTTTTCATATTTCAAGTCTATCATTTTTCGAATGCTAAAATAGGAATTTTCAAAGTTGGTTATGAACTCTAATAGAATTCATCTTTTCTATTTTAATTCCCTATTTAGCACTTAAGAAATTATAAAATCGATGTTGATAAATTAAGAAAAATCACCATTCAAAAATATATAATCCGCATTAAAAATATTGTGTGAGAAGTTTGGCCATAGATTATTATATATATTAAATTACATGATATTATTCAATTTTCAGTACCTTACTTTCATGAAGGTGTTTCGTTACGTGGGGAATACAAAAAATTAAATTGATTACATATAAACTATATCAGCAGATTGTGGATTGAACTACCAATTTTGAAATATAACTACATAATAATATAAACAGGGGTTGAAATATATATTTCAAATATCAAAGCCTTTAACTATTTTGTCAAATATTGATCCACTTCAAAATGATGACGTTCAAACAGTACATTCAAAAGGTTTCGAAAAAATTCAAAAACATTATTTTTCTTCACATTAGCATAGAATATGAGCTCCCCCAATAATCCTCCTCCTATCAAGAAATTCAGTACTTCTAGTGTTAAGTATATTGAATGAGTGAATGAGTATTGACGTGTTCGAAAGTCTCTCTGCGAAACAGCAGTCTGAAAGTGATACAAAAGGATTTTTATGTCTAAAAATTATATGTGGATGGGCAGCAGAAATTTCTTCATCGAATTATATAAAGTAAGCATCAATTTTCATTCAGACTACAACAAAAATCATAGAAGAAGATCAACGAGAGTCGCATGAATCGCAATGCAAATTGGTACAAACCTGTAAAAAGTTGAACCGTACAATGGTACAAAAGAAATAACAATAAGAAGCTGATAAGGAATCTTCCCATCGGTAAATAAATAGCACATGAGCCCGCTCCTCTAAAACATTTGAATAAGTGGAAAATGAACGAAATTTCAAACATTGATCTATTTACAAAGTTGGAGACGTTGATTCAAAAAAATACCGAGGAAATAAAACAAGAAATCAAAGCCATAAAAGACACTTTCACCAAAAAAGTTGAGACATTGGAGGAAAAATACCTCGATCTTGAGAAAAAATTCAAGAGATTGGAAAGAAAAGATCGCCAAAATAATATTGTTATATTCGGTCTTCCGACTACTGACAGAGATTTGCTCGATTCTACACTGACCAAATTGAATCAACTCCTTGGAACGAATTACACTGAAAACGAAATAAACAACATTTATAAAATAGGAAAAAAAAACATCATCATTCTAGAATTTGCTACATATTTGAATAAATTGAAAATATTAAAAAATATAAGGAAATTGAAAAACACTGGCATTGTTATTGCAAACGATCTGAACCCGGAGGATCAGGCTAAAAATAAAATACTCATACAACATTTGAAATACGCAAGAAACTACAATCATAAAGCTTACATAAAAAATAATAAACTGTACGTCGATGAAGTACCCTACGAAGCAGACCAACTCGAAGATTTAGAAATCGTCAACATCGACCAAAAAGAAGACAACTCAGAATCAATACCGAAATCAAACAGCGCACCTCCAACACCAACTATTAGAGAAAATAACTCTTCTGAAGATAGTGATAAAAATCCATTTGAAACTTTCGAAAATATCGAAACACCCGAGAACAGTACAAATAAACCCACTATTTCCCAGATTCTCCAGCAAGGGACAGGTGCCGTAAAGAAAAATCCTCCTTCGAATTTGAAATTTTCCGCACCGAATATAACACCGAAGTTAGATCAAATGAAGAACAGGACCAGAGAAACCAGATCACAACGAAATCCTTTGAGATAATTCCAATAATAATTATCAATGTTTTTTCACTGTAACTTTATACTATTTCTATTCAAATTTAGAATATTCTGCTTCGCTCAATTGTGGCCTGGAATGTGTCATAACTTATATAGTGCACTGTGAAAACAAAATGGATCAATTCATACGTGAGTGTAACTATGAGCTATTCGATACAAAAGAATTTTCTGATATAACACAGTTGAATTCCTGTTTATCAAATTTCTCCACTCCAAAGATTACCTTCAAGTTATTTCATCAGAACATCAGAAGCATTTGTAAAAATTTGGATGACTTGAAAATATTATTGAACCAAATGAACTGCGAGTTCGACTGCATTATATTAACTGAAACATTTAGAATATATGATCTTACATATCTTCAACTCAATAACTATAACATGTTTTATAATGAGGGGGCTATCAACAGAAATGATGGAGTAATTCTGTATGTAAAAAATCATTCAACACTATTTCGGAAATTTGCCCTATTGCACAGTGCAAAGCAATACGAACAAAAATACACATGAGTAATTCCCAAACAATATTGATCACTTCTGTTTATAGACCTCCAAGGACCGATATAGAAGAATTCCTCCCAGCACTCACGATATACCTAGAACAAACAAAAAGCATATCAGGATCCAATCACTTTTTTGTGGGTGACTTGAATATAAATATAAAAAGTGATGATGATAG
The DNA here is from genome assembly GCA_032362365.1 of Zygogramma bicolorata. Taxonomy (NCBI): domain Eukaryota; kingdom Metazoa; phylum Arthropoda; class Insecta; order Coleoptera; family Chrysomelidae; genus Zygogramma; species Zygogramma bicolorata. The sequence continues at coordinate 48,148 of JAVJAQ010000444.1, read as the reverse complement.
TGTTAATGAGTACTTAAATATACTTAGCGAACATGGATATGTTTCGCTCATAAATAAAATCACAAGAATGGGACACATTTCCGGTAGTTGTATAGACCACATATTTTTGAAAACTAAAATTAGTGACTTAGAAACTAAATGTCTCGCAGCAACCTTAGATTCTGGAATAACCGACCACAAAGCCACGATAGCTCTTATTCCCGTACATTTCAACGTTGAAAATAACCGCGCTAGATTAAAATGCCACACAAACTACAAAAAAATCAAAGAATATCTTTCGAACCGTCAATGGGATCATTATTACCAACTCAAAGATCCAAATAAAATTCTTGAATATTTGACAAATTTACTAACAACATCACTGAAGCAGAACACTTTATCACAGAAATTAAGTAAAACTAGTAAAAAAAGAAAAGAATGGATTACAGTAGGATTAATTAAATCAGTAAATGAAAAAAATAAATTACACTCACAACATAAAACAAATCCGAATGACTTAGATTTGAAAATTAAATACTTCCGATACAAGAAACAAGTGAATAGACTTATAAAAATAGCAAAAACTGATTATTACAGGAAGGAAATTAATAAAAATAAAAACAACTCAAAAAATTTATGGAGAATTGTGAATAGCATCAATACAATGAAAACATCAGCAGAAATTGAAAAAATCAAAGATGAAAATGACATAGAATATAGTAAGCCACCAGAGATAGCAAATGGATTCAATAAATTCTTTTCAAATATCGGGAACGCACTGGCACAAAAAATAAAAAAACCCAAATCCCAGAAACCACGAAGAAATATTATAGAAAACTCAATACTAATAATGCCTACATCAGAAGAAGAAATAAAAAATATTATTAAAGAACTAAAGAAAAATAAATCTCCTGGGATAGACGAAATACGAGCGGAACTTTTGAAATTTATTGTAGATGAGATAGATTTGCCAATATCACACCTTATTAACGCCATCTTTGATACTGGAAACTGTCCTGATGGTTTCAAGAAAACTATTGTTTCACCTATATTCAAAAAAGGAGACAAAAATTACATGAATAATTACCGCCCAATATCATTAATAACAACGTTAACCAAGATATTCGAAAAAGCCTTTGCCAACCGCCTAGACAATTTTTTCACGAAGTACAATGTTATTTCGAAGAATCAGTTCGGATTCAAAAAGAATACATCAACGAGTGACGCGATCGCTACACTTACTAGTGAACTGTACAAGAACATCGACAAAAGTAGACCATCACTGTGCGTTTTCCTGGATCTGACAAAGGCTTTCGACACCGTGAATCACACACAGCTGCTGGAAGTCCTGGAAGATGCAGGAATCCGTGGAAAAGCAATGAAACTTGTGCAAAGCTACATTCAAAACAGAAAACAGCTAGTCAAAATACACGACTATAAAAGTTCGGAAGGGGTGGTGCATTGCGGTGTCCCGCAGGGTACCGTGCTAGGACCAATCCTATTCTCAATATATATTAACAATTTATTGAATCTGAACTCAACTGGGAAACTATATAGTTTTGCAGATGATACTGTAGTCATTTACTCTGCAACAACCTGGGAAGAATTGAAAAATAAGGCTGAGAATGATCTTTCGAAAATTATTGATTGGTTTAGTCACATGCAACTAACAGTTAACCTTGAAAAAACGTATTTTGTACCTTTTGCGAGTTATTTGTCATCTCTACCGATATTCCGCACATTGTCAGTGGACAATCAAGGAATATCCTTTGATATTCAATATGCGAAATCTACAAAGTATCTTGGAATCACTATTGACTCCCACTTAAAGTGGGACGAACATGTGAAAGAGGTAGCTAAGACATTGAGATATATGCTATTCAAATTCAAATGTCTACGCTCTATGCTGGATCCAACTTACCTAAAAACTATATATTATGCTCTAGTAGAATCTCGCTTACAGTACTCTATTCTGAGTTGGGGAGGAATTCTTCAAACACATCTGAAAAAATTAGAAACACTTCAAAAAAAAAATACTTAAAATAATTAATGGTAAAAAATATACTTACCCCACAAAATCCCTCTTTGCCGAGGCAAAAGTGCATAATATAAGACAACTCTATTTGCTCAACGTTGCCAAATATATGTATAGGAATAAGGGATGTCTCAGAAATATAGAACACCAATACTCCACAAGATATCGTTACCGGGAGAATGTACAGATAAATTTAGCAAAGAAAACAGTAGGACAGCGATGTTTCACTTTTATAGCACCTAAATTATACAACTTTTTACCAAGCATGTACAAAACATATTTATATACCCTCAACTCATTCAACCTTTTTAAAAAAATATTTAAACATTTCATACTTACTATTGAACCAGAACTAGTAGAACAATTAATAACTTAATCCTCTGTCAAATTTACTTCTACACACTAGCTTTGTGATTATTTAATCACACAACCCATTAACAAACCAAGACTGGTTTAAATGGGCAACCCTTATGTTTATTCAGTAAAAGGGGGAACACGTATTACATCTTCTAATCGCCCCACAAATTATATCTCTTCACCGCCAAACTAACTGGCTGTAACTCACACATTATATTTAAATATCTATATCCTTTATTAATGTTTTCGAAATATTATTACTATTAATTCATATCTGAATATTTATATTTGTATATCTGTATATGTATATTTTGAATAAACACATTACTTACATTACTTACTTACTTACTATATAAATTCAACAATTTCATACAGATATTAATTTTTTTCCGAGTTCTCTTGAGCGAAAAGTTATTTATTGCTTCCCCCATATACTCAGATTCCATCGGATACATTTTCGCGCATGAGATGATTCAAAATCGGCCTCCAGCCTCCGCTAGACTCAAAATGGATTAGCTCGTAAATAATTCACAGAGCCTTCGGGGCTTCGACTCGTTATATCTTTCTTTCGCCGCGCTTGGATTTTTCAATCTCCGACTCCTGATGATCCGGCTTGTTTCATCCTCGTCGGGACCTTTGCTTCCTCTTGCGACGCTCGTCGTTTGCCGCGGGATCGGCTTTGGCAGATTAGTGGGCCTTATTTCGCAGCAGTTTGGGAATGTTTGCAGGATGTTTTCGTTGTATAGGTATGATTTTTTCATTTTCGAATAAGAATACAATGGAATATACAACAACGATCACATCAAAGAATAAATAGTAATCCACAGAAGAATTTCAACTGTTAATTGTATTATTTTGTGGTGGATGAATATTTGTTCCGAAGCTTTCTGGGTTTCTTACCCTGTTGTCACAGGGGGCAAGGGTTTGTGACTTGATGCCGGGGCCTCAATCTGCCTACTCCCCAGGTCTCGTCACGAGTTCTTTCTAAGGTCTCAATCTGCCTACTCCTTAGATCGAACTGAGGTATCGAGGGATGTTGGGTAGTATTTATAGCAGCGGGTGCTGCTAAAGCACCGTCGAATGTCTTGGTGGGGATTGGGCATCTGGAAATTAGGGGTTTCCATGCAGTTGGAAGTCTCTGATCGTCGTCACGTTTATTTAAGCAGGAAGGTCGCTTCTCGATTTCGATGGCCTCGCGAATTATACGAGCTTGTAGTGTTTTTGCTGTGGCGATGGTCTCAGTGTTCTCAAAGTCTATATTGTGTCCTGTCTCTTGATGATGTTTGGACAGGGCTGAAGATGGGTCTGATTTTCGGACAGCAAGTTGATGTTCGTATACTCTACTTGTCACACGTCTGTTGGTCTGGCCTAGATATGTTCTATGGCAATCATAACATGGTATTTCATGTATACCCTGTGATTCGTTGACAATTATGTCCTTGGGGGAGCGGAGGAATGTGGAGATTTTATTGCTGGCTGTAAATATCGTTTTTATGTCCTGTTTTTTGAGATTTCGGCTGATTTTGTCAGTAACACCTTGTAGGGAAGAAAAGCTTTGTGGGGAACGTTGTTGTCTGTTGGGTCTCTTGGAATAGAATGAGAAGTTTGATGGCGGTGGATGGATCTGTCAATTTGATGGTCTGTGAATCCATTTTGAAGAAGGGCTGATTTGAGTTGGGCTAGTTCCTGTGGTTTGTTATGGAGGTCTGTGAGGTTGATAGATCTGTAAATGAGGGAATTCACAACGGCATTGGTTTGTGCTGGATGATGGTGGGCGTTTGCGTTAAGGTATCGGTTTGTGTGTGTTGGTTTCCTGTAGACCGTGTGGGTGAAGGAGTCATTGGTTTTTGTGATGAGGACATCTAAGAATGGAGGGGAGTTATTGCTTTCGATTTCCATTGTGAACTTGTACATATACTACGTAATTCCGGACATCCATGCAGGATGGAACGTTTAACCTAACATTTTCTATCATTTCATGCCGGCGTTCGACATGCAAATGGACGTCTAGTCATGAATTTTGATATAAATTTTAAATTGTGTAATGTTGACCAAATTGAATATTTTGAATGAAAGTTTTAATGTTTGTGACATATGTTTCATACATGTTTTTAATTGTCAACAACCTTTTTTGCACTCAATCTCGTGGACACTGTAAGTAGTTTTTTCGCACTTTCACGTTTCAAATTGACAAATTATATAATAATGTAGCTTTCCCTGAGGATGACAATAAACATTGTCGAAATATTGGAATTCGTGTTATAAGAGTATACTTCCTGCATGCTGCTTACCCAACTATTTTCCTAGTTTTGTCACACACTATATATATATAATCGCATTCCCAATTTCTTGAGCATTCTCAATACTGATCAATTTCAACTGAAGATTTCCAACAAAATCTATAATATTGTGTGGATGCTAATGGAACATTGGAGCTCTTGTTGAAGTAACTTTTCAATAAATCAATTCAACAATTTGTTCACTTTTTTTCATAAAGCACCGTTACAAAGAACAATCATTCAAACATAACACTGATTGTAAAAGTTTTGATTCCCACTATCCTGAATTTATTTGTATTTTCCATCGATAACAAAATCACAGTTTTCATAAATATAAACCGATACAGACTTGCTCCTATGAATTTTTTTCGTCTCTGTTTCCTAGAGATATTCACTGGAGAGAATTTTTAAGAAAAGAATTATTTGAGTATTTGACAACTTCGGAATAGAACTATCAGCAACGAAACATCATAAATTTTTGACATGTGAAAAAATTATTTTGACTCAATTTTTTGTTACAGGTGAGTTGAAATGAAGATAGTAGTCATATCCATAGTAAATGATGGATACCCAACACATAATGGTAAGGATCTTATTATTCGACACGAATTATTTCAATTGTTGTAATTTGCAAAATTCCACCTGTGCAAGTAAACTAATGAACTTGCCGAAATTTACTCACACTAAGAAAGTATTTTTGATGAAGTTCTCACTATAGACCATTTGTAGAGCCGAAATATCGTTTTGAGTAATATTATTCCATGGAGAATATGAATTTTAATTTGTGTCAAATATTTTTCTTGAATCTTTATCGTCACATTATGATCAAAAGTTACCAGTTTATTCAAACACGTTCTAGACAATCACCACAAAATTGTAGAAAACAATCTGGAACTGATGCATGACAAAAGAATCCTCGATGCATGTTTGAGTCCAGAAATAGCAAATTGTAAAAACAGCATGAATGGTGATAATGGACCTATCCCTTTCAGCCCTTCTTTCAATCTATTGTTGGGAAATTAACCAGAATAATAAATAATAACAGATGACAGACTGAAATACTTTGAAAGGTAGTGACTGCATCAGTTTATTTTCGAGAAATTAATTAGAATAATTACCAGTAACAAACAGAGTCCATATCGGACCGAAAAATTCTAGTTATATAAACAGCTGAACTAGTCTTTATAAACTACAGGCCCATCCAAAAAATGGATGGGTCATATGAACCACCAGGTGACGTATATAGGACGATATAAGAGCATAAAATAATAAGATTCAGCACTATGCCGTCACTTGTAAGCTGTCCAACTGAGTGCTGGTGAGAATTCAAAAGTGCAGGTAGAGTGAGTACATTTTGGTCATATATTTTTGTACGGCATTTTTGCCCTCTATAGATCCATAAAAAATAATAAGAAAGCGCGTAGTGGCGAAAAAAATTGGTGCGCCACAAAGTCGGTGAATTTTTTGAATTTTTTGACAATTTCAAGGGTAATTTGGTCAGTTTATTATGTACGGCATCAGTTTCATACTGTTTCAATACAGCTTCTTATCCATTATTCCGCAACGCCGTGCAAAAACCATGCGACAAGGGGAAAAAATCGAGGGTTGCAACCCCCTCTCTTTCCGTGGTCCGGGGGGTAATTTGAAAAAGTACGGCTTTGGTTCCAAAACATTACGTAGCACTCAAAAATACTATTAAATATGATGCCGTCAAAAAATTTTTGTTCATTTGAATGTATATCAATAATTATCTTCATTTCATGGTATACTTGATTTGTAAAGCTGTAAAATCATTTGACTCTGTACGGCAACTTTTTTTCAACATGATATTATGAAATACAATCGTTATATGGTATTGCCGTTCACAAGAAACTGTTTTAAAAAAATTATAGAGAAATACAAAATATGAAATTTTTTAATTTTTGCGAAAAATTAAATATTTATAGATTAATAAAGTATTGAAGTTTTCTATGGATGGATTCTCAATGACGGTCGAGACGATTTCGACTGGTTTCACGGTGAGGAATGCCCCCAAAAAGTCAGTGACATAACGGAACCGGATGAGGAATCAGACGAAGAAATTGATGACGTCATTGGTAAATAAATCTTCACATCTTTAATCTGCACGTAAGACTTTGATTTTGACAAAAACTCATTCATGTTTCAGAAAATGATAGAGAAGATAATTCGGACGTCGATGAAGACATTGATTCCGATAACAACTCAGCGGCTGATTCCGATACTGAATAATTTAAATAAAAACCTCATTTTGTATTATCATCTTTAAATATATAGAATTTTCCTAAAAAATAGTTGTTTCATTTATTCACATCATTACAATGAAACATGGTAGCGTCATTTTCATCAGCCTAATAGATATGGTCTGCATTAAAATGTACGGCATCATTTTTTCCTAATTCATTCATTTTAATACTATTCGAAACAAGCGAAACATATAGAGAATTTCAATACTTTATTGATCTATAAATATTTAAACTTTTGCAAAAACTAAAAAATTTCATATTTTGTATTTCTCTATAATTTTTTTCAGAACAGTTTCTTGTGAACGGCAAAAATATATAACGATTGTATTTTACAATATCATGTTAAAAAAAAGTTGCCGTACAGAGTCAAATGATTTTACAGCTTTATAAATCAAGTATACCATGAGATGAAGATAATTATTAATATACATTCAAATGAACAAAAATTTTTTGACGGCATTATTTTTAATAGTACTTTTGAGTGCTACGTAATGTTTTGGAACCGAAGCCGTACTTTTTCAAATCACCCCCCGGACCACGGAAAGAGAGGGGGTTGCAACCCTCGATTTTTTCCCCTTGTCGCATGATTTTTGCACGGCGTTGCGGAATAATGGATTAGAAGCTGTATTGAAACAGTATGAAACTGATGCCGTACATAATAAAATGATCAAATTACCCTTGAAATTGACAAAAAATCCAAAATATTTACCGACTTTGTGGCGCACCATTTTTTTACTTCACTACGCGCTTTCTTATTTTATTTTATGGATCTATAGGGGGTAAAAATGCCGTACAAAATATATGACCAAAATGTACTCACTCTACCTGCACTTTTGAATTCCCACCAGCACTCAGTTGGACAGCTTACAAGTGACGGCATAGTGCTGAATCTTATTATTTTATGCTCTTATATCGTCCTATATACGTCACCTGGTGGTTCATATGACCCATCCATTTTTTGGATGGGCCTGTAGTCCATTAGATTTAGTATCAAGTTTATTCCCCTGAAAATGCTGAACTTGTTAGCGAAATGCGCTTCAAGTGTAAAAATATCAGTTTAGTGTAAGGGTAATTGACCTCTAGGAAAAGTTTCAGAAAAAGCAGTAGTCACAAACGAAGTCCAATTAGGACCGAAAAAATTTGCAGGTAGTCTTTGCACTACCTCAGATCATGAAGTAAAGCCGACCCTTGTCTCTAGATTCACTATTAATTTTCTTTTCCTGAAGATGCTAACATTGTTAGCGAAACGCGCGTCGAGTGCAAAATAATATCAATTTGGTGTGAGATAATTGATCTCTACAAAAAGTTTCAGCTCGCTCATCAGTGAAGCAATGCAATCAACATTATTCCCGCTTATCAGGTGAAATTTCTCCAATGGTTCATCACATATGAACTTAGATTTTATTATCATCATCAATCCCCATAATCTTCAAGCATGTTATACTCTATAACGAACATCGTGGATCCTCTCCCAGCTCGAAGCGTTCAAAGCTCAACATCACTTATTACGTAGCTATCTATGTACCTGTGCTCATTATATCAGGAATATTCACATGATGGAATTTGCGCCAAACTAAGTGAATATTTCATACCCCGACACAACAGGTTTATTTGAAATTCACAAAGCGATACAAGATGCATTTTTCATAGAATTACGTCGAGTGATAGTATCTCCAGAGATGATGTCGAAGTTGCGACAAAGGAGGTGGGTTATTGTGAACTCCATTTGCTATTGTTGGCTGATTAGAGAATTTCCGAGGCAGATTAGTGTGCCCTAATGATGATGAGGATCCGACAGCGTGAGGATATTTACTGTTTTATGTGGATAACTTTGCTGAGTTCCGTGCCTGAAGATGGAAGGATAAGAGAACAAACATTTAGGGACATGGATATTTTTGTGAAAGAGTATCAAAAATCACTTTCCAAGAGCATACATGTTATGGATATGAAATTCCACTCAGACAAATATTCAGGAGTTTTAATTCAGTAAAGGGCAATTAGATATGTAGAAGAGAGTAATGGGGATTATTTACATCATGAATATCCTCGAACTCTAGAATGGATATGACTTGAAAAAACAAGATAATCTCTATTAATAAAAAAAAACAAAAAATGTAATTTGAAAAGAATGCGTTTGAAGCAAGATGAATAAAAACCCTGGTGCGTTGACCGATATGCTTTTGTTCAGCCAATTCCTCTCGACCTGAGAAATCGAAGAGTAAACTTTTCATTGAGGCGGCAGCTTACGAGTGATTTTCGATACCGGCGGTCTCATTGGATAAACTCTCGCGGGATCTTTCGTTCACCGATATAATTATCAGTATACGAAAAACGTGAGGTCATGTTCGTTTGATAAAAAGCTATTAATTTTTTTGAAATGCTTGACAGTTCGATTTGAATTTGAATGCATTTGAGAGTTCTTTTAAATTTCAAAATGTTGTACTTAGTTCTTGTTTTTTTTCACGTATTTCTTGTTTATATTCTTTTTGAGTGTTTATCGTTGCTGTTCTTGTATTTGTTCGATTTTATAGTGATAGTTAGATTTATTATGAACCGATTTACAAAGCTCAAAATAAAAGGCTCGTGTAACGTGTAGGTTCTACTTATCCCTCATATCATCGGCTCGTAATCACATTAAAATTGCATTTGTTTTAACACTATGAAGAAAAAAGTACTTACCTGTTTTCGGTTCCTCAGAAAGTAGAAAGATAAGATATCAATACTTGCCAGTTTCACTCACAACTATTGTTTCGGAAGATTCAAAATTACATCACAATCACTGAGTTTTTGATTTATTTTTTATCAAATTGAAAGCAAAAGGAATACCTGATAATCAGTGAAAATGTGATGACTACATAATTTCTAGCATTTCGCGGGAAAGCAAGAAATTGCATGCAAAACATGAGACCATGAAATAAACATAACCTATAAATCTATGAATAATCGATTGGCCGTCGAGCAGACGGATATCATGGCATCACAGATTAAACTAAAATCACGTAAGGTGTGCCTCTGCTGGAAAAGTCTCGAAGGCATCTCTTCAGTTGAAATTAATCAAAATCAAGATAGCGAAAAGTCGAGAAAATTTGCTTACAATCTATTTGGTATAAGTCAACACACCTGTGTTTTTATTCATCTTGGTTTGAAGGTTGAAATAGTCTTTACTAAAGGAGTTTATTGACATTTTGGGATTGTAGCGTTCGCTTTGCTGATGGTAATGTGAACCGACCTTTACATATTGTGAACCTCTATTTACGGTCTGAGTGGTACTAGCATTGTCTAAGGATGTATAGTCAGTCAACCTTATGGAATTATCATTGGAGGACGATGGAAATCATTAGTAGATGGCGCCACCACGTTGATTTCCAAAAAAGAGATAAAAGAATGAGATAGAGAGTGTCGTAAATAGCCGCGTCTAACAGCTTACAGTGTTTAAAGCCTCCACACAAAATTTGACATTAGACGCGGCCATTGATTAGGTAATTTCATGTTTCGTCTTCGTACCCGTCCTTCACATTTTAATATTAGTCCGATGATACGGGGTACGGGGTATTGGACGTCGGATATCGGATCTACCTGTATTCAACTTTACTCGTGCTTACCCCAGTCATTTGCCATTTGCATAACAATTCAGTAAGAAGTTGTTGCGAATAATTGTGGTTTCTGGTGTTATTGTTATTTGTGCTCCCAGTGGTTATTAGTTCATTATTGTGTGTAGTGTATTATTTGTACTTTTATAAGACAATTGTGTGTGAATTGTGACAAAAAACATCGAAAAAAGGTAAAGATATATTCAATTATTTTATTTGAAATTTCATGTTATGAGATCCCTCCATATGTATTTCCAAAATGAATGATTCAACAAATATTCAGTTGCAGAAATATCAGTTATTTATCAAAGTCATATACATTATGATCAGATTTAATAACAGGTTATGTTGCAAGATTTTTAATCTTTTTCTGAAGATGTTGAGTACAGTTGATAACATATTCAATTTCATTTTTTGGTCAGTACCCTTATTAAACGAGTGACCTGATTTTCAAGTTGGTATTTTGCAAAAAGTACTTTTATATTTCAAAATATTAGGCATTCCAGATACCTACTTGTCAAAAATGTCAAATAAATCGAAATGAACCAATACGGCGGCATCTGCCCCCCAGGAACTTTCGTTTGTTTTCTTGTTTATAAGTGTGTGATTGGTTAAAACTGGTATTTGCCCCCCAGACATAACCTGATCTGGAATGCCTAATATAATGAATGTGCACTTAACTGGCGGAAATTTTATCAGCAAATTTACCTAATTGGTTGTTTCCTTTCATATTTCATCTTTATTTCCAGATGTCTGGCAATAAATGTTCCTACAACAACTGTGGACTGTCAACTAGAAATGACCCTAGTTTGAGTTTTTTTCGCTTTCCAGTCAAAGATTCCGCAAGATGTAAACAATGGATAATCCACTCAGGTAAGAAACCTCAACAGCTCCCAAAATATATCAATTTCGAAGTGTGTTGATGAAAGTAACTTCCTGCAAGAGGCTTAAGGTGGATTCATGCAGTGTCAGTTATCAAGTAGCGATTAACAATTATCAAGTAGAAAGTAATGAACACATATTCATATTCATGTACCTGAGTTTAACAGATATCAAAGCTTGGGAAAGGGAATCGACTCCAACCTTACATTTGCTTTCAAGTAACATTTTTTATTCATTTTCATATTCCCTAGCTTCGTTTTGGAGAGTTGAAGATTGAAATCACTGCTCACATTCAGCGAACAGAAAGAACTTCCCTACAAACAAATTATTCGAAGAAAAATTTCGTCATGATCATATAATTTGTCATAATCTGCACATTGGAGGCATATTTTACAATTTAACAATCGAAGTAAGAAAGTTCAGTCATCATTGATAAGTGTTATTTGCCTCTTTTTTATTGTTCCTTGATAATTGAAGCTGCATGAGTCCACCTTTATTTTATTTTGAAAATGCAGGTATCTTCATGTGAAAGTTTTGCAAATGAATAATGATAATATATGATCCTTCTCGTCAAGACAGACCCTTTTGGAAATCTGTTTTTGAAGTTCGACAGAGTACCATTGAACATTAATGATTAGTGGCAATTTGTCAGGTGGATTCTTATTTTATGAAGCTAAAGACTTGTAATCCCTAATTTTTTCAACAATATTTCATGTAAGACACAGTTTTGATATCGCAAAGCTTCAGCGCAGTTTGATTGTCTTGCTCAAGTTCTTCAACCAAGCCTGTCACCACCGCCGCTTTGCTGAATATTAAAGTAATTATCGGTCGGTAATTACCCATAATTGTTGCAACTTATTTTATATATGTGGGTAATACTATACAAAACTTTATGATGTCTGAAGAAAGATGCCAGTGCATAAAATGTATTCGATATTGGATATTTGTCATCCAATGTACATATGCAGCAAAGGTTGACCTCAATCGTGAACCAGCAAGTGGGTCAAATTTAAGTTGCAAGATTTGATTACACACACAGACTGATACCGAGATAGGTGGAACTAAACAAAAGATTGCAAAAAATAAAAACGTACAAGTTGTTATCGAGTTACCAACTAGTATTTTTTCTTTTTCAGGCAACATCACATTGCCTGGTACGAGCCCAACATCACTCAAAAACAAATTTTTGTGCAGCAGGCATTTCGACCCACGATTTCTTCAAGGCAAACGGTTGCCATCAGATGCTGTCCCAATCAAATATTATATAAGATGACTCGGAAGATGATGACGAGAAGGAAAATCTGATATTTCATCACAGAACAGTTAGGAAAACATATGGTGCTCCTATGGGCTCGAACCAGCAGCAAGCTCAGCCATCAGCAAGTGGGCCAGTCTTCGAAGAATCATTTTCAAGTGAATCTACAGATGAATGGTTGGCAGAAATTCAAAATTTTCCAGTTACATCATATCGCAAAAGAAGATTGCCTTCAGATCAGGAACAAATTAAATCTTTGAAAAAACAACTGAAAGATTCCAGAAAGCAAAATAATAATCTTCGAACACAGCTTTCAAATGCGAAAAAAAAATATTGAAGGCTCAACTCTCGGCCAGTAAACCTGTAAGAAATGATATTTCCCAGTTTTCCAAATCATTGGTCAATTTGCAACTAACACACAAACAAAAAGCTTCTTGGTTACCTTCCGAAAAAAGAACTGCACTCTCCATTTATTATAAAGGACCTTCGACTTACAGGTACCTCAGAAGGAAAGGTCTAGTATTACCATCTGTGTCAACTGTGAAAAGCTGGGTCAAAAACTTCATCTGCAAACCAGGATTCAATATGAAAATTTTTTCACGGTTGGCTCTAAAGGCTGACACCATGTTGGCTTGTCAAAGAAAATGCATCATATTGTTTGATGAAATGGCCATCAAGAGGAATCTTGAATACAACAAAAAGCTAGACATCATTGAGGGTTTCCAAGATCTTGGTAAATTTGGAAGAAAAGCTGTACCTGCAAATCAGGCATTGGCAGTCATGGTAAGAGGCATTTATTCACCTTGGAAGTTGCCTATTGCATATTTTGTTTCTGATGATGGTGTGAGTGCCAATAATTTAAGCGATATTTTGACAGAAACATTCATAAAAGTGAAGGAGTGTGGACTGGAACCTATGGGAATGACATGTGACCTTTCAACAAGGAACAAACAGTTTTATGATATGTTAGGGGTGTCAGTTCAAAAGCCATTTTTTTTTGGGTACTCAAAAATATTATGCCTTTTTTGATGCCCCTCATTTATTGAAATGTGTCCGAAACAATTTTGTTGCCCATGATTTTGTACTGCATGGCAAGTTTATCAGATTTTCAGATATTAAGAAAGTTTATGAATTGGATAAACAGAGTTCCACAGGCAAAGCATTGATTAAATTAACGGACACTCATATGAATCCAAACAATTTTCAGAAGATGAGTGTTAAATTGGCTGCACAATTACTTAGCCATAGTGTGTACTCAGCAATCAAAACAGCATTGCGTACGGGACAGCTGGATTCCCCAACAGGGGAAAACACAGCATTCTTTGTAAAGACAGTGGACGAGATGTTTGATGCTTTGAATAGTACCAGATATCATTCGAAGAAACCATGTAATCGGGTTTTGAGTTTAGAAAATCCAGAAGTGTTGAATGCACTCAACACTGCATATGATTTTTTCAAGAATGTGAAGATGGTAAATTCCAAAGGGAACCCAACCAGACCTCCCAGCTTTAATGGCATAATGCAGACTATCAATGCTGTGCAATCATTTGCTAGTGACGAAAGGGAAAAAGGTCAAAAAATTTTATTTACTGGACGGCTCATACAGGATCCCTTGGAAAATCAATTTTCAATATTTAGGCAAAAAGGAGGATACAATAGAAATCCAACTGTCATGTCATTCAGATCAGCCTTCAAGTTGAATATAGTTACAAATTTAATGAGGCCACCAACAGCTGCAAATTCCGGAGGATCATTAGATGAGGATGAGAACATTTTTAATACAGCAGAGGACAGTTCTCTGGAGACCACCTTGAAGTTATTCAATGAAGAAGAAGAGGAGGAGGAGGAATCTTCGAATTCAAGTAACGCATCAGAAACGTCGAATGCACCTGCAGATACAATAGATGATTTTTCCGCAACACTAGAATCCTGTGCCGTAGTATACTTTGCTGGTTACTTAGTGAAAAAATGTTTGAACAAATTTCAGTGTCATGAATGTAGAGTTATTTTACAAAGCGAGGAAGATTTGGCAGATGATGATGAATTATTGACTTTTTTTAAAAATTACAATATTCAAAACCCAAGTGGTTTGAAAACGCCCTCGAATTTTATGAGGCAATTCACATATAGGACAATGCTGTGTTATAACCAGTATATCAAAAAATACTGCACCAAAAAAATTATCAGGAATATTAGAGTCAAGGCAACTAAACAACTTTCTGAGTCTCTTCCCGAATGGTTTGAGGCACAAGAAAAATGTAAAGAACACAGAAAATATATTATTGATCTGTTGTTACGAACACAAGTTTTCAAATACTGTAAAGATATTTCAGGTAGAATAAAAACGAGAGTAGGGACAAAAAATGTCAAACTCCAATATTTTAAAACATAATTAGTTATAAGAATCAATATTTTGATTTCATTTTCATACAAATACACAGAAACGATGCCTTGAATCTGCAAACTGACCAATTGTATTATTACTGTACTGCAGGATTGTACCTTTTATCGCTCATTGTATTGTAATTATTTACATTTTAAATTTACATTAGACATTTTCACATTTTTATGTCATATCCTAGATTTTATATTTTATAGTTGACATGTTATCATTGTAATATTTTTCTTCGCGAGGCCATTATTCTTATTCATTTATATTATTCATTTACACTATGTATTCATCGAAACAGTTTTATGTATTGATTTATTGTGTGAATGAAGTTATTATTATTATTTATTATTATCTCATACTTAGAATCTTAGTTGTTTTTGTTTTCACCACACATTTGTACAAACTTAGGCTTACCTCTGAAATATATTAATAAATAATATTCTCATATAGTTTCATTGATTTTATCACCTTTTCTTTGTTCCGACACACACAGATAACATATTCCCTTTTTTTAGAATTAAAAAAATTATGATGGAAAATTTCTAATTCTGAAATAATCTTTCATTTTCAATTGAGAATGTTTCCTTTGGATTGCATTCATATTAACAATTAAACATCCAGGAATAGAAATCTTAAAAAATTTGAAGAAGTCTGAAACTAAAGATTTATTTTGACTGAAACGAGAAGTATATTTTGATAGACACAAATTCGTCTTCGTAAAGTGAGATGCCGTTCTGCATCAGAAATATGCTAGGAAGGCTTTCTTCTGGTGAGTACATGCTTTGTAATTTGAACAGGCGCGGTCAGACCAATAAGATTTTGAGGTGGCAAGTTGGACGAACCACACTAACAACAAAAAATTTCCTTAAAATTTATTTCTGAGTTTTGACAAAGAATTACTAATCTCTGACCTCTTTCTCGCCCCCACATACCAATTTTGAATCGACTACCCATAATGCAAAACTCGTTCGACATCTTGAAAATGAGAAATGTCTTAAAATTCACAATCTCGGACCCCTAAAACCCCCACCTATCAATTTTCAATCGAAACAAAATCACATCCATCTTGGAGCCACCATCTTGATCTTACTAATTTTGACTAATTATTCATATTCTCCTGCTCCGAAAACTCCAACAAACCAAATTTCAATAGAGTCGGACAATAATCCAAATCACGTCCATTTTGTTTTTTTCTGTAGGTAACAAAAATTTCATATTTCATTTTCCCCGGAATTACCTATGCGAACATCTGCAATTTCAATAAGATGTTGGTCAAATTTTACTCCACAAGATCTGTACCGCGAACAGACAGACAGGAAACCGAGCCAAAAAAAACCTAGTAAAATCATGATCTCTGGCACAAAAGGCGCCTATATACCAAATTTAAATGGAATTAGGCCATAAATCACATAGCTCATCCGCCATCTTCAATTTTAAAAAATGCCTGATATTCGACTTCAAATTAACAATTTCTTGTAGAATCTGAATAAATTACAATACTCATCATCTACCGCATGAATGTTGATGAAAATCTTTCCCATCACCAAACTCAACCTCTGTTTTATTCTATTCTAAATGTTAATACATTGTCACTCGAATGATATGTACCCCTGCCAAATTAAAAGATGATTGAATAAGTGGCCTCAAAATCATATTCTCTACACCAATATCTATACTTGGATATTATTTTTCATGAAGTCTGATATTCGGAACATCCGTATGCAAATTATAGCCGTATTCGGGTTCGTAATACTCATCTAAGACGGTTCAAAATAATCACCCACCCAATTATTTATTGTAAATATATTCGAGACAAACCCTTCACGCCTCAATAGTCCAACCTTTGTTCCAACTATTTCGAACCGTTCCTGGACAGTTTTTGTTGTGAACCCGAATACGGCTTATATCTCGGCTTAAATTCAGCTCAACATGATATTATCATCAATATGTTCTGTACATATACTGAATCTACTGTGTCAGCGCTTTATTCAATTGAAGTTTTGCCACAGCAAACCTAAAAATTGTTAGAAATGCTGTGGTTTTGCATTCCTTCCGATGAAGGCGCCACATTACGGGATATTTTTCTGAGTTTCTAGTATAAAATTATAGATGGCTCTGGCAACATCCATCCAATGCTTTTACCATTCTTTTACCATTGCGGTTGACCGACTATACATCCTTAGACAATGGTACTAGCAAATCGGCACGACAGTTTCCTTTGCCATATTTAACGTAAATTTTTCTTATTGCTCTGTATAATAGATGGCGGCACTTGCCATTCTTTTCACTGAATATTCAATTGCTAATTTCAACTCTTGTAAATATTGGTGGAATTGAGATGATTTTAGAGGACATCAGAATGTCTGATTAATCTGGGAATCAAGATGTTAGTACCCTTTATAGAGAAAGCTGAAGGTTAGTAAGATCCTTGGATGTTTCGACCTCTTCCTTGATATGTTATAGTAATATAGCCTCGGATTTTCAGATTAAGGAAGTAGAGTTGGATGCCAGGTTGAAACGAACACCTGCTGGTACCTGGAGTCTGTCTGACTTCTGCGTTGTTTTCTTTATAACTGATATTTCAACGCGAGTGTCAGTTGATAGTATGAAACTGTTCAGTTTGGAACTTAACAGATGGTCAGTAGTATCCTTGGTTATTTAAACCTATTCCTTGATGTGTTATAGTTTTATAGCCTCGGATGATCAAATTAAGGGATAAGAGTTTTATTACCAGGTAGAAACGAACGCCTCTGGGTTTCAGCTGAAATCCGTTCTAACTTCAATTGCGCGCTTTGTAAATTTCGTATTTCTTTGATACTAATTGCGGCGGTGAATGTTGCATATTGAGTTGCCTAGTCTTGATGAATTTATTTTGTCACTACTCTATTTAATTTTCATAAATATTATCACTGTGAGGGGATCCATAAACGAATCAATTGTTGAGTGGAGTGCTATTTTCATTCATTAAGAGGCTGCCGAAATATAATTTACACTTTCATATCAATTTTCATATTCAAATTTATCATGTATTTTCTTTTCTTTATATTTCTAATCTGAGGAGTTTCATCTATGTGACAAGAGATGTCGCGCGGATCACCGAGCCCTTAGCTCGAAGCCATTTTCAGAAAGGCTCGCTCTCTTTGAGCTGAGACTGTCAAAGAACCACGTCGCCAATTTGGGCATCTTAGTGGCACTTTTTTTGATGGTGCAATTTTGTTAATCCACGTTGTTATCGTGCCTTTAGCACATGGAGTTTTAGTTCTGGAATTTTAAAGTGAAGGAGATTTCGAGAGAATTCGTAAAATGACGTTATCGAAACAAGCTCGCCATGCGTGCCCACGCCATGTTGGCCTGGTGTGACTTGAAATTTCAAAAGGGTTGTTTGTTCCTATGGATTGTTTGTTTCCTTATACTGTTTGATGGATCATATAATGGATTGTTGATTAGTCCATACCCTCTCATATGAACTTCATCCTGAAGTCACGAGTCACTACTTAAGTTTTATGAAAATTGAAGCGATGCTTTTGTGTGGATTGTATCCTGCTAGGATGGCCATTTCAAAAGATTGAGGCTGAAGCATCTTTTACCCCCCAATTTCATGCTGGAAACGCCTACTCTATTCCTTTGATGTCCAGATTCTGTACATATGTATATAATGGGATAATGGAACCATAGGATTAAACTGGGATCTTATAACATAGTTCATACTTCATGGTTGAGTATCGTCAGATCTTGCAGCCCAGGAATTTCTCCAGGATTTGAGGAAGACTGCATACGGAGTTAAATAAGGGAGTACTCATACTTGTATACATAACATCTAAGCGTGAATTACTTTCACCTTAATATTATTCACATATAACCGTTTACAACGTTGTTCGTCCAACGCAAAGTACTTTGTGCCTGGTTTCACTTGGTTACGATCATTATTCAAAATTTCAATTAGGTCTGCCACTGCTGGAGACTTCTCTAGACTCTTTTTGCAAATTATCATCATTCCAACCTTTAGTATTGACTGTGTTAATGTGTATGTTGTTTAGAAACATTTGATAATTCACATGGGATAAGTGAAAATAAATGTTCATATTTGGGGGAGATTGCGTTATGAATCATTTTTCTATATTTCAGGGTCCCGCAGTTTGCACCTTCTAGCAATTCACCAAATTCTATATGTAGGGAGACCTCGAGCTCCAACAACCTTTTGTTATTTGAATCGAAAATTACTTTGAACATCCATTCAACATATCTTGTTCTTTCCTTGACTTAGATAAAGATCATTTATTCACTGATTGTTGTAAAGTTAAGTGGCGCCCCCGGGAAATTGTTTGTTTGCTTTCATTCAGATCACACAAGGACTCATGCCACATGCTCTACCGGCTATAGCGCTAACGGCGCTGTGCGTTCCCCTATACTGAGGTAGTGGAAACGTTACAGGATGAATAATCACATATTTCTTATTGAACACTTTTTTATTCAAAAATCGCTTAAAAAAACACGAGATGACAAAAGTTACTGGAATACTGTTTGAACGTCATTATTTTGTGGTGGATCAATATTTGTTTCGTCTTTTTCTGGGTTTGCAACCTACGGCAATCTGAAATAAATAATTTATATTAAAATCTATACAAGTGTAGAAGGGCAGTTTTTAATGTACTTCGAAAAGTTGCTGTGTCTATCGAAAAACAGTTGTTTCTGGATAGACCAAATTCAATCAGTCAGCAACTTCTCGTATAACTCAAATTTTGCCTATCAGAAAAAAACTCTGAAAAATCGGATTTCATATTCATAAATACTACTGCGTACCTATCATAAGTATTGTTACACATACTACCTATATCCACTACTGCAGTATTTGTAAGCCGCTTGGTGGTTTGTGAGCTTTATTATTATCTTCATCTTCAATTTTTCGAGAAATCGCACTGACAGAGTAAACGTTCTTGACTTCTAATCTGCTGCAACACGTAAAAATGAATATCTCACTGTAGATTATAATAGTATATTATGCAACGATCGTGTAATGATGGTTATTAATACATGAGCATAAACCGGGATACGAAACGAGCCGAAGGTGAGTTTCGTATGGTTTATGCGAGTGTATTAATAACCATTACATGAGAGTTGCATACGCTATTTTATCTACACCCAATAAATAATGAAGAACTAAAATTATCATATTATTACGTATTTATATTGAACAGAATAATAGTAGGTAATCAATCGTATTTCTTTGAAAAATTCTACAAAATTATAATTAATGGTATAACCACGGAAAATACAACAATGAGAAATGAAAAAAAGAAAAAAAAAAGGAAAAAAAAATTCTGCCGACGTCAGGAATTGAACCCGGACGTAATTATTCACTACCGGCGCCTTTGACCATTCGGACATGAGAGCTCATATAATGATGTTGAAAATAAAAACATATGTCTTGCATTTGTCAAATGAAAAATATAATCCTTTCGATTGTATTTTTTTTCTTGTCTAAGACATCTGTGGAGGGTCGCTGGTAATTCTTCTGTATCCCTGCTATAAGACATTTTCATACTATTATCGAACATTGACTAAATTCTTCAAGAATTCAATACCTACTGATTTTGACTTGACAAACGTCAAAATGCAAAGCTTGCACATCATGCTTGATTGAAAAATAATGGGTTTCTATTGGTTGAAAATCTGTATCGCAATGAAAATCTGTATCGTAATGGATTTCATTATAAAACGGGTTGTGGGCATATAAGTGTATTATTAGAGTACGGGTGTAGATAAATATAATTACCTACGTTGTATTCAATTTTGCTCTCAAACAGCCGTTAAGGGAGGCGAAGGGACTTTTTTATACCACTCTATTTCGAAATAACTGATCGAAGATGTCACCAATTCTTGGCAGCGATAGTTTTTAACTCTTTTGGCATTTTTACGAAGAACCTGAGAGTGGTATTTTTTATGAAAGCATCGAAATACACAGTCTTCGATAACAATTACCTAAGTTGGAGTACCAAAGGGACCTAAACACTGAACTGTCACTTTCGAATGACAATTGTCAAATGCTAAATAACAGACTTCAAATAAATTGTGGCAACATCGAGAGTGCTGCCAACTTAATGCTAAAGAATAACAGGCGTCAAATTTGAAATGCAATATAAACGTTCCAATGCATTTCCATCAATGGATTGGTACAACTGCGTTGATAACATGTCGTCATCGATAACGTGCAACAGTTTTTGTTTTGTAGACACTATATGTATGTAATGTATTTTTATTTTTATATGCAAATTCATGTGAAAGGGAAGCCCTGTAATGTTCAAAGAACACCGTGTGAATCAAGAGACAGGAGATACAAATTAATATTCACTTTGGATATCTGAAGTAATTTCTAGCATCGATATACTTGACTTTGTAGGAATAGTTACTCCTGACATCTGAATATTTTATAATGATAGATCGGCTTTTCTTGAGAAAAGACATGCCTGGGTTTTCGTAGCATTAAATTCCACCAAGTTCTTGTTACCCCATTCCATTATTTCTAGTCGTCAATTTTATTGACGTGAATGTTCCTTTGATTTTTTTTCTCGAGCTGGTATGGGGAGTGTGGAAGATAAAGAGATATGAAGAGTACTGTCGTCCGCAAAACTATGTATTGAACAAGATGTTCTCTGTATAGGACGTGGAAGTAAAGAGGTAGGAAAAAATCAAAGTAAAACTAAAGACTGGTTCATATTATCTCACGTCGAGATCATGTATTATCAGTGTGATGTTGCAGTGAAAGATCTTCAGAAAAAGTTCTAGACTCGATATTTCATCGAATATTGGGTTAATCTCTCATTATTGGAATTGGAGCCATTACAAAGCTCACAGATAACGTTGCCGACTCCTCCAATGCCCGTCGTGTTGTCGATAAGTAATTATTGGGCCGATGCATATTTCATATCGCAGGTCGAGCGAGTGAATCTAGCTTATACCTCCGCCGGAGCCATTTGTCTACTTCGGGGCTTTCCCGGAGTGAATGATAGAGTCAATTTCCTGCAAGGCGTTTCTGCCGCAATAAGCATGACGTACGGCCAGATTCAATCTTAAGTAATCTCTGTTTATTGGTGGGGATTACACGGGACGTTGTCTGAGAGCAGTTCGGAAAGACGAGTGCACCTGAGAGTTTTCGTTGTGGTAATAGGGGGCAGGAGGATGTTGTCAATCACACACCGCGTCTGGATTTGTTCTTCTGTCTGACAGCTGCAGATAATTGCATTTGCACAGGATTTTGCGCATAAGTTTTGAGAACGGGAGCAGATCAAATGTTGTTGTTGAGGTCGGATTGAACCGCGTCTGGAGTTTTGTTCTCGACGTTTCGGCTCTGATTTTTGAGCCATTTTCAAGAGGTAAATGTGACTTCACGCTGAGGTCTCAATCTGCCTACTCCTCAGATCGAACTGGGGCATCGAGGAATGTTGGGTGGCATTTATAGCAGCGGGCGCTGCCAAAGCACCGTCGGATGTCTTGGTGGGGACTGGGCATCTGGAAATTAGGGGCTTCCATGCAGTTGGAAGTCTCTGACCGTTGATTTCGATGGCCTCGCGAATTATGCAAGCTTGTAGTGTTTTTGCTGTGGCGATGGTCTAAGTGTTCTCAAAGTCTATATTGTGTCCTGTCTCTTGATGATGTTTGGACAGATGAGTCTGAATTTCCCCTTGCCCTCTGTGAAAACACCTGAGGAGTAAGCAGATTGAGACCTCAGCGTGAAGTCACATTAACCTCTTGAAAATGGCTCTAAAATCGGAGCCGAAACGTCGAGAACAAAACTCCAGACGCGGTTCAACCCGAACTCAACAACAACATACAACTGACTAAAATTATATAAAAGTATATGGAACTCAATGGGAAATCATGTGCATTAGCACAACAGTCTATGGAAACAGGACAAATTATGATAATATTAAAATTATGTACAGAAAAACTTATTTCCAAACGTCTTTTTCTTGAAATGGTGGAAATGAATATGTCTTCAAATTTTATGAATATAAAAAAACTGAAATTGATAATCAACCCTATCAAGTCATAATAGACATGAAAAATGGCATTTATGTGAAAGTGTGATATTTGTCGAACAAAATTTTCAAAAACATATGTTTACACGTTTTCTCATCATTTTATATGTTTAATTCATGTTTTTTACTCATTTTTACTGTAATTAGAACTTATGTTATTAAAAAAAAAACAAGGAATTATGGGCCCTGAGGTCGCTTCCCATATATATAAATATATATCTGTTTGCTGATTAGATGCCCCCCCTCCTTAATTTTCTTCGAATTTTGAAAGGAACGAAGCTATATTCCACCTAAATTTTCATTCGCTCCTGTGGCGAAATAAACATTGGCCAATGGGGAAAAGTTATCAAAACTCGTTTTGAAGAGCATCGGACAAACATCGGGTAAGGAAGAGCAGAAAATATAGTATGATCCGACAAATTTCAGTTGAAAATCATATAGTTGTTGATGGGAATTTGAAATTGATTGTAAATGTACATACGGTATTAGTTTCTCGAAGGGTGCAAAAATTAGTGAAAACTCAAGTAAAGTAGTAGCATGAATTGTGATGGAAGCGATCGGGAGGCTCTCATTTAAGGATAATTGGAAGTGGTTTCAGCTAAGCCCCTGCTCTTCAAGAATCACTCTGCAGAGTACTTTGTTGTTAATCCTCACAGTTATATATTCTACAACTCCCCCACCCAATAAACAACGAACTGCCCCTTTCCCAAATTCCCGGCGCCTTATTTTCGCCTTTTTCTGTCCGCCTTTTCTGACATAGAGGCCCCAATTAATTCACTAGGAACTTTTAACAGAACGGAGCTACATGCGCTGGGTGTTAGTGGCTTAGCGATAAATGGGCAACTTTTGCACTGGCCGAAAGCCCTATTAGCCGGCAATTGTGGTCAGCGTGATTATTTACCCACTTTTCTTCCATGCGGTGAGTTTTCCAACGGGAAATAGTTAGGATTATAGATTGAGGTGGAAAGGCTTCTAATTGGCTTTGTGCATTTCGTGTGTTGATTCCCTGTTTGACAGAATGGTGTGGACTAGACTAGATCAGCTATTAGTATCTATTGTAGATTCGATTTTTATTGTAAGAGATGCCATTCTCAGAGGTAATAAAATATTTACGATTACTTGTACCGCGCAGAACGAATGATACTTTCTTTCAATTCATGAATAATTTTGTGTTAGGACAACAATGATGATTTTAATTTTAACACATTGAAACCCTTGATCCTCTACCTGGTGTAGTAGGAGGATCAATCTTTGGTTATCCAGCAGATAGCATTTCGCCTTACAGTTTTACACCAGATAAGTATGTATGTTCAGATGTATAGTACTTTGTATTCATACTATAATGGATGAATGTTAATATGATGTAGTTGTCGGGGGGAACGAACGATTCGGGACCTTCATTTTATGTAAATAGAATAGGATAGAATAGAATAGAATAGAATAGAATAGAATAGTTTATTCATGGTTTCTTTACACATCATGAGTTACAATCAATACTATTCAGAACAGCAGGATTACTTAGCTGTACGACAAATCTAAGTGAAAAGGTGAACAGAACAGTACATCTTACGAAGCAGAGTTTCTGCTTGTTTGTAAGGAAAAAATTATATATTTTTTTATTTTATTTATTTATTTCAACCGACAGCTTCCAAACAGAATGGGGTTCTGGTATAAGGAAGTTTAAATACTAACAATGATAATTATAAACCTAATAATACATTAACAATTGTAGCATGTACTTTGATGAACATCATTATTCTAGTAGTTTGTTTTTCAATTTTTTCGAAAAAAATTGTATAGATCTGGAAGATTTCATTTCTTCTGGTAATTCATTGAATACTTCTATTGAGCTTGAGATAGGATTGTTTCTACCCTTAATGGTGTGAATAATGTTCAGATGATAATTATTGAAAGTTCTAGTATTATAATTGTGTACAGTAGAATTTTTAAAGAACAAAATATTACTTTTCTGAAGTTTTTTCGTTGATTTGTATATATATTTTGCTTTTTCGAGTTTTATCAAACAGTTCAACGTCATGTTATTAGTCATTTTGTATAATTCCGACGATGGAGTGTCCCATGGTTTTTTATAAATTACTTTTATTGCTTTGTTCATTAAACGATAAACTATATTTTTTTGTTTTAGATTGCAAGAAGACCAAATTGTGATTAGGTATCTTATTCAATTAGATACACAATAGTGTATTTATCACATTTCATGGTGTTTGATTCATATGTTCTTTTAATTTTAATTTGAATTTGTTCGGATTTAATTCTTATTTGAGATGATTGGCAACGAGTTGAAAACTTTTGGTCCAAGATAATAGAAACTTCGTTGGCCTATCGATTTGTTCATTCTAGGTATTACTTTTCTCTCTTTGAAACGTCTATTGTGTTCGTGTCCTAACGTACTCAGGTTATGTTTATATCTATGTTGTACAATTGCTGCATTGAAAAAGAATAATTGTTTTGGGTCGATTTTTTCGAAAAAATTTGTATGGATCTGGAAGATTTCATTTCTTCTGGTAATTCATTGAATACTTCTATTGAGCTTGAGATAGGATTGTTTCTACCCTTAATGGTGTGAATAATGTTCAGATGATAATTATTGAAAGTTCTAGTATTATAATTGTGTACAGTAGAATTTTTAAAGAACAAAATATTACTTTTCTGAAGTTTTTTCGTTGATTTGTATATATAGTTTGCTTCTTCGAGTTTTATCAAACAGTTCAACGTCATGTTATTAGTCATTTTGTATAATTCCGACGATGGAGTGTCCCATGGTTTTTTATAAATTACTTTTATTGCTTTGTTCATTAAACGATAAACTATATTTTTTTGTTTTAGATTGCAAGAAGACCAAATTGTGATTAGGTATCTTATACATGAAAGAATATATGAATTATATAACAGAATTTGTACATATTTATTCAAGTTAGGCATTCTTTTGATTGCTCCTAGAAACGGAATAACCGTTTTTTTTTATTTTATTTATATGTTTTTCAAAATTCAATTTATTATCGATGATCAGACCTAAATATTTATGATTTTGAACTTCTTTAATTAGCTTATTATTTATTTTTATATCAAGTATCACATCATTCATATTTTTCTGTTCAAAAATTATATAAACCGTTTTTTCTGAATTAATTGTAAGATTGATGTTTTTTATCCATTTTTCTACCAATTCCATGTCATGTGTTACTTCCTGTTTTGAGTTGGTGATATTGTTTCCAGAGTGAAATATAGCAATATCATCTGCAAAAGAAAAGTGCTTTCCATAAAAATTGAGTTTCTTTATACTGTCTACATGTAATAAAAGGAGAATTGGAGCCAAAACAGAGCCCTGTGGAACTCCAATTGTAGATAATTTTTCATCACTTGTGCAATTATTGATTTTAACATACTGTACACGATTTTCAAAATAATTTATTTTATAAGTATCTAGTTACATAAAAATACACGAAAACAATAAATATAAAAACATTAAAATGTCCCCTAATAGACTTAGTTAACAATTCAAAATGAGAAACGGTCACACACCGACCATCTATACGTAAAATGATAAAAGTTCCCAAATATAATAACAAATTGAAGTGAAATATGGTCACACTGCGACTATGTTAAATGGTAAAAGTTTACAAATATAACATAACAGACATAAATATAATATAGCAGACGTCACATATTATTCAATTAAATACACAATAGTGTATTCATCACATTTCGTGGTGTTTAATTCATATGTTCTTTCAATTTTAATTTGAATTTGTTCGGATTTAATTCTTATTTGAGATGATTGGGCAATGAGTTGGAAACTCTTGGTCCAAGATAACAGAAACTTCGTTGGCCTATCGATTTGTTCATTCTAGGTATTACTTTTCTTTCTTTGAAACGTGTATTGTGTTCGTGTCCTAGCGTACTCAGGTTATGTTTATATCTATGCTGTACAATTGCTGCATTGAAAAAGAATAATTGTATGGGGTCGAGTATATGTGTTTATGTGTACAGAAGATCACTAGGGTAGTCAAACCCTTTAGTCAATATGCATCTGAGAAAACGTAAAAAGATAAGAGAATGTAAATAAGTTCATATACTCTTCAAATACTCTTTGTGATAACCAGTATGAAATCAGTCGCTGAAAACCATGAATACGAGCTTTATTGAATTACCCATTCAATATAAAAATAACAATCATTCTTTGACACCTATACTCACAAAATGAGTACTCAATAACACTGGAGTTTCATGCCCTAGGTCAGAATGGCTTCACTGACTTCATTCTCGTCAATCTATCAATTTCTCATCGAATCAAAGCCGAATCCTCTGGTATTTCAACCAGAGGTAGGGATCTTCAACCAGCCCAACATCCATGGACTCGAGACCGACGGCTTTACGTCCCCTCCGAAGGACGGCATATCCTCAATATATCTTGTGCTCATTGATATATTGTCTGCGAGCTATGATATGCTATTTCGCTGCAGCTGTACGGGCTTTCGACACGTACTAACCTCGCTCGGTGTTGCCTAACTTCAGATATCGAATGACTGTCAGTCAACCTGAAGAAAATGGCTGAACTCTTGCTGTCCTCCAGGACTCAGGAAAATCCCCCAAGTTATATGAAAGCTTGAATAATTCGCAAACTAATAGTGTCAAATGAGGGCACCTTTAAAAAACAGTTGCTGGGATTCCATCAGATCCGCAAGCCTCATTTGCCTTCAGATCCATCAAAATATTTCTTATATTTTGTTGGTGAGAAATTTTCTCAGGCATATGACTGTCGACAGGCGTGATTTTCGGGGGATCTTTTCCCGATGAGTCCAGAGTAGATTTTGCAGCATACATATTTTACATTGTTGTTGTTTGTTACTTTATGCAAGATAGGACGGTTCTGTTGGAAAGTCTGTACCCTATTTCACATATTCATTTCGTTCTTGTACGGAAAAATTCAATCATTTCAGTCGATCCATTCACTGCTACGTATTGAATGTAATTCTCGTTCTCGGGAATGAAGCCGACACCTAATATTCCCGACTTGCACGCAGTCACAATGGATGTTTTCATCGGATCGGGTTGCAAACTAGATTTTCCGCACCCCTTATCCGCGAGCGCGATTATTAATTCTCAGGGGATGAGGGTGGAGGGTGGGAGATGGCTGGGAGGGAACTAGTGGAATTCCAGCGTATCCATTCGTTATCTTTACGCCTGTATACTGATTTTTTTCGGAAGGTTCGAATGTTATTGAGCTGAAAATTTCACACCTATACTTTTCAACCAATAACATGCATCAATTTTGACTGCGATCTGTGCCAGTGGGCTTTCTATATACCCTAGACCCTAGTTTCCCGTTTCCCCACCTTTTTTACCCATACGTCCAGAAAAGCTATTCTCATATCCTTCTCCATCTCCACGATGGAGACGAAGTGGGAAATGACTAAAAATAATATATATATATATATATATATATATATATATATATATATATATATATATATATATATATATATATATGTATATAGATTATCAAATTCTCTGTTTATCACAATTTGCATCCGATTCGAAATGCCCACCACAGTCTTGAGGTGGGCATTTCGAATTGAATGCAAATTGTGATAGACAGAGAATTTGATAATCTATTTATATATATATATTCTCTGTTTATCACAATTTGCATCCGATTCGAAATGCCCACCACAGTCTTGAGGTGGGCATTTCGAATCGGATGCAAATTGTGATAAACAGAGAATTTGATAATCTATTTATCAGTTTCCTGATTTCTTTGCTTCAAAGCAAATATTACTTTCTACTTATATATATATATATACAAGAAGTTTCAACTTTACAGTAAAGATATCGAAAAATCTCATCGTTCATTAAATTAATCGTTTATATAAACTTATTTCCTGTTTCTTCTCATAACCCTATATGATGATAAAAATACGTAATCACCCTCTAGTAATTATGTCAAATTGATAATTTACTGTCAATTTCCTTTTTGGGTTCTTTTCTTTGAATTCATCTCAAAATTTTCTTGGTTTCTTGTGTTAATGCAAGTCTTACTTTGCTATCTCACGATGTAAGTTGAATATGGAAATATTTTTCCACCAAATATTTTTATGTTTCACCATGAACACTTTTTAGATGTCTTTGATAATGGAATAAAGTATTCTGAAAGCTCAGACCAACCAAAGAGAACACTTTTAATTGTGGCCATCTGATCCTGACTGCATCCCCAAGAAGTATATTATTTCTTACCAAGTTCAGTCAAGATACTCCTGAATTTTATATATATATATATATATATATATATATATATATATATATATATATATATATATATATATATTATATATATATATATTATATATATATATATATATATATATATATATATATATATATATATATAGGGTGGGGCACCCCATACCACACCGTCCCAGTAATTCATACTATTATTTTTTTCGGGAATATTTTCATTTCATTATATGCATATTGATTAAGGCGGCAATAGGAAATTATTTCGGAGTCTACATACCTAACCTGAAAAGTTTTTCAGATATTGGCTTTTTCGAATAGTTGTTCTTATTTCAATGCATTCAATCCAGATAGCTTTGAAACGACACTTATTTGATTTGCTCACAGAATTCTCATCGACAGTTTATACTTCACTTCATCGAAAATATTTACTGTTCACTTGAATGAAGTTATCATTTATATTCATATTCTGTCAGTGGTTCATCAAACAGACTATATAATGTTTTTTCATTATTCAGCTAAAACAACAACAGAATATGAAGCACAAATGTATTTAATTAAAAGTAGATGCTCGAAATGACGACCATCCTGTTTAATACAAAGAACCACTCTCTCTAGGAAAGACTGCTCTACATTCAATAACATTTGAAGAGTCACTGTTCGGAAAGCAGACCTTATTCTCTCCTTCATATTTCCCAGTGTGGTTGGATTCAAGTATTAATCAATATACATATAATGGATGGAGAAATTCCCGATAAATTAATGGTTTGGTTTACAGAGACCGAGTCGTATGGGATTCCCTAACTTTGATTCCATACATGTAATGCTTACTTATTATCATACCTCCGAATACATTGAGAAACTTTTTGTCAAGTATATACTAATCCAACTTCATATTGCTATCACTGAAACTGTAGTCCTAATTTCAAATTGGAAACAAATAATATATTACTTCTTTCATTGTGTATTTATGAGAAGAAAAACCAGAGAAAACAATTCACAATTCGAAACGAAAAACACATATTCACATCGATTTTTTATAAACAGACATAATTTCGATTTGTTTGCCACAAGTATCGTCAGTTGTCACAGAAACTGGGATTGTCCTGTTTGAATTGTTATCCAGACGAGAACCTATTCCCTATGAAGTCATGGTCAAAAAATGGAATGAGTTTTTGCTAAATAATTTGTTAATTCAAATATTTTCAATGTTACATTCCATCTGTATAAATGAATGAATCAGATAATATACAAGCTGCACTATAATTCGATAAACACTTCCTACCACTCATAACATATAAGTTCTTCACCTTTTCGAGTTTATTGAAATTGCACATGGTGCAGCATGAATTCAACACTTCTTGCCATACTGAACCTTTGTTACTTGCACCCTGAAAAGTAGGGAACCTTGTTTGTCACAATTCCTCCTCAGGATGTACATCGGCACTTGACGTATGGATGCCTTGGATGGTGGTTGGTAACAAAAACCCTTGAAAGTAGCAACTGAAACACCTCTGTTTATAACACTGACCACATATCTGAATCTGTTGTCGGGGTAGTGTTGCCCTAGATGAGCAACTGAAAGATGTGCGAACTTTCCGTTAAATTTATACCACGTACACTTGAAAGCAGATCCACAGGTGAAAATCACGCATGAAATCGAGTTATCGGACTGTTCGTGGAGGTAAGTGATCACGTCACCGTGAGATGCTTCTAGACAATTGCTACCATGATCTTGTTCGCAGTGCCTTTCCAATTCATTGAATCTTCCTTCCCAACTGCAAGAATCCAGCGCTAGAGGGCACTGTCTCATCATGTAGTTGCAATTTGCCTCATGGAATGCCAGATCTTCTAAATGCAGCTTCATGCTGCAACCAACTGACTTGTACATGCAGGGGAATTTGAGGTTCTTCAGCAGCTTCTGCGTAACCAAGTTTATTGAGATCTCCTCCGGATATTGGCTCATCCTACAAGAACTGCAGGGTTTTATGCTTCGAGAGGTGTATCTGGACTTCGTTAGCTTACACTCGTGACAAAAAGCTGACTCTGTGATTATCTCCAGTGAATCTTCTAATTCCATCATGATCATATTGACGAGTGAATCTGAAAAAAAACTTTCGATTAAGATCCATATGATTTAACCTGATGAATTTGATCTCTTTGACAACAAAAATTGTCCAAAAACGAAATTCAGCAAATTTTCGCTACAAATTCTCTGTGGAATTGAAATGAAAACCACATTTTCATCTGGATATATCTATATATCGACGAGTATTTGTTCAACATACTTGCTGTCATGACTTCATTTATAATCCAATTTGAAATTTCAATACAGCCTTTATTTTCTGAGAGCAAAATCGAATATTGTTTCAGTTCGACAATTGGATACTTAGAGATGTTGATAATTCAGTGTTGGTAAAGGAAAAATACAATATGTCTTAAGTGCTTACAATATGAACCGTTGAGGATTTTATTTTATCCGATAATAAATACTTGCAATTTGTGTGAGTTGAATTCAAAGTTTCGAGGATTAACATTACCTAGGATAACTATTTCATATGATAAATGACATTTCAAAACGAGTGAATCGAAAACAACTTACTTGTAAAATGACTCTCTCAAATGTTTTTTCTCACAGCACTCTCCTTACGACCTATCTTTCGACACTGATCGATTATGGAAATCAACCCGATTATTTATTGAAATTGAGATATGGTCCGTTGTTTTTTATTCTCAGAAGTGTTTTATTACTCTAATTACATTTGGTAATATGCAGATGGTCGGATTAGAACGGGATACCTACCTTCATTATCGGTATTAAGTTATCTCTTCTTGCTTGCAATTTATACTAACAAAGAAGTTCAAGAATTATGCAGGCTGTCATTATCATGCAACAAAAACAAGAAATGATTTTGGTTTTCACATCCAAGTCAATGCAAAAACAATACTAAATTTGCTTGAAGGAACTATCATCAATATTCAATAAATACTTTTCTTTGATCTGGGTATCATCCATAGATCTTCAAATCATTCACTGAAAGGAGGAAAGAATCTAAAACAGCTACTCACTCCCCTGCCTATGTGACGCGACGGGCGCTGAAAGATCATCTACTGAATATTGAAATTTTATGATTATGACTTACGAGGTGTAATATTAGAATGGATTTCGTCTTTTTTGAAACATCGTCATCAGTGGGTATGTGTATCTGAAAGAGTTGGTTTCGTCAATTCGAAGAGCAAATCCATTAATATTAGTGTCCCACAAGGATCAATCCTAGGACCTATTTTATTCATACTGCACTTTAACGACCTCTATACATTCTTGAAACACGTTCATGTACCAATCTATGCAGACGACACGTCATTTATAATTTCACATAAAAACAAAACAAGTAAGATGCAAAGCTACAGAAGAAGCTCTAGAAGTGGTGCAGCACAAATTCTCTGAATTTGAACACTCAGAAAACTCAAACTTCAAAATTTCATAACAAAAAAAAATGCGATCCTCTCAGAATAAAGATGCTAGAGGATTCATTCATCGATAGTACAGATGGAACCAATTTCCTTGGAATTTTTGTTGATAAAAGTATGAGCTAAAAAAGTCACTGTACAAACTTAATATACCATGCACAGGTTGTGGCGCAAATTAGGTGTGGAATATGTTTGTGGGGTTATTCCACTTTGGTAAAAACTGTTTTGAAAGAATATTGAGAATAATAGCGACACATTCTTCCTAAACATATTAGAAATTTGACAATAATGTTTGTCTATATTTATGATTTATCTATCTTCATTTTCAAAAAGAGACAAAATTTGTTTTGACAGGAAAATTTCACTCCGTAAATACAAGCCAAAAATAATTTACCTGAAAATATAAAGGAAGCCAAATATTAGAAAAAATTCAGTAGCTGCCTGAAACAATTTCTGACGGAAAAATGTTTGTACTCTTTGGAAAGTTATTTCAATAGCTGATCATATCATACATGTATGGTGTGAGTGTAGTTAAATGTGAACTCTTATATATTGTTGTTCTTAAAAGACTGTTCTCTGTTTCAATGCTCTTGCATGCTCTTTGGAAAATTAATACTATTAGAATTATTCACAGAAGTCATTTTTTTTTAATTCAAATCACCA
Source organism: Zygogramma bicolorata (assembly GCA_032362365.1). Taxonomy (NCBI): domain Eukaryota; kingdom Metazoa; phylum Arthropoda; class Insecta; order Coleoptera; family Chrysomelidae; genus Zygogramma; species Zygogramma bicolorata. The sequence continues at coordinate 14,690 of JAVJAQ010000444.1, read as the reverse complement.
GTCGTACACAAGTACTTGAGGTTTGAGGTATGAGATCCTGGTGCGGGCAAGGGTCGGCTAATTGTCTTGGGAGCTGAATTAATCAGAATAATCACTAGTTTGCAGACTAAGCCATATGGAACCAAAAAATTTTGCAGGTAGTCACACAATAAGTTGAAACTTTTACAACGATGGTTTCATTTCCATCGTGTATTGATGATCTGATCGAGTTTTTTCTCCAAAATTCATTTTGTTTGGGAATAATGAATGCTATGTGTCTCTTCCACAATCTATACAAACATTATAAAGACGTTCGTTTGTTACCTTGTTTGTTTGTAGGGGTAATTTTCGGAAATAATGATCCGATTATAAAAATTCTTTCACTAACAGGAAGCTAGACTACTCAGGAGAGATATAGCCTATATTTTCCATTGATTAAAAAAAAGTCAGTGAGAAATAATAGTATTACTATGTCAATCGAGTCAGATAAAAGCGGGCTACATGTGATGCTTTAACGGTGTGCGCTGAAAAAACGGTTCGGTATAGACGAAAATAATGTTCACCAAAAATGTTGGTCTGTATGAGTTATTCAAAAAAGTTTCTGGAGCTATATAACTAGCTTCTATATTTGAATCACTACAAAGGTTGTTTTTTGTTAATTCATACGTATAAAAGGCTTCGTACTGAATAACTGACTGACGATTCATCGCACAGCCTAAACCGCCGATCGTCTTGACCTGAAACTTAGAGGGTTAGAAAGGGTTTTCCGAAATTCTACTCCTGAGGGGGTGAAAGAAAGGGTGTGAGTTTGTATGGGACAACGTGATTCCTGGGTACAATCTACAAATTTTGCATAACATTTACCATACATATTACACCAGGGAAAAAACAACAAAAGATTGATCTTCCCTCGTCCTGCAAAAACAAGGAGGTAGAAGAAGTAAACTCAAACAGTATGTTCAAGATCAATAATAAAAAAAATGGATCCAACTGATACCCAGAAAACATATTCGTAAATTTTTCATAAGTAATAACCCAATATTAGTGGAGACATATTCATATTATTAGTTCAAACTCAAACATTGTAACAGCTAACACAATATACAAATAATTGTACAAAACGGAATATTACCATGTTTCCCCTGCACAAGGTTTCTTTTATGGGCTCACTCTGCTATTTATTCATCACAACAGTACTCGTTATGTTTACTCATCTAGAGTTAACTCGTCTCACTAGATTTGTAGAACGATTTTGATCAGAAAACTATATATTACACCAGTCGAACTGTACCAAATAAAAGCACTATAATAGTCACTGCACCTATTGTTATATTGTATTATCTACTCTCTATTGTTTAATTATATTGATGAATAATAATTTATAATAATGAATAAATATCATTGAACAAGAACTCCAACCACCAGCCACCCCAGAAGAGAGGTGTAATTACAACATTAGTGGAAAGGGCCCGTCGCATTTGTTAACCACAAAACCCCCCTGAGGAACTTGACCACCTTAAACAAGCGTTAAAAGGGAATGGGTATAGTGAAGCCGAATTCGAACGGGCAATACGACCCAAGAGAGAGGACACGAAGGGAACTGTAAATAAACCTGTTGTGGGAAAAGCCTTTATGCCGTATATAAGAGGTGTGATAGCTCGGATAGGACGAACGCTGGAAAAACACGATGTGAAAGCAATACTGATGCCAACACGAACCGTCAGAGATAGTTTAAGGTCAGCCAAAGATCCAAGAGAGCCGTGGGTAACACCAGGTGTGTACCGGATTCCGTGTAGCTGTGGATCAGTCTACAATGGAACCACTGAAAAAAGCATCAAGACACGGCTTTCCGAACACAAGAGAAATTGTCGCCTAGGACAGTCAGACAAGTCGGCAGTAGCTGAGCATGCGCTCGGAGAAGGCAATCACGCGATTGCATTCGACGAAACGGAAGTGATTGACAGAACGCAGAGCTACTATCCCAGGTTACACAGAGAAGCGATAGAGATTCACAAACACAAAGACAATTTCAACCGAAAAGAAGAAGGCATACACATCAACAAAGTCTGGTTACCAGCTCTAAAGCACACACGGCCCAAACCAGTCAATAGGAAACAAGACACGCCTATCTCCAACACAATAACATCGGACAGGAGAACAGGTATAAAGCCGATCATAACGTCAATGAAGTAGTATCTACTGTGAGAACGAGATCATTGCGTCCGTTACCTCACAGACTTTGATAATGCCTACCATAGTCGTAGGCGAAACGTCAGGAATAAAAACCTGTGGACCACGGCCATCAAACCCGGAAAACACCCAAGAATCGATATCATCATTATTATAATTGCATCACAAAAATAATTAACACCCAAAGAAGTAGTAGGCACAGGTCGGCTAGCATACTATATATTTATTCGATTTTCTGAATGAAGATCAACTTAATGCAGTAGCTAAGAAACATCCAGTCAACTCTTCAGTTGTTTGAAAACTGATCGAAGTTCACTTGAACCAGAGTTTCCTGGAGTTATCACAACTGACCCTATAGTAACACATTTCTAGATCGAGGATAGAAAAGCTCCCCCTCCGTTAGTCGCGCATGGCACTGGCAGTCTCATGATTTACAATTTTCTCAATTATATTAAAACTATTATAGCTACAGCGTCGTAACTTTATGACATCTCACAGTGAACTTCCAGAAGCCAGTTGCCTGAGTTTCATGCGAAGGGATAGTTTTATTTCTCAGAAAATTTGCAAAGAGTGTGTCAGGTACCTGCTTTGGGACTGATAGTCCCAGCGCGACTGCCTACGACTCATTTTTGTTGCGTACATTGAACAAGCGTCTCAGTACCTTATTTGTAGGCTTCGTTGTTTGTAGGTTATTTTTTCTTGTTCATTTGTTACTGTGCCGTGTATTTTTGAAACAAAGTGCATGAATATGGACACAAAGCGTTTTAATTTTGATAACCCCGCTGACGTGGAAGAATTGAATCGTTTAGCTTTCAACCTGGGACGAGCCGAAGAGCGGTCAAGAGAAAACGTTGCGAACCTTGTTATAACGAATCTAAAAAGGACGCCAGAACAACCTATACATGTCAAAAGTGTGATACCTATATATATTTGAAAAAACATGTCCAAGTAATATGTAGAAATTGCTTAGAAAATATAACTGAAGAGGAAACAGATGGTGAATCTGAATAAATCAAACTACAATAAAATCGGATTGATGCCATTTGTTACCTACTTGCTTTTCTGTTCCCTAAATATTTTCACGTGAATTGTCGTGAAAGTCGTATCCACAAATACAACTATAAGAGGTATAAATATAAAAAATAATTCATAAATAATAAAAACACTAGTTATAAAACACAATAAAATTATAATGCAATTGCAAATGCAATTCAACTTGCTTTAGTAATAAACTAATTTACCAGAAACATTTTAAGCCAAAATAATTCATATGACCAAAAATTAGGCTGCGTTGTTGATATGGGACTGGCAGTCCCAGCGCGACTAACGACGTTACATATGGTGGCGCGCCTAACAGAAGGTTAAAAAATTAATTAATTCATATGCATTCTCGTGAAAGCAACTGGCGGCAGGTGTCTGGTGTTCCCATGAAGTACCACACAACACGTGGATGTCACTGCATATTTTAAATTTTTTTATCTTCAAGAAATTTTCCTGAAACAATTGTCCCACTAAGACAAAGAATAAAAAAGTCAAAAATAGCTCAATACCGAAAAATTATTTCCATTCGATTAGTTATATCTACAGGTCTTAATCGAAAAATTTCTGATTTGGTTGAAATTCTTTAATTCAGTTCATCCCTCATCAATATCATATTTTATAAAAAACTATCTCATTCAATTAAATCCGACGGAAATGTTTCCATCTCATCCATCAACAGGGGTCTCGATTGTTCAGATTTGTCAATGTGACACCTTCGCTATTTGCACCCTGAAATGCAAGCAACCATGCCTATCACAATTCTTCTCCAGGAAATCCAAAGGCACCTCATGTATGGATGACTGATTCGAAGGTGATTGGTAACAAAAACCTTCATATTTAGCCACCGAAGCCCCTCTATTCATCACATATACCGCATATCTATATTTGTTGTTCGGATATTGTTGTCCCAAATGCGCAACCGCCAGTTGAACGTACTCTTCATTGTGGCTACTCCAAGTACAGACAAACAAACTACCACAGGTGAACATTACACTGGAAACCGTGTCGTCGATCTGGTGTTTGAGGTAAGTGACCACCCTGCCGTAGGACTCCTCCAGACACCTATCAGCGTGGACCTCTTCGCAGTGCTTTTCTAATTCCTCAAAGGTTCCCATCCACCGGCAGGTATCCAGTCCCATGGGGCACAGCCTCATCATGTAGTTACAATTTAACTCGTGGAAGGCGAGGTCTTCAAGCTTCAACATCACGCTGCAACCCAAAGATTGGTACGTGCAGGGGAATGTGATGTTCATTATCAATCTCTCCACTGGCGAGTTTCTCGGTATCCTGAGGTTGTGCAGAGTGGTAGAGTCCCTCATTGCTCCTGGACAGGCGCAAACGACGGGACTCAGGCTGGTGCGGCGTAAGGTACCGGGCTTCAACATTCTGCAGATGGGGCAGATGACTGCCTTCCTTACTGCCATTTTCAAAGCGTTGTCCACTGCGAACATTTCCATAGTGGCGGGTTATTCTGGGAATCAAGAAACGATTCATTGAGATTTATATAATTTAAGAACGAATGGAGATCAGAATGATTTCATAAAGAGGAAAAAGAAAAATCGAACTTTCTATGTTTTTACACCACTTATATCTTACTAACGTCATGCATTTTCGTCCTATACGGACAATACCAGAAGAATGTTCATTTATTCGTTTGATAATTTTCATATAGAAATGAAAAGCCTGAGAGCCCGAGACCGCCAGACCTTCGTTACTTTATAAAAGCTGAAAGTTTCTCTATATAGCTAGGAACAATCAGCCACTATGGAGTTTGAATCTTGGTTACTTGGGTAGGAAAGAGCCAGCAAAGTTCATTTTCGAATTCACGTGTTTTCTTATACATTTCTTAAGGATGTCGTAGCTTCAAGTGTACATTTTTCCTGATTACCTATACATAATGTCAAAAAAATGGCAATCAATTCAGGAACAGACGTGGAATATTCCATAAATATCAAAAATCATTCATATTCTTATGAGTTTTTTCAGGCTTGAACTGTTATTTTCCGTATCAACTTCTATTTTCAAAATTGCTCTGAAGTTTCATCAGCTTTCTGTTAACATTTCAGTTAAACCATTGCGCCCAACTGACAACTGACACCTACTTCACCTTTCAGAGAAGATAACTTTGTCCTACATTGTCAAGTAAAAGGAAATATCGACATTATAGGGTAGATGGCGTCACAAAAACGTAATTCTGTAGAACGTGAGTATACTAATAATTTGATAAAGTTTAGGGACGTCTGGCAGGGGGTTGAAACCGTAGTAGGTGTCTGGCAATGGATTATATTGTTTCTGATATCATCCTAGGAGAATATGAAAAAACTGAGCTTTATACTTCGATAAGAGTGAGATACTACTTTAAACAGCTTTGCTACTGGGTATCTACCAAGTAACATCATCCAAACTTCAGTCAATGATCGTCGCGGGCTCTTGTTTTGAAACTACAGCGACAAATATAAATGGAATAAAAACGTGGAGAGTTTGATTTCTTTATTCTCATGATGAATATTTTCCTCCTATATAAAATGTCCCATAAGAGCAATGCAATTATCGAAAACTTACAGCGGTAATTGCATTGTATCAAAGCACCATAACAACACATTTGAAACCGTAACGCTAGACGTCAGTACACAACACAAATAAATGTCACATAGACTTCAAAAATAAAAATAAAAACATTTCGCGTTTAGGTGAGTACTCCATACAATCTATAGAGGAAAGTATAAATGAACAAAAAATAAGATTTCCTTGAGAATTTCTTCATTCGTGAAATATTCCAATGAATTACATTCGTGCATGAAAATGACCAGATAATTTTGCATTCGAGCGTGATATCTTATACAAATTGCATTCGGTTATTTTCATATTTTGTAAAAGAGTCCTCATCCTTCGGACTCGGACACTATCGCCAAAATATGATAATAAACTTGCAATTTTAAGATATCAAGCTTTCTTGCAAAATTATCGGTAATTTTTATGCACTCGTGCAATTATAACCGATAATTTCATGAAACATCACAATGAAATGCTTTGTTCGTGAGGTATAACATATACTTTTTCCCCATCCTTCAGAAGAAGTTTTGGAGAACATTGATTCATTTATTCTTCCACATATGAAGTCTTCAAATGTAGATTCAAAAAAATACTACCCCAATAAATTTGACAGATTCATTCCTGAACAAGTTGATCGATTTGGAAATCTAACCCAGTGATGTTATATTCAATATATATTATTTGTTTGTCGTTCCCAGTTACTGATATTTTTTGTATTAGTAAATATGACTAACCCAATCTATTGCAACCCATTGCAAATCGTATTATTGTAACGATTTAGAAGTTGGAAGAGTATTCCTTCTAGGAGGATTTTTCCTAAGTTTCTCTACAAAACGTGTGCTATAGAAAAAATTAAAAATTATACTCGATGATAAAATCTTTATCGACTTGTGTAATAAATATCTATTTATTCTTCATCGCTCATAGATGGACATGTTCGAAAGCCCCTTCATCAAGAAAGATATGATATTATATATTACTATATAATATATTATGATAATATATACTATTTATATTCGTTGGGAGATTTGTTTGCTGTAATTGTTTCCAATCAATACAATATTTATATTTTTTACCTTATAAATTTTTTTTTTAACAATTTTATACAACGAATGAAATGAGATATTTTGTTTCCTCAAAGTTCAATAAGTTATGTAGCTATGCTATCATTTTATTTTGTTTCTCCTGTAGCTCAATATTTTTCTTTTTATAAGAGATTGGAGATTGAAGAATAAAACTGATTAGATGTTTTGTTCTCTGTTGTTTTACTCTTAATAGTTTGATAGTTTGGTAATCATTAATCATATATGTGACAATGAAATGTGTGGATCAAATAAGTTATTTTGTTGCAGACTATCAAAAATGGAACAAATAATCAAAAAAAAAAACGAAAAAGAGAGCTAATAGTTGGTCATTTTTGCTCTTTAGATGAAGTTATTGAAAAACACCTAGTAAAAGCCCAACTTTTTCTGGTAGTTCCATCAGCCCAAAATCTGAAGCGAAGCTCAACAAAGTGTGTTCAACCGATTAAATTGATCAAAATAGATCTGGAGTTTGGCGCATTTTTCAGGTGCTATATAATTCCTGTGTTGCATTTCTAGGTTTTTTAAATTGAAAAAAAAATGGATGTGCACACATTCAACCATACTTGGTACCCTCAGTATGTAACCCCCAAATAAATTTGCAATATCTACTTACTTTTGCCGACAAATCTTCCAAATGTTTCAACTTACGGCACTTTTCTTCTGAGGTTTCTCTCAAGAACGTTTGTTCACTGAATCTAGATTAATTATATTTGTGAACACAGAAAGCATCAGATCAAACCCCCTAATGATTTCTTCAGGTAAAGTAAAGCTATATACTAAATTTTATTCAATTATTCTCCAGTAGGTAAGAAGCATATCACTGATGATCCATGTTTGATTATGATTCCAGAATACCGTTTGACCGTTCCCAAGAATCCCATACTACCTAGATCCATTACCTCCATTTCTGGAAATTATTATTACACAATGCTTCAGTCACTTGGAATCACAATATGCGCCAAATTCAAGAATGCAGACATTTTTTACGTTATAATCACCTTCGACGCGTGTTTCGTAGTTCTTGTGGAGAATAACATTTTGCTAGTAATTCTTAGATTAATTTCAGGTTCTGTGGACTTGATGATATTAATCAAAGATAGGCCTCGATATTTATTGTTGTTAATGATACTGCACATAAAAAGTGTTGAATTATAATGTCTTTTTTCTTCAAGGGGAACAATTTCAAATTCATAATTATGCCTTTGATATGACACTAAGTATGAAAACAAATCGACTCCTTCAATAATAGTTATTTTCTGCAAATTTCGACAATCCAGCCAAAATTTCTAGAAGAGAAAGTCAAGATTTCCTTGCTGTTGGGAAATAATTGTTCCTACACTACTACGTACAAAACGATTAAGGAATGCTTCATCGTCGAGTATAATATTCTATTATCTTCTATAGCACAGGAACTGTTGAAACACTTGAGGAAAATGATTCGTATATTCTCTGCCAACTTCTAAATCGTTTCAATGATATGGTCTGCTATGGGGTTGCTGTGGGATTTTTCCATCATCAAAATCAATATTTCCGCGTCGAAACAAATTTTATGAAACGTTGTTTATGATGTGAGAGGAAGAAATGGAACTACTGTATTAATTAGAAATAAAAGTAGCTGAGGTAGTATCGAAATTACTGCTACAAAAGAAGTAAGTAATTAATTAGAGATAATGTAAGGCTTTCGAAACATGGAAAAATTAGTCTTTTTTATATGAATTGAGATTTGATGGAAAATAAAAAAGAAACTTTGTACTTTATCTATCCTTGCGGATAAAGAGATACTCACTCCTAAGTGGAAAAATCGATGTTGAACTAATATCGATTCTTATTGAAAATACACTAGTTCAAAGAAGTGATTTTTGGCTTTTCTTCCTCCAAATCAAAGCAAAGAGAATACAAATCTTCTATAACAGAAGTAACTCCTTTGTTCAATGAGTATATATTAACGTGGGATATCTAAACGGAAAAAGGGAGTTGAGCTAGTAAGATTGAACTTCGGGTTTCTGTAAAAATCGAGTACCCATAAAAAATTCAGTCTTGATACGAATTTTCAAGAAGGATCGAAGAAGGAGGCAGCCTATTTTTTCAAAGGTAGGCTAGCTTTCGACACGTCGCCAAGGGAAAGTATATCAAATTTTTACATTCTTTTAATTTAACATTCAGATTAGTGAAAAAATCTATACCTACCCAACGAAATAGTCAGTCAATTTGGATTTTTAGTAATATTACAGTTACAAATATACAAATTCGCCCTAAAAACAGATATTGTAAGAATTTGAAGCACTCTTTTTTTTTCAGAGGAGGGAAAAATGATATGTTTGCTGAATATCTGATACATACTTTTTGTTCCGTAGTTTTTTGGGTTTTGTAACCTACTACAATCTGAAAAAATAAAAATTAATATTCGAATCTATACAAGTGTAATCTACCCCGAAAAGTTGCTGCTTCTATTGTTTTCAATATTAGTTCCTTTTTTTTCAGATAATGAAATCTATACGAATGTAGAAGGGTAGATTTTTAAACTACCCCGAAAAGTTGCTGCGTCTATTGAAAAACAGGTCTTTCTTATTTTTTCAGATTGTGGTAGGTTACAAACCCAGAGAACTACGGAGCAAATATTGATCCACGACAAAATAATGACGTTCAAATTGTACTACTTTTTTCATGAAGGTTTTGTATTTTTTTCTCATTGACTTGGATAAGAGAAAGCCACTTTCTTCTCTCCATAAAACCTAAAACTTTCACCGCATATTTTCAGGTTCAGTATTGATACAATAGATGTTTGAAACTCAGCACCAATACTAGAATCACTGTTATATCCCACAATATAGAGCAAAAAACAATATTCAACCAATATAAATTTATTTCGTATTCCTGTTAGATGTTATTCAATGTCCGGCGTGATATCAGCCAAGAGAGTAGCTGAGACGGGGGATAGATTGATTTCATTCGGAAATATTACCTTCGGAATAAATTCTTGGTGTGAAATAATATAAATGATGATATCGCAGAATGGTAATGGTTCGAACTTCCATTGTCTATATTTTTAACTCTGTTGAATCCTGTTGCTAAGAACGGAAGGATTAAAATACAAATCAAGTAAGAAAATCAAATCGAATTCAAACTTTTGGCCAATAATGAAATTAGGGATTGATTGATCAATTAAAAAACTGTTGATACAAAAATCGATATATCGAATATGAAATAAGAGTAAAAAAATGTTGAAACAAAGTTTCAAGTTGAGTTTACTCACAATGTTTCGATTGCTGGTATCCACAGTTGTCTTCGGGTGATGACTTTCATCAATCAATCCCAAATTTCATTATTGACCAAAAATTTGATTTTGATTTGATTTTCTCTCTCGATTTGTATTTCAATCCTTCCGTTCTTAGCAACAGGATTCAATACAGTTAAAAATATAGACAATGGAAGTCCGAACCATTAGAATTCAGCAAGGAACATTGTCAATCACTTTCAAGCAGATTATATTGCACATTTATTGCTAGTAATATTATCCTCAAGCTATTCGTGATAGGGTGAAAACTCAGTACCCCCCTACGAAAGGTTCCTTCGTTATTTGCACCTGGAAATGTAGAAAGCCTTCCTCGTCACAGTTCAAATCCAGGATATACATGGACACCGTACAAAAGTTGGGCTTTAGCGGCGCGGCGGTTGGTAACAGAACCGCCTGTATGCGGCCACGGCGAGTCCCCTCCTCCGTATGTTGACGACATAGCATTACAGCGGTAATTGCATTGTATCGAAAACTTACAGCGGTAATTGCATTGTATCAAGTCACCATAACAACACATTTGAAACCGTATCGAGAGACGACAGTATCCATTCATCCTCCAGCGCCATTAAAACCTGAACACAACAATGTTGTGGAAGCTGAGTACGTTTCTCCATCAACTTAAACTTCGACCGTAGCTAATATTTCAATTACCGAAAACATGTTGAAACAAAACACCTAACAGGAATTACTTTACAAAATTGTTCAAATATAACTATTAATTACTATTTCAAATAGAATATAAAAATGAGTTGATGACATACAAGTATTATTATATACGTATTTTAATTTTCAATACTTGAAAACAACGCAACCGTAGAAAAAGTACAGTGTTCAATGCGTGAGAAAATAACATATTTTTCATTTGTACAATATACTAATTCTTTCTATTGAAAAGTATATCACAATTCTATTAAATAACCACATTTTCCAGTCATTCTTCAAACTTCAACTATACAAATATCTATTGTGAAAATTCAAATGTCAGTGTACTCCCCGAAACTTTTTCTCGCACTTGTAGAAAAAGGACATTCTCTGTATTAACTAGTAATGCCGACATTACTTTCAAGATTCATTAAGTTCCTGCCAATATTTATTGAAAGAAATTTCACAGAGGCAAATAATATTATCAGAAGAGCAAACTTCTCTGTGGATTGTAAATATTCAAGTTTAATTGATGATAGTGGGCTTATTATCAAGAAATGCAAACTGGCTCCTTCGCCAAAAATTTCGTTTCAAGTAGAAAGACAAATTGTAATTCTGAAGGTCCTAATAGGGATATCAGGACAATTTTGTGATGCGTACGCCACTGAAACCGATCGCCTGTCCCGAACATTCTTGGAGAAGCAACAAGTCAGGAAGCTGATCGATACGTTCGCTCGGAATATCGGTACGTAGGTCAAGACAGGGAATGAAATCAGTATTTCGAGAAGACAAGCGCAATAGTACAGGTAATAGGGAGCCAGCTACTCGTGTCCATAATGCATAATTAGGCAGGAGTTATTTTATTTCATAGATAGTTGCAGTCTGACGTACTCAACCTTATAACACAAAATACTTACAAAAATAGCGAACGGAAGTGCCGCCATTTTGTGAAAAACCGTTTGGGCCCGTATCTCTGTAAGCGTGCACTTTGGGCCCACAATTATGAGGACCTTTTTTATAGATAATTAAATTCCCTATCTTTTTTATTCAATAATTTTTTTCGTAGCACTTACCGTTCACGACTTATATTATTATTATTTTTTGTTTATTCAATTTTTTACCGATATCTCTTTAAATAATTGTTTAAACAATAAATTGTTTATGATAAAACTTTTGAATCGATAAATTTTCAACAACTTTTATTCAAAACTTTTTTCTCTAAATTTAATATTTTCGAAGTTACAAAGCGGTAATTTCAATCGTCTTGTATCTGGGAGATCAACTAGAGTGCATTTCATGCAAATGCAGAACTGGCTGTGGCAGAGCCTGTGGGTGCCGAAAAGCAGGATTGGACTGTACGGTAATCTGTGAGAACTGCACAGAGGAAACGTGCACTAATCAGCTGAAAGTAATCGTCAACAACACAGAATTGTGCGACATCGATGAAGATATTGGTAATGACTCTAACGACAAATAAATAGAGGCGTTACAATCTTTATATGCCACTGACGAAGATAACGAAAAGGAAGAGGAAAATGTAACCAACATCGAAAATTCACCACCCTCGAAACGCCAAAGAGTCAGAGAAGACATATGATTCATTTTGGTGTACATTTGTAAAAATAAATTTCACATAATATTCTTCAAATAAATATTCCATTTTTTCATTTGCGTGTTCAATTATGGCAGTAGTTTTTAAATTTATTATAGTAATATTTAATTGTATAAAAGAAAATTCAAAGAAAACATTTTAATGGGTATTCGCTATTTCTCGCAGGTAAGAACTTGAATTATTAATTATTTATTAAATCAAAAAAATTCAAAAAATTTATATATTTTTTATTATGTATCGGATTCGCTACATCATTACGCTATGCATACTTCGTTCTTAGCCTTGTACTCGGTAGTACAACATTGAACGCGTTGTAACTTCAAAAATATTAACTTTAGAGAAAAAAGTTTCGAATAAGAGTTGTAGAAAATTAATCGATTCAAAAGTTTTATTATAAACAATTTATTGTTTAAACAATTATTTGAAGAGATATCATTAAAAAAGTGAATAAACAAAAAGTAATAATAATATAAGTCGTGAACGGTAAGTGCTAAAAAGAAAATTATTGGATAAAAAAGATAGGAAATTCAATTATCTATAAAAAAAGTCCTGATAATTGTGGGCCTGAAGTGCACGGTTACGGAGATACAGGCCCAAACGGTTTTTCACAAAATGGCGGCACTTCCGTTCGCCATTTTTCTACGTATTTTGTGTTTTTAGGTCAAGTACGTCAGACTGCAACTATCCATGCAATAAAATAACTCCTGCCTAATTTTGCAAATCAAAATCCTCTATTACCTGTATTACAAATAGTACGATGTTTTCCGGAAACGGCAACCCCATTCACCATTCAAAGAAGATTGATTTAAATCTGATTTTGCGTTCATAGAAGACTTCATAAAAAGTTTATGAGGCGGTTTCAGTTTTCATCATAAGTCAGTTATTTATTCCTGTGTTATTTTGAGGTTTTATGAGCACTTAAGGTTCAATTTGGCTTACATGCTACGCAAAAAAAAGTTTAATTCTGTATTATCGTTTTTTTTTTTGGAAAAACTGCGAATGAATGTAGAAAAATAATTTAGGCAAACGTTTATTTCATTCTTGTCAATAATTCAGTTTGGTTTGTTTAAAAATATCAACTCTCCAACCAATTAGATGCCTCAATTTTGACTAGTTACCATGGCAACTGGAAAAAATCCCGGAAATTTTTTCGAGCTTCCACGAATTTTTTTTGACAGTTCAGAAAATGAGAGTTTTAGCATTTGGTGTGAATGAAGTATTTTTATTATTCAACGAAATATGGTGGATATAACTTTATACGATTATGAACTAGTGCAGACGCTACCTGCAAAGTTGTTTGGTTCGTCATCTGTTATTAATTATTTTTTTGATTACTTCCTCAACTATAAATTGAACAGAGGGCTGAAAGGGATAGGTCCCATGTCACAATTCATGCTGTTTTTACATTTTGCTATTTCTAGACTCTCACATGCATCGAGTAGTCTTGTGTCATGCACATGCTTGATCAGTTTCAGATTGCTTTCACCAATTTTGTGGTCATTGTGTAGAGCGTGTTGGGCGACACTGAATTTCTCTACCCTTCCTTATTTCATGTGGGCAAAATGCTTCTTGAAACGGGTTGCAATAGTTTGTCGGCTCTGGCCGATGTATTTGTTGTTGCAATCTTGACAACTGATTTCGTAAATTCCCCACTTCTCTGAGTTTTCTAATTCATCCTGTTGTAATTTGTAAGAAGTTTTATATGCAACTTTCATATTCACTTTATCGAATATTTGTTGAAGTCCTCTAGTGTATTGAGGTTCATATGGGATTACTATAAACTTTTCATATTTCTCATCTTTTTGAAAAGTCGAAGATTCACAAAATGTTTTCCTAAATTCGCATTTTCTGATTATCTTATCAACTATCTGTGGGTTAACACCGTTCACTTCAGCTATGTACCTAATCACTCTCCTTTCATTGTCGTACTTATCTTTCCGCAAAGGAAAAGTTATTAAACTATGGACAAGAAATTGCAGTGCCGCCATTTTATGCGGTGGACAATGATTCTAGTAATTTGGAATGTATATGAATGTGTTCGTGTCTTTCCTGTAAATGTCAAATTCCGTTTCATTCTGTTCGTTCCTTATAACCCATACATCTGAAAATGGCAATTTTCGTTCTTTTGCTAGTGCACTAGTTCATTACCGAGAAATCAATAAGAATAATTAGCAGTAAGAAACAAAGTCCATATCGGACCGGAAAACTTCAGGTAAATAAACGAGTAACCCTAGCTTCAGATTTAGTATCAATTTGCTTCTCCTAAAGATGCTAACCTTGTTAGCGAAACACT
>JAVJAQ010000442.1:0-16886 GCA_032362365.1 Zygogramma bicolorata | reverse complement strand
AGATAAATTCAGAGTCTTTTTTCAACAAGGAAGGAACCAAACAAGAATATCAGGTACAGGAATGGATGGTTTGCAGACCTGAAGAGGGATGCAGCCGTTTACATGGTTAATAAAGAACTAGAAGTATACAAAATAACCAGAGGCGAGGGATACGCGGCAATAAAACTGAAACATGTGACAGTATTTAGCTGCTACTGCTTCCCCAACAGAGGATTGAACAGATTTAATGAAATACTACAGGATATAGGAGAAAAAATTGCGGGCGACTCCTCGGAGGTAATAGTGGCGGGCGATTTCAATGCCAAAGCAGCGGGGTGGAATTTGCCCCTGACAGATCAGAGAGGAATACAGATCTGTGAGTGGATAGTGGAAAACGACCTGACAATTTTAAACCAACCAACCAACCTTTATTAGAAATGAATCACAGTCATTTATTGACATTACACTGGCCACAAAAAGAACGGCGACAAAAAACAGAGGGTGGGAGGTGTTGGAAGATCTCTCAGTGATCACCGCTACATATATTTTTAAATAGAAGACCATATTGAACAAGAGGGAAAAGGGGAGAAATGAGAAACATCAGGAAATATTCGGAGAGATCAACTCCAGAAGATCCTGGAAAGAAGATGTCACTAAATGGAGAAATGCGAAGGAGAGGCCAACGGCAGAAGGGTTGACAGCATTACTAAAAAATGCAAAACGGAGTAGTACGGGGGAAAAAGGAAATCCAATATGATAGAAGACCCCAGATCATATAGACCGATCTGCCTTCTGACAACATCATGTGAACTGTATGAAACAATAATACGGGAGAGGCTAATCGAGGAACTGGATGAAATGGACGGCATATCAGAGCAGCAGTTTGGCTTCAGGAAGCGCAAGTCGACAATAATGGCGGTTCAACGAGTGCAGGAGATAGCGCGATGAAGCAGAGAACCATGGTGCATACTAGCCACCTTGGACATCGAAAATGCATTCAACTCAGTGAGCTGAGAGAAAATTATGTGGCATTGAAAGAGAAAAGAGTATCCCAATACTCAATAAATATTATACAGAGCTACCTAAAAGAGAGGTATGTCCAGGTAGGAGATTGAACAGTGAGAGTGTGGGCAGGAGTACCCCAAGGTTCAGTTCTGGGGCCAACACTATGGAACATAGTGTACGACGGGATCTTGCGGCTACCCCCCAGAGAGGGAGTAAGCAAAACTGCGTTCGCAGATGATCTTGCTATAGTAATAGGGGCAAAAAACGCAAAAGAGGCAAGAGATCAAATAGAGGGAGCCATGAATGAAATAAGCCATTGGCTGACAGAAGAACATTTGGAGCTAGTAGCCGAAAAAACGGAAATGTTAGTGATGAAAGGTCCGAGAAAGACTGATGACCTTTTCATTACCTTCCAAGACACAGTACTGAAACTGAAAAAGGCAGTGGAATACCTCGGGATTATCATGGACAGGCAGGAAACATTCGGACAAAACGTACAAGCTGCAGCAAAGAAAGCCAAAAAAAAGGGTGGCAGCACTGTGAAGAGTGATGCCAAACGTGAGGGTCCTAGCTATATGAAGAGGCGGACACTGATGGAGGTAGCAAATTCAATACTGCTGTATGGAGCCCCAGTGTGGCAAAATGCCACAAAGATCGAGAGGCATATGTAGATAAGATACTCATTTATGTCAGTTTATATGTGTTAGGGTGTTCCTGGTAACATAGCGACCAGTAAATAAAGATTTGAATTGAGAGATTTTTGAATTTGAACTTTCTCTGAATTATTAGTCAAACTAAATATTACAAATAACATGGCGCAGTCGTAAAATCTACATGAACAACATATTCAAGCTGCTCATCATCTCAAAGTCATGGCAGAAAAAGGAATAGCTCCATTGTCGATGCATGGGAACCTTGCTGAAAATTGGATCAACTGGAAAGCCCGGTTCGAAAATTACCCTTTTGCAAGTGAACTAACATTCAAAGAAGAAAAAGTACAGTGTGCACAACTCCTTCATTATATAGGCGAAGAAGCTTTCAAAATATATAGCACCTTCAGCTTCCAAGTAGATGAGAAGAATAAAGTAAACATACCCCTCGGAAAATTTGAAGCACATTTTCTTCCTAAAGAGAACACAAATTACCAACGTTACCAGTTTTTCTCATATAGACAACAGCCAGGCCAGAGTATGGAGAACTTCATCACAGAACTGAAACGAAGAGCGATGAAATGTAAATCAGGCAATCTAGAGGACGATCTCGTCAAATCAATGGTAATTTTCAGATTGTCAGATAGTTCCATCCGACGAAAACTGCTGCAAAAGGACCCATATAGTCTGAAAAAAACTAAGGAAATATGTTTCGTTATGAAAAAGCTGCAGAAGACTGTAAGAATATGGATTCCGCCATCCACATTGATGCAGTAAAGAAAGAAGATTCTACGAAACAGGTGAAAAACTTTATCAAGAAATGCAGAAGATGTGGCCGGTCTCACCTCCTCAATCAATGCCCAGCTTTTGGTAAAATATGTAATTTTTGCAAATCTCGGAATCATTCTTCTTATGTTTGTATAAAAAAAAATAAGAATATACATAACATTGATGTACATAACATTGATGTTGAGACTGCTAATACTAAGTCATCTGCAGTCAATTCTGTAGCAACTCAAGATGACTTCTTTTTTGTTGGAAGTATAGGTGTTGAATCGATTGATTCACAGGTAATAAAAGATCAGTGGTTCACTGAACTTGAAAAAAATAAAATTTCAATCAAATTCAAAATAGACACAGGATCAATGGTAAATATAATCCCTATTAAAATATTTCTCAAACTTGGGTTCAACATTAATGACATTTTGACAGATAGAACGCAATTGAAATCTTATACAGGGCAAAATTTGAATGTTTTGGGAAAAATCATAGTAATGTGTAAAAGCAAAAACAATTTTCATGAAATTATGTTCTTTATTGTTGATTCAAATACAGAATGTATTCTCGGCTTGAGATCATCATGTAGTTTAGGATTGATCGAAAGAATTGATTCGATTTCGTGCTCTTCAGATGCTTATGAAGCTTTAGTTAAAAAGTATAGTCATATATTTACAGGAATTGGTTGCATTGAAAATCATTCTAATCACATAGTACTTGAGTCGGGCGCTCAACCAGTTGTTCAGCCAACTCGTAGAGTGGCGATACCATTACAAGATGATTTGAAGCAAGCTCTCAATGAATTAGAACAAATGAAATAATTGAAAAGGTTTGGGGGCCGTCTGATTGGGTGAATGCACTTGTTTTAGTGCGCAAACCAAATGGTGAATTGAGGTTTTGTCTTGACCCATAGGACTTAAATGAAGTAATTAAAAGAGAATATTGTCGTATTCCTACTATAGAATAACGAGTAGGCTATCATCTGCAACTATTTTCAGTACTTTAGATGCAAATAATGGATTTTACCAAATCAAACTTGATGATGAAAGTGCAAACCTTTGTACCTTTGGCACACCTTTTGGTCGTTATAAATTCTTAAGGATACCGTATGGTATAAAATCAGCTCCAGAAATATTCCAGGAGAGATTCAAAGAATTATTTTCTGGAGAAGGTACAGAGGTTTCCATAGACGATGTCCTAGTTTGGGGTAAAGATAAGAATGAGCATGATCGTAGATTAGAAAAAGTATTGAAAATAGCTGCAGAAAATGGAGTGAAGTTTAATATCTCAAAATGTGAATTTGGTTCGAAAGAGATAGAATATATGGGACATGTAATAAGTGAAAAAGGGGTATCTCCAAGTAAATCCAAAATAAAAGCCATTTTAGATATTCCCAGACCAGAAAATAAGAAAGATGTTTAACGATTACTTGGAATGTTGACATATGTCAGTGAGTTCATTCCTCATTTTTCAACAGAGACATCTATTCTGAGAGACTTGTTGAAAAAAGACTCTGAATTTATCTGGCAAGAATTTCATGATGTAGCATTCAATAAACTGAAGAATATTTTGATAACAGAACCTGTTTTGCAATTTTTTGATGTTTCTAAAGATGTTGTTTTATCAGTAGATGCATGAAAGTCAGGTTTGGGAGCAGTTCTTCTTCAGAATAGGCTTTCTTGTGCTTATGCTTCCAAATCGATGACAGATGCGCAAACACGTTATGCTCAAATTGAGAAAGAAATGCTAGCTATATGCTTTGGTTTGGAAAGATCTCACCAATTTGTATTCGGAAAAAAAATATAGTAGAGATTGACCACCTCCCTTTGGTATCAATTTTCAAAAAATCTTTGAATAAATGTCCAGCCCGTTTGCAAAGAATGCTGATGCAAATTCAAAAATTTGATATTAATATCGTTCATAAGCCGGGAAAAGAGCTTCTCATTGCTGATGCTCTTTCTAGAGCTTAAAACGAGAGAAATAAATATAATATATACTCCATTGAAGGAAGACATTCAGTCTCATGTTTGCTTTGTCGAATACGAAATAAACGCAACACCTGAAAAATTGAAACAATTTAGACAAGAAACAGATAGTGATCCACAATTGCAGGAGCTGAAAAAAGTAATTTTAGAAGGTTGGCCTGATAATAATAAAGGAATTATTGAGAATTTAAAAATGTATTCTCCTTTCAAAAGTGAATTGTGTGTAATAGATGACCTGATTTATAAAGGTTTCGCTATAGTAGTTCCATCGACGATGAGATCGGAGATGATAGATTCATTACAATCATTTAGGTGCTCATAAATGTATTCAACTGGCTCAGAATTCGATTTTTCGGCCTAAAATGAGCAATCAGATCAAACAACAGGTTATGCAATGCCACTTGTGTTTGAAATATGCAAATTCACAACATAAAGAAACGCTACAGAGCCATGAAATTCCTCTTATTCCTTGGAATAAGTTGGGATGTGATATTTTCGAAATCAATGGCGAAAAATATATCCTACTTGTCGACTACTACTCAAAATTTGTTGATGCCGTGAATTTGCATAAAAATACAACAGCTGATAGGGTTATAAGTGTTTTGAAAGATAGATTTGCTTTATTCGGAATACCTCTCACACTGGTCTCAGATGGAGGGCCACCATTTACATCATTTCAGTTCAAGGGATTTGCAGCAAAATAGCAATTCAGCCATATCATTTCTACACCAACCTACGCTCAATCCAATGGCATGGCGGAAAGGCACATACAAACAGTTAAAAAATGTTCAGAAAAGTATTAGAAGATAAAAAAGATTTACATATGGCAACACTCCGTTTTAGAAATACTCCTATTACCGATAATATTTCTCCAGCAGAACTTTTGATGGGTAGGAAACTCAGAAGTACAATACCTTGTACCACTAACTTGCTATAAAACAGAAGTAAAAATCATTATTATGAATCTATACAGAGAAAGCAGTCTCAACAACAAAAGTACTATAACAACTCAGGTACAATACACTTACCAGATATAAATCCTTATTCTAAAGTTTATATTCAACTCAAACCAAAAGGTATATGGTCTCCAGGATTTATTTTAGAGAAATTAGGGAATCGTGCTTATAAAGTTCAATTAGACAATGGTTCAATACTCATAAGAAAATTCATTGAATCTGTCAATGGAAAAAGTGAACATTTTGTTACTGCTGAACACGAAATTCCGAATAATAGCAAAATAATTGATAAAAATTCAGAAGTTAGGTATTATGTCAAACTGGAAGGTGAGGAAGGTGAGAATGAAGAGAGTGTGGTAACAGAGGAAGAGAAAAAAAAGAAGAAATGGAAAAGAAACCCGAAGTTGAAAAGAATCCTTGTGAACCTGAGGTACACAACAAAGTAAAATTTACCTCTTGTGGTAGATTGAGTAAAGCACCTCAAAGACTGAATCTCTGATTTATCTCTTTCTTTTAAATGTTTTCCATTATTCTTAGTCAGAGGGGTGTCGATAAGATACTTTGTATGTTATCATTTATGTCAGTTTATATGTGTTAGGGTGTTCCTGGTAACATAGCGACCAGTAAATAAAGATTTGAATTGAGAGATTTCAGAATTTGAACTTTCTCTGAATTATTACTCAAACTGAATAATACAAATAACAGCATAGACCCAAGCTGGAGAGGGTGCAGAGAGAGATGCTGATCAGAGTAGCAAGATCATATAGGACGGTGTCCGCCAGAGCGCTACAAGTGGTGGCAGGAATGGGACCAATAGAGCTGCTGATAGAGGAGAGAGCGCGCCTCCACGAGGAAGAGAACATGGTGAGAGCACGGAAGGAGGAAAAGGAAACAACGCAAGCGAGATGGCATTTTCTATGGGATGAAGAAAGAGAAAAGGCACAATGGACCAAAGAGCTGATACCTAATATTAAAAAATGGATGGATTGCAAACATAGAAAAACAAACTACTATCTCACGCAATTCCTAACGGGACATGGTAGTTTGAGAACATACACCAAAAATATGAGGAACTCAGATAACGATGGATGTATTTACTGCGGAGCCAAGGACACCCCAAAGCACACCATAGTGGATCGTAGACAGTGAACGGACATCAGACTTGAGAGAGGAAGGGAAATCACATGCGAAGGGATCATGGAGGAGATGACGACCGATGAGGAAGGATGGAACAAAATGATAAGAATGATCATTGAGATTATGGAAACGAAAGAAAGGGAAGAGACAAAAAGGCAGAGGACAGAACAAGGAGAAGAGCAGTAAGACGAAACAAGTAAAGGGTTTTTAGTGGGTAAACTTATCAAAACGGAGTCTCACACTATCATAGGACAACAAAAGTCCATGGTGTAGTCCGTGAAGGATATCCGCAAGGATGGTTCCAGAAGAAGTACGGAATGGCAAAAAAATGGTTTTCTTTGAAAAAATCAACTTTCTCGTAGAGCTCCCAAATTTGGTGACGAGCTCTCTCACAGCATTCTCCATTGCGAAAACTCATCAAATTTGAAATATATATTCTTTCACATGAAAAACGTAATATCTCGGAAACTAACAGACAGGGAAAAATCGTTTTCAGTTCTGGAATCTGCACGTTGGACACTGCTCTGTTTGCATTTTGAAAGGAATCTATATTCCATTTTTGGTCCGAAAATAGTCAAAGGGTTCATGTTAGGTTAGTCACTTAGGTTAAGGTTACGTTAGGTTTTCCTCGAAAAAATAAACTCTCTCTTAGAGCTACCAAAGTTTGTGCAGAGCTTTGTGACAGTATTCTCACTTGCGGATACTCATCAAAATCGAACTTGAATTTTTCACCTAGAAATCGAAATATTTCGAAAACTAGATGAGACAGGGAAATTATTTTTAATTCCGAAATCTGCATCTTCGAATGCAACTCTGTGTACATTCCCAAGGAAATCTATTTCCCATTTTGGGTCCAAAAGAATTCAAAGGGATTATTAAACCTTCGAATGATTCTCCTCAGGAAAAATCATTTTTCTGCTAGAGCTCCCAAATTTGGTGAGGAGCTTTCTGACAGCATTCTCCATAGCGAAAACTCATCAAATTCGAAATTAATTTTCTCACATAATAAACGTAAAATCTCGGAAACTGACAGAGACAGGGAAAAATCGTTTTCAGTTCTGGAATCTGCGCGTTAGACACTGCTCTGTTTGCATTTTACGGGAAATCTATATTCAATTTCCGGTCCGAAAATAGTCAAGAGGTTCATGTTAGGTTAGTCACTCAGGTTAAGTTTAGGTTAGGTTGGGTTAGGTTGGTTCCGAGAGACATGGATGCACTCACCTCTCGAAAAGGTGTTTGTGACGGGGCAAGGGGCAACTCTTACCTTTCTCAGGGCGATGTGATGCGAAGACAATAGCCTCTCCACCGGCAAGATCGTTGGGTGCCTACTCGCTGGCGGACCAGTCTCTTACAGAACTCAACGGATCTAAAGGGGAAATCCTCGATAAAAAAAACCTCCTGGAGACACACGCCTGGTGTGCAGGAATGGCGGACCCTGGAAGTTCTCCGGCCTATCCTATCGTTTTCAACTCGCCTTGGGTAGGATAACTTCTCCTCTATTCTGTAGGCCTTCCTTGATCAACTCTTGCTTTCTTCCGACCCCGACGATATTAGGGCATCCGAGGGCTAGGGGGTCACTCACTTTCTTTCTACAGGATGCAGGGGAGGCGGCTGTAACCTTCTCTCTTCCAGTCCTCCTCAGTTCCTCCCCAAACGGGAGGGGAACCAGAGGGGGATCACCGCGTCCCCCAATCCCAAGGTGTAGCACCATCGCGCCGAAGGGACGCATGACACAGGAGTGAACAAGTGTGTCTCAAGCGATGCCCCCTGGAAATGGCGACCCAGGGGGGATCTAGCCTCACCCCTCCATGCGGGGCTCTGCAGGGGTGGACTGGCTACTTCCCTTGCTACTCGTGGAAATAACTATGAGAGCAACAAAACCCAATATGAAACCGCCAGAGCCTACCAAACAAAGGCTGAAGAGTGTACCTGGAACAGCAGGTATACCGACGAAGCTGGGTACTACCACCAAAGTCCCAGCTCTCAAGAAGACCAGTCCGAAGAGGAACTCGACTGGCAGTGCAATCGGCATTAAAGACAAAGATACGGTCGTTACCGTAACATCAGAGGAAATCATGCATCTCGCTGGTGTGCCTAAGGGCATACCAGTGGAGATAGTATACAAGTCTAAGGACGCAGTCCCAGAGGGGAATGTGACCCCAAAGATGTTAAGAAGGCGATTGACATAGAGCCCACCACAAAAATAATGTTTGCCAGTTTTACCGAATGTTGGGGTCGTCGATCTCACATGGGATGACGACAAGGGACAATCCGAAGGATCTAAACGCAAGAGAGAAGAAGTCGAAGAGGACGCAGCAATGGTTCCCAAGAAGGCGCACCTGGGAAGTCCAAAAATTAAGAGGAAATCGGGATGGTAGCTGGAAAGGTTGAGGGACCTCACTGAGCAGGCCGAAAAAGCATCAAAAGATCTGGGTTGAATACTCAGAGACTCCCCCAACGACACTGAACAATTGAGGGAAATTGCAGACCGGATTCGGAGCGTAACGAGCTTGATGGTAACGAAGGACCTGCAAAACGCCTTGAATACGAATAGTGACCCGTCTCTTAGCATGCCAGAGGATGAACACGATACACTTATCCATATAGAGCCTATAACGGATTACAAGGCCTTCAAGAACATGCAGGCGAAAGCATGGGTTAGATCTATCTTTGAAAACGCGCAAGTGGTGGTAGGAAACCCCTTGATGGCCGAAGACACCGTGCCAAAAGTTGTATTAGCTGAACCGAACGATCCTCAGATGAATAACAGCATTCAGAGGCAATTCAAAGAAAGATTCCCTTAGTTAGCAGACCTCGAGGGAGAGCTGAATGTCATAGAACAGCAAACGAGGATACGGGGCCGCAACGAGGCACTAGTTAGAAAAGTTATAAAGGTAACCCATGATGGGACGAAATCAAATGTATGGGACTTGCTTTCTAGGGTGAAGGAAGAGGTCGGTCAGGACAGGAGGATTGTGATGCATAATATTGATGGCATAAGAGTGGACGACCTGCACAAAATGGTTGAAGCCATCTTCCACAAATTCATGACAGAGGTGGATATTTACACAACGGGAAGGCAAAACACCGAAGCATAGGGGGAGAGACCTAGACACGTTTGGGATTATGATAGACGGAGGGAATATAACCTTCAACGAGACCCCGGTGAAGGTGGAGGAATTGATGCATAGCAACGACGCAGTGAGGCATATCAGGGGTATCAAGAGCACTCCCGGTGGAAAGCTCATGATGACAATGGCTAGGGACCCGGAGGCATGGAACTCAATCAGCACAGCTCTCAAAAGCAACGAACAGCTTAAGGTGCGCAGGCTGGGGCAAGAATCCGTAACGACGATATTTATCCGGAACCTGGTAGCATTCACTACAAAGGAGGAAGTTGTCAGCGCGGTGAAACAAGCCACGGAAGTATGGAATGACGACTGCAAAATCAGCGAAATAAGGGAGGCTCGAAACAACACCGCAGCAGCTACCTTAGTTATGCCAAAATCCAATGCCGAAGCCATACTTGCAAAAGGACATCTTGAGGACGGCTTAGCCAGATGTAGAGTGGAGAAGAGACTTAGGGTCGACAGATGCGCGAAGTGCTGGGCATACAGCCACTCGAGGGAGGAATGCGAAGGTCCTGATCGAACGACGCATTGTTACAAATGCGGCCAGGCTGGACACTCCGCGAGTGAATGCGAGAATGTAGAGTATTGCCCGATCTGCGGAGAGGAGAGGCACAGGATGGGAACTGCCAAATGCCCAGAATTCAAACAGGCTTTAGAAGGCGCCAGGCGCAAAAAAAGATATATGAAATCAAAGAAAATCACCCAGAAAGCACTACAGGGACCCGAAGATATGGAAGAGGTTGACACAGGCCACTCAACTGAGTTTTCAGGAAGCACGGGAGAGGAAGTAACGCCGAACGCCCTCGAAGATGTACAAGTAACGGTAGATTCCGTTGGTGTCCTTAGGGACATCTTGGACATGTAGGCTACCCCATCAAAATCAATGCTTCTACAAATCTTACAAATAAACGTAGATAGGAGAAGAAATGCTCACCACCTCGTGCTTCGTACTGCTGAAGACACCATCCTTCATGTATCCGACATCTAGGCCGATATTGGAGAGGAAAAGTTGAAGGAAGCAACCCTGAAGGCACTATCAACTGCCACCGAAGAAACAGCAGGCAGCATTAGAATAATATCGATGAGGCCAAATCAAAAGGGAAACCAAAATGCTATGCTCTCGATAAACAGGCTCCTGGCTCGAAAATTATTGAGGATCGAGACGATCAGAATAGGCTGAGTCCCATGCCGGATCAGAGAAAGAGTCAACATTACGAGATGCTATAAATGCCTCGGCTTCGGGCACAGAAGAGTAGACTGTACAAAGGAAGAGGCACCAAAAATGTGCTTGAACTGTAACGAAGAGGGACACGTGGCCAAAGACTGCAGCAACGAAAGTTTCTGCACGAGCTGCGAAACGACGGGGCACAGAGCCGACCAAACAAGCTGCTCGAAATATAGGCGCCTCGTCAACACGAAGGCGAGGGAAATGAGTAATAAGCTAATGAGGACGGGACCTCAGACGCAGACTAATGCTAATCATACAAATAAACGTGGGTAGAACCAGGGCGGCCCATGATGCTGCTGGCCGATAGGGTGAATGCGGACGTACTCTTCTTGCAAGAGCCAAACAAGGCAATTGCTAGAAGACAAGGTCTGCTTATGGTTATGAAGGAAGACGTCACAGTTTTCTGCAGGAACAAGAACATCGGAATAGTCACCCATCAGAGATACGATGGCTGGGTAAAATCAATCTTCAAAGATATGACAAATCATAATTGCTACATCTCCCCAAACGTGCCCATGGAAAACTTCGGGAATATCATTGATAGCATCATGAACGATGCCAGAAATGAGAAAAAGGCGATGATCCTCGGAGACCTTAACGCAATGTCCCCTCTATGAGGATCGACAGATTCAGATCGGAGGGGCACTTTCGTCACAGAGTGGATGAACTCCCTAAACATTGTTGCAAAAAACGAAGGAGCAGACCCCACCTTCGTTAGAGGGAACAGCAAATGGCATATCGACGTCACCCTGGCAACAGACCCTCTGGCGGGGAAAGTGGAAGGCTGGAAGGTGTCCGAGGAGGAATCTCTGAGCCTACACATATACATTGTTTTTAAGATAAATACCAAACTAATTCCGGTAAGAAATTCAGAGAAGACCCGCGTTCACATTCACCCAGTCATTTTCGCAGAAACCCTCGAACTTCTGGCACACGGAAAAGAACTAGACTACAGCAGAATTGTGGAGGTGGTGAAAGCCGCACAAGACTAAGCCTCATCGAGAGGGGACAATAACGGAACGAGGCTTCAGCCGTACTGGTGGAATGAGAACATAGAAAACAAAAAAGAGATATGCACCAGAATCAGAAAACAGGTCCAGAGAGGTAGGAGCAGACACGTCTCAGAAGATTGCATGAGAGCCTGGGAACAAAGAGACCAAAAATGAATACAGGAACTCAATTAGGATCTCCAAAAAGGCGAAATGGAAGAACCTGTGCGACGAGCTTGACGGAGACGTCTACGGCCAAGGATACCAAATTGCAATGAGAAACCTGAAGAAACCAGCATGGCCCTGTAACATCGGCCGCGACAAAAGGGATCGCATCGTAGGAGAGCTGTTCCCAAACAGGCTTGACCCATGGGAGCACGGACGAGTGGTTCCAATAAACGAGCCTTTCACAGCATCAGAGCTGCAAGAATCCGCCGAGATGAAAAACAAAAAAGCCCCTGGCCCGGATGGGATCATCGCCGAATCCGTGAAGCTAGCGGTGAAAACGATCCCAGATGAGTTCATGTTTGTTATGAACAGCTGGCTAGGTGCGCAGTGTTTTCCCACTACGTGAAAATTGGCTGAGGCGGTCCTTATTCCTAAAAGAACTATGTACACAGTGAGCCCCAAATACAGAACTATCTCTCTGTTAGACACCATACGGAAAACATACGAACATTTGCTCAAGCAAAGGCTAGAGAAGGAACTGGACCAAAAAAAACGGCCTATCAACGAGGCAATTTGGCTTCAGAAAGGGAAGATCGACCGTGGACGCAGTAGCGTGGGTCCTTGACTATGCTAATAGGGAAAGAAAGAAGTGGGGTGCAACTATACTGCTTGATGTCAAAAACGCATTTAACACCGCAACCTGGAGCAAGATCGTCCTAGCACTTAAGAGTATTGGCGTAGAGGAGTACCTAGTGAACTGCATTGAGAGTTACCTGAGTGACAGGGAAATTGACAAGGGAAAATCAAGGTTCAGCATGACTCAGGGAGTTCCGCAGGGATCGGTCCTAGAACCCACCCTGTGGAATGTCCTATACGATTCTTTGCTGCAGACGCGACTGCCCGAAGGATGCATAACTGCTGCGTACGCGGACGATCTGACCGTGGTAGTCACGGCCAACACGAAACATGAACTGATGGACAGGGTGTAACATGTAAATTCACCCATCGTAAATTTTCTGTTACGATGATATTTTCCATGAATGAGTGAATATTTTTGGAACACAAAGGAATGCTCAATATAAGAACGCACTGTTCAGTATATTTATTCTTTCGAAAATGTCACAATGTTATTTTAAATATAGCTCCATTCACCCATGTAGTACCACAATTCAACCTGAATTATGAGAAGTAATTATCACTTCAATTATTTATAAATAACTCATACCGGTTTTGTAATCTAACAACACTCAAGTACATTCTGTTGTAAGTCCGGTCCTGATGTATTGCACTTATCAACTCGATTTTCGCTGATGCCATCTACCTAAACCTCGCAAATAGTTAACGGAAATACCGATAGTGCGTGTATTGGGCGCTAAATATGAATTTCATCCAATCACGTCCCGAGCAGCGACTAACGTTCTGTGCATTTAGGTCCAATTTCGTGTGTATATTGTATATTTTCTCGAAGAATCTTTTCTGGCACTAGTAGGCAGGAAGCAGTTTTTTTAGTTCCAATTTCGATAAGTGGTGAAGATGGAGGCATTCAAGCGAACATTTATTTGTTGTATGTTGTTCTTGGTGTTTGTTCGGAAAAAGTGGCCATCCCTTTGGGAGAGTAACGTGTTCGAGACAACGTTCTCTCAGATTGCGGCCCTGGGCGAAAATTTTTACTGCTGGTTCCCGAACGCCATGTTTGGCAGAAGAACTCCCAGATTTTGACTGAGGTTTATATTTGTGATACGCCAGCTCCTCAGAGTCATCAGTTGATATATTCATTCACCACCTCAATCAATACATTTGGAGAGAATCTTGTAATCGAGAATCCTGAAATCCGTTGGCCGTCTCAGAATTCCATTTTTTTGTCAGACTCGTTGGAGGAGTTCATTCCTAGAAAAGCAGTGGCGAGACTTCCCAGGCCCGTATTTCAGCCGAATCCTCAGTTCTGGGGCCGAGCAGTACTGCGATCCAGTCTGTTTTAATTTCCAAGTCGGCTGTGCCTACAGTCAAGGATCTAACAAGGTCAGAGCGTTTCATTTTCCAAATGGTATTTCCACTGGCAACATTGGCATTCCCACTTCATATTTTATATTGATTTAGTTTTCACATTTCTATTTACATTTGCACTAACGAAAATTGAGCAATTTGTTTTATCATTACATAGCAATTCATGTTATAAATTTCATGCTGAAATTATCATTTACGGATTCAAAAGTGAATCTACGTGTACGTTGTTCTTTTCTGGAGACAATATTTTATTAGAGGTATCGTAAGGTGAAGGAAAAAAAGCGTGTACACCCGATATAGATCTATACCGCGGTAATTATTTGCCTTTTTCATATTATGTATTGGAATTCACTAAGTTGAAGTATTTTAAGAAAGTATTCTTCTTGTTTGTGGAAACCGATATTCGTTCATACCAACGATTAAATACGAATCGAGTTTATCTATTGTTTTCTTTGAAAAATACAATTACAGGTTTTTCTTATTTTTCATAATTACAAAAGTGAGTGGCGCCCTGGCAACATTCAACTCATCTACACTTACCACGCCTTGTGCTCCCTGACGAACGGCTGCCGGTGCCTTAGTCATCACCTAAGTGAAATAAAGATTTTTTTGGAGTTTTAGAGTAAAAGAGGGTGACAAAGAAATGGCGCCCATCGAGTGAGGCCAGATGAGTTGAGTGGATGTTCGTAAAAAAAATTGTTCATTGCTCATAGTGATTCTCGTTATTGTAAACTTGGGAAATATTTATTGCCAATCATTTTCATTTTTTGTTCTCCTCCATATCTATTTCTAAGAAAGGTCGTTTTTGTCTGGATTCTTTCCTGGTCACTTGCACTGATTGTTAGAAATTTGATAGTATCTTGTGGTATTCGATATTGTTTGAGTATACTGTACAGTGTGATTCGAATTGTTCTATAAAATGGCTGAGTTTCAGTTCAAAACAAGACACCTCTTGATTGATGAAGTCGATTATGAACTTAAAATTAGAGGCATTATCACAAATCGCGATATGCAAGATAAGAGAAAAATTTTAGCTAAAGCAATGTCAAAAAATCCCAACAATATTGAAATTTCCGATCCCAACTATTCATTTCATGATGATCGATTACAGATAGACAAAACATTGGAAAGTATAAAAAGTTTAATTCCAGACTTTGAAGGTTCTACGAAAGATTCTTTATATCAAAGGTTGAAGTCACGGTTGATCCATGTAGCGGCTCGAATTCAACGAATGATAGTAAATTCAAAGGTGTCGGCGGAAGTATCTTATAAAAATGAAGCTTATGCAACATGTTTATTTTAAGAATCAGAATCAGAGGATAAAATTGTAAGAGATCAAGACACAAATGCTGCGCCAGTAGTGGATTTAGGTTCTTCATTTATGAATAATGCCAATTCAGATAATAGTTTTCAATTAATTCCTTCAAATGCCAAACCGGTTTCACTTTTCAAATGGGATATTAAGTTTGATGGTACAAATAAAACTTTAGGGGTTAAATATTTCTTAGAGAGAATCAATGAACTTGCAACAGCCAGACAGGTTAACAAACAATAACTTTTCGCATCAGCTGTAGATTTATTCTCTGGAAAAGCTTTATTATGGCTAAGACATGTGAGAGATTCAGGTAATGTTAAGAATTGGGATTATTTAGCAGAACGACTTCAAATGGACTTTTTGAGTGAGGATTATGATGAAGAACTTTGGGAATCAATTAAAAATAGGAAACAGAACACTGATGAATCGATAGTAATTTATGTTGCAATCATGGAACAATTATTCAACAGATTGAGTACTGCTCCTGCGGTCACCACGAGAATCAAGTGGATTAGAAAAAATATGAAAAGAGAGTATATTGAACGTTTAGCTTTGAAACAGTACAATACCATCGGGGAATTAGTGGAAGATGTTAAAGTTTTCGAGGAAATTTTTAGGGATAACAGAGAAAAAAAGTCATTCAGGTCAGAAATTAACTCTTTGGAGCATGAATTGGGTTTAGGTGTCAGTGATTCTCCTCAAGACTCAAGAGATGAACGCTCAGCATGTTTTGTTAATTCTCAAAATAATAGGTCTAGAAATTATACTCAGAAATCACGGCGGAATTATAATAGTAATGTTACTTATCCTTCTAGTAGTAATCAAGCTGCAGTAGAGTCATTTGTTAATCTAGAAAGTTCTACGAGGCCTGGTAACAGCAGAAGCAATGATAAAACAATTATTTGCTGGAATTGCAAGTTGGCTAATCACACATTCAGAAATTGTACCCAGAGACGTAACGTCTTTTGTTTTGGTTGCGGCGAGCCAGGAAAAAGAACTGCTGACTGTTCGAAGTGTTCAAAAAATGTGAGGAGGAGGTAAAAGTAAATTTGTTTGGCCACTCTCTACCTTCAAATATTTCGGCCAATAATTGAAATAATGATAAATGTCACAATACCCTACAGCGGAACAAGCAACTGCAATAAATTTTGTAAAGGAAAACTTGAAGAAAATGAAAAAATTAGAATCAAAAAAAGGCTCTCTAGCTCCAGTTTTGACACAGAAAGAAAATGACAACAGGCCATATGTTTCAATAAATTTGTTAGGTAAAGAAATCATCTCACTGTTGGATTCTGGTGCGAATAATTCGGTGATAGGAAGTTCAGGTATAGAAGTGATTGAGCATTTTGGTTTGAAGATCAGAAAGACTTTTGATAAATATGTAACTACTGCTGACGGTGTCAAACAGACAGTTCAAGGCTCCATAGACCTACCTATTTGCGTCGGAAACATTTGTAAAATCATTTCATTCTTGGTGGTACCATCTTTGAATTATTCTTTCATTTTGGGAAGTGATTTCTGTAAAAAATTTCAATTGAAAATAGACTTCAAAAAAAATATTT